>JALJVW010000661.1:600000-1110000 GCA_024865655.1 Emberiza elegans | reverse complement strand
TTGACTTGTTTGCAAACATCACAAATTTGAGAATGAAAACTGAGAAGAAAACAATCTGGTGGGATTAATTTTTATTTTGTAAGAAGGAAAAACAGTTGGCATCGGGAACAATTTCTTTAAAGTGTGGCACATGGTATGCCAACAACAACATGTGGAGAAAAACAAGCTTCACCTAGGTCTTTCTCCTTTGCTTAGAAACCTGTTTGGTTTTATACATGTGTCTCTGTACTTGTTGGCTGTAGGAGACATAAGCAGACAGAGGCAAATCTACTATGACATTAGACCTTGCTGCATGAACTACAGGGTCATTCTGTCTTTTGTGCAAAATTTTGTCATATGTGAGACATTCTGTCTTTCATGAGGTTTGGCAGGACATTTGACAATGTATTTCCTCCTTTGTAGTGTTAAGAGGACAACAGGAAAGTAATATTCTCCTATGGGCTATTGCTTTTCACATAGCTTTGCTTCCCATGAGTGTCTTCCAGCTTTTTCCTCAGACCACTTTCCAGACGAGGTATCAGCATGCTCTTATTCCAAAATATCACTGCATCTCTCAGGAAAGCTTCTTCTATGACTCTTTTTTTCCTGCTCCTTTAAGATGGACATCCAGACTCTGTAGACTACAAAATGAAACAGCAGATTGAATATGGGCTTATGGCTCATAAAAGTAGTCTCCTTAAAACTGCCTTCTTCTAATATGAAGATTTTACTTCTTACTTGACAGTGCAATAGCTCCTGTCCTATATTCATGCATAAATACATATACATATGTATATACAGGTATGTGTGTATGGATATATACATATATATATATATGTATGTATATTTATTTGTGCACGTCTATTATTTTCACATTAGTGCACATCCCTCTTTGGGTCCCTAAAAAAACTGTGTGATTTTTATTTCTGAATAATTCTATTCCAAGCCTGAAAGTATATACTTGATGCAGGAGTTTAATACAACATCAAACAGATTACAGTCTGGTTAGTTCCTGAGCCATGCAATTAAAAGGGATTTTACAGTGTTGTGGCCTACATTCACTGTCCTTACTCATTATTCAGGCTCCCATCACACGGTGTATTCACTGGAGGTTATAGGGAAGGAGTGACACAGCAGACGGAGTCCTCAGATCTCAGAGAATGGTTGCCCTTAGAACATATTGTACTGTAATGTGATGGAGAATAAATAAAAATAATGTTGAACAAAAGAAAAGGCAACAGCTCCTTGTATGTTAAGATTAAGAGTTTAGACATGACAAAATAGCTCTAGGAGCATGTTCATCTTTGATCTCTCAGATCCTGGGCTGATTTCTCTTGTTACATTGCAAATGAGCAAAATTAATTAATTTTTTAATGTCAAATCAGTTCCAGGCTACAGAAATAAATGTTCAAGAATTCCCAGCGTGTACATTTCTGTGCTGTCTGGAGGGAAAACTCAGTTACAATACTTGTCACAATAACTTGCAGACAGAGGCCAACTGCTCAGCAGATAGAAGAGTGCCTTTAGAAGCATGTAGCTCTGCAGAGAGGTTTTTCTGCCTTGGAATGAGTCATAGCATCTTCTGCAGTCTCTTCTTCTTTATGGAATTAGCTCAGCAGATTGAGGAAACCTGAAAATCACCATGTAACTACTCAGATTTTTCCTATGCGGAACAATTCAGAAGTAAAATGAGGCAAGACCCTGGAGTGAAATGAGAAGTAGCAGGAGGGAGGAAGGCATATTGGGTACTAAAATGTTTAAATGAGAAAACAGTGTGCCTGGCTTTGAAATATTACTCTAAGAATTAGACGATCATTAAGAAAGTAAATAGTGTGTTTGTAATGTTTTCAATAGAAAATTCGGTTAAAATAGAACTCCTGTACCTGATGATCAACTTCATCTTTATAAAGCAGTATAGAAAACATGACTAATTCTGATTGTTCTCTGGAGGCAGTGTCCCTGACAGTGTTAAACATAATGTTCTATATAGCAGAAGTACAGACATACATTTTAAATATGTGATGTGCAGTTGGTTTCCTTATAGTGAACTAGAGAGTAAAATGAGATACCTAGTAAAAGATACACCTAAATGTACAGCATATACAAAGTATAAATATAAGCAATTTATGTAAGTAAAGTGTTCTTTTCAATTGCAGTATTATTGAAGAAGTGCTTTAAATTTAATTTCATCTTAGGACAGGATCAGTACACATACTGCAAGATCTACTCATTTGGTTTTATTTCTGGCATTGAGAATTCTTATCTCTATACATTTTAAGAACCCACTAAGGTTATTTGTACTTCTGAGTATGCTCACTTAAGTAGAACTTTTGCTCTGTATTGATATGACATTAACCTACTACTATGATAAGGTAAGTAATTCAGAGATTAAAGTTTACAACTTAATAGTAAGCTAGATTAACAGCAATTTATCACTTTATCAATGGCATGCAAACAATTAATGAGTATTAACAGATTGCTTTGAAGCTGAAGACATTTTTTGTTAAATCTAAGATTAAAAATTAAATTAAACTTCCCCAAAACAAAACAAAAAAAATTCTCATATTTGTATGACTGACATAAATTTCTTGTTGTGCCCTTCACAAAAATAGAGAATATTGACTAACACAGCAATTAGAATTGCTGCTTTCATCAGATGACGAAGATTTGTAGTTATGTGTTTCAGGGCCCAAATCCAACAAATCACTTAAGACCATGGTAAAAGTTAAGCCTATGCTTAAGAGCTTTTCTGGATCAGGTCCTGAGATATGAATACTCACATCTCATGACTTAGAAACTTTAGTTAATTTTCTTAAGAACTGCTAGGAAACATTTTCTCCTACTACAGAAAAGAGTGATGTTCTCTTTTCTGGCATGAGCCGCTCCCTTTATCCTGAACAGCAGCTCCTGAGTACTGTGGGAGCAAGGATACTTACTGTGCTTGGCTTGGTAAGCAATTTGACATTGTGTTGCATATACTACTCTGTTCATAAAATAAATCTCAATGTGTCCTTCTGCAAAGTGGCTCTCAGCTGCTTATGAAATAACTCAACTGAGAGTAATTTCAACCAAGCATCTCAGCAGAGACTTTGGCAATACATAATCCTAATAATAAGGAGTTAATAATAAATCCTGAAGGAAGAAAAACCTCACAGGTTTTCTAATCAATTGTTTGTGAAGCTATTGTATGTAAATTATTGCTAGCCTGAGAAAATTCAGTTTCTTTTACTAGCAGTATAGGATTACAAGTTATTCTTTTATGTTTTCATTTCCACAAATATAACAATACAAGTTTCAGGAAAAAAAATTTCTTTCTACTGCAGTTAAACAATAAGTCTCTGAATTTTATTGAACATGATTTCATGATTTCACCTTCAGTATGTTTATTCTCAGTGCTCCTCTTCTAATTTCAAAATAGAATGAAATGAGTACCTCAAGGAGAACTAGAGTGTGACAATAAAATCCAATATGGAATCAATATTCCAGACAACTGAAAGAAACTTACATTTCTTTCTTTCTTTCATGGTTGCTCTCAAACTCTCATTTTTCAAAGGTATGAAGAAAAAAGAATTTAGCAACATGAGCTGGAAATCATCAGAAAGGCAGGCTAAGATGAGAAGCATTTCAGAGCTACACAGGAACTACAGAACAAACTTTTGATCCTCTGCTCTGTACAGCCTGGTTTTAAATATATATTTTTATCACAAGAAACTCCAATTATCCAGTCCTAAATATCTGATCACTAATATGTCACTCAGGTAATACTGACTCTATTTTTGACAGGAAATTCTGTGACCACATCAGTCAGATGAAATATTCTCAGTAATCTTCTCAGTAATTTCTCTTTTATTACCTTTGTCATATATATTATACTTGAATATAACCTCCTGGGGAATTCTTAAAATTAGGAGGTTTCATTCCTTCCTTTCCTAACTGTTTCTCAAAACTATGTGTATAAAGATGTTTTAATAACTGCAGATAAATCAGCTGTGTTGGAGTTCATTACTGTGCTTTTTTTGCATAACTTCCCACCAAGGCCTTTCTGGTATTGCATTATACAGACTTGAACACTGTAGGATACATTTTCATTTTCTAAGCAGAGTCTCCTGAAAATGTGTAAAGAAATTTGCATTAACGTCTACCTAGTCAAAATAGAATGAAAAATGTTTAGGTGTAGAAAAAAATATTTTGTTATTAAACTAAAGTATGCAAATTACAAGAATATTCTATTAGTTGCTAAAAATCAGGAAACTCAGCATAAATAAACCAAGAAAAGCATGCTATTTTCAGACATTTAGTTGATGCACACCTAGAAAGAGATATTACTTAGTACACTGTGCCTCAAAAGTCAATTTCCCATTTACAGGCAAATGGAAAATAAATCACTTTATTTCACTTTGCTGAGAGCAAAGAATGTTTAAAATAATAATGTCAGTATAGCATGATATTTTCTCTTCCATCAACTCTGATGTCATGTTTGATACTATGTTATTGTGTTATAGGTCCCAAGATGAAATGATTGGTGTATGAATCATTTTCACTTTGACCCAGGAAAAATTGAGAAATGATAGGCTTGTCTAAAGGATTTATCTTCTGACTGTTGGAAAGTGTAAAACAATCTAAAAGTGTTCTTTAATGATGCCTCTTTATATGCAAGGCAGCTCAGGAAAAACATGACCTAGTACTGTACTATGAATTATGCTGAAATGCAACATTAATGAGGCACATGTATTTGCCGTGAAAACTGATAGTAATGTGGGTGTCCAGTGTCTAAAAACCTGGTTTAATACATCACATGTATTTGTTGTGACAGTTACCACTGAAAAAAAATTCCCCTGCAGTTTGGTGTATGATGTTTTTTTTTCCTGAGGGTTATAAATCATATTGGTGTCTAGGGTCCCAGTTTTGTGTCAGGTCTTAGGAAAAAAATATCCTGTGTAAAGTGCTGACTGCCTTGTAGTTTTTTGAATTATATCAGGATATTATTGCAGACTACCAGCAACCCTGCCTTTCCTAGTATATTCCTATAATATAATGATCTGCCCTGGAAATGGTAAGCTTTTTACACCCAGAATCTTCAAAGTAGAAAAAATATATTTCCCAGGTATTCTGGGAATGAACATTTCCTGGATTCAGTGCAACATGTTTTTAATTACATAGCATAGGACCAAACCATCACAGATCTCCTTTGCCAAGTTAACTTTTCAAACTAAATTTACAACAGATTTATATATCCTGTGGATATGTAGCAGTGGAGTAAAGCTAAGCCTGTCTGATTTTCAAACCATCTCCATTTAAAGAGCTATAATTCTTATTTAATGAGGAAGAATTTATAGGAAAACTTCCACAACCATTGAACAAGAAACTTTATGAGCAGGTTCTTTTTTGTGCTTCGCTAAAAGCCCTTCACCTTATCCTTTAATTTTATAGGCTGATGCAACATGCTTAGAGGGAGTTAGGTATTTCGATAATGTTTTTATAAAAATCCTAATATCAGAAATAACTCATTGTTTAGATTTACATGGGATGCTGGAAATTTTCCTGAAAGGTATAGAAGTTCTTATTTTAGTGAGAAAAGTGACTTATTGCAAGTGGAATAAGAAAAAAAATCAAGTCTTTCTGTCACCAACATTTCTGTAATGCCTTGGCAAAGTATGATGAAATCTTAATCTGACAAGATTCGAAAACATGGCAAGAGACTACTAATACTCCTGATTTGAGAACAAACAGTTTTGCCCAAGACCTTTCTTTTTAAATATGCATATCTTTATGACTAGAGACAGTGAGTTTTACTGTACTGAAGAGGCATCTTGCTACCTACATAGTGCAAGACTCAAGTACAGTACTGGCTCCAAAGCTGAAAGAATGACTATTCTGCCTACAGCCAAAGATGCAGTGTCTGACAGCAGCTCTTAGCAGAAAAGGAAAAGCCTGCCAGAATAAATCAAGTGATATGCATTCCTCAGGTTTAGGTGGCCAACAAGGTCACCAAGCAGAAACACTAGATTAAAAAAGTTATTTTATGACAGTTTAGGAATTTCCATGTTTGATTCCTCTGTACCAGTTAGAATGTCTATATTTCCATTGTACTGTTGCTCTGTGTTCTGAGCTGAAAAATCCTTATTTACTTATTTATTCCTTTGCTTTAAGATGCTTCATAGTGCTAATCATCTTTGTCACCTCATCCATAGTTTTTCACTATGTATTATTTATTTTCTAAGTTGGAGCAATTGGTATTGTTCACAGAATTCAAGATATGGGCACATGCATTCATTTTCCTTATTACTTTCTCATTCTTTTATAAGATTCCTAATGTTTACATCTATCTCTTGATCAGTGAGCTGTTTACAGAATATTTCCCACAATGAGTCACAGAACACTTTCTTGAGGGTAAAGACAAGTGTTATGCCTGCAGTTTTTCTTCCCAAAGTTTATATGAACTCAACTGTAGTTCTTAGATACAAAAAGCCCAAACCATCTATTAAGTTTGTCCTCTTCTTTTAGTTATTTAATAAAAAAATGTTAGACAATAAATCCTGGACACTAAAATATAATTTCATGAAGTTTAATTTCTGAAACACTCTTTCAGACATTTTGGGGTAAGGGGAATGGAATAGGGGTTTCTAATGTGAATACTGCTGCTACTGACCATGTAAAATATTATGCAGATAAAATTTTTCAAATGTCAAATTCATTTACAATCTAAAATTAATGTTCAACAATATCTGTGATTTTGATCTGTTCCTCATTTTTTCATTTTAAATAATCTGGAGTTTGAAGTTTAAATCCATTGAGATTATGTGAACACTAGGAAAGCTTTCTCTCTCCTGATGTTATTTACTTCTGTAGCTCCAGATATTTTTCCCAGGATTTTAAACCATTAAAAAGATGAACATTCCATACTTCTCCCACAGCAAAGAAATTAATTCTCCTACAGTTAAAACCACTTTTTATTTTATTAATTCATTACTGGAAAACTGAAATCCCTGATGTGGCAGTGTTGGAAGGATTGTCATTCAAAATAACGGATAAACCAGGCAATTTTATGAAGATCTGGCCTGATTTTGTAACAGCGTCATATTAGTTGTTAACCTAGTGGTTAACAATTAATTACTGCAAAGTTATTGAACAGCGTCATATTAGTTGTTAACCTTGTGGTTAACAATTAATTACTGCAAAGTTATTGATTTTATAATAAATTCATACTATGTTTATGGGATGCTACTTATTTTGATCTAATTTATGGTGTTTTCAACTCTTCCTTGGGCATTTACTATAGGTGTCTTTGTATTCCTTTACTGTTCAAAAAAATATTAGTTTACTAAAAAGTTAGTCCTCAGATTTGCAAGAAAGGTAAAAAAGCTTAGTTTTGGCCAGAATTGCTTTATGTATTTAGATTTGGAAGCAAGAACTGATGTTTTTTTTGACGTCTAATGTATACATATATCTTTATGGCAATCTTATTTGCTGGTATTTTCTGAGTAATGAAAGAAACACCTGTCTCTTGCATTTTTTGGGTGGTGTCCTCCAACGTCAATAATGCTCCATGGCACATCATGTGCCTTTGTACAACAGGAAGCATTTTACTGTAAATATCTGTTCATAAACTCAGTTAAAGTGGGATGTGCAAAAATGTGCTTCAAAACATGTCTAGTTCTGCCAAAAACATAAATTAGCTTGCATGAGTAATGTGGTTGTTCATGAAATGTTCAATAAAAATGGTAGACTAGATATTTTATTACTTGCAGCAGCTTAAACAAAATCCCTTAAAAATACTTAGAAAATGTTAGAATCCAAGATCCATCTAAGCCACAATACTTCTACTCAAATGAGACAAAGGAAAAGCAATTTCTGAATATTAAATGGGAAGATGCATATTTTTAGGTCGACACTTTGGATTTGGAGCTTTAAAATATAGAACTGAGATTCACAGGGAATGTAATATCCACCAGTAAAGAGCTAAATATTCATAGCTGCCAAACTGTGCATTTTCCTTGGCCATTGCAAATCTTGTGGCTGTATGTAGACATATCTGCTTAAATGTCCAACCAGCCATGACCACAAGAAATAACACAAACTGGGCAAGTGATTATTTCAAGAATAGCGGTATTATAAACAAGTTCCTATGTGTTTTCAAACCTGAAGATTTCTGCTGCACTCTTCATATGATTGCTGCTGCAACCAGTATTAAGAAAATCAAGTTTCTAGTAAACTGCCCAGTTTTTTTTCTGATTTGGGAACTGCTTGATTCATTCTTTCCATCAAATCTACAGGCTATAAAACTCAGTATGTCACCAAAGGTTATTCATATAAAATGACATGGTCAGCTTCAAGCACGTTGAGAGTTTTATGACTTTTGTGAACATTAAATGTTTTTTGTAGCAATTCTTGTCAATGACCTCTGTCAGGAGTATTGGTAAGAGTTTGATTGCTCACTATAGACTTTCTGCTTTTAGATCTAGGAAAAGGAAGAACAGACTGTTAATGCTGTTAATAAATTGTTCATTTTCTGTGCCTTGGGAGAACCGGAAATCTTCGTATACATGGTATTAAAGGATGGTGCTTCGCAACAGGACTGAATTTAGAGACATGTTCAATTACTTTGATACTTTCCTCATAATTTTCCTGATAAAATGACTCTTTAAATGCATTGCAATGTATGTCATAGTTTGGTATGTTTATGTTTTACTGTTTCAAGGCTTTTACAATGCTGTCATAAGGGTACAAGTCTCCTTCCTATTACTTTTACAGGCACTTTTACTACTTACCAACTTTCAGCAGAAGTCTATGTTCCCTTTGAGGATTTAAACTAAAACACACTGGTTTTAAATTTTTTTTATCTAGCAAGCTCATAAATGTATTTATTTCACAAAATATAATTTTGTTCATTAGAGATATATAATCAAAGAAATTACTTAATGAAAAAATTTTCTCATCTGTACAGTTGTGGAGTGTACCCTTGAATGTTACCAAAAAAGGCAATTATGACGTAATTCAGATGAGATACCAGACAAGAAAAGAAATATCTTCTGTTATTGTTCTTATGAAAATGGGATTTTTTTTCTGCATTGCAATAATTTGAATACATCCCACTATAATGGGGAATTTGTTGGGGTTTTTCAATTTTTTCTCTCCCCTCTAACAAGGAATGAATCAAGAAGAAATGACAGCCAGTAGAGTATCTCCCGAGCTTCAGAAATAAAATAATTTCTTTACCTAGTATTAGTAGATTTCCAGGATGAAAATGGGGAAAATGCTGTACTTATGGCCCATAAGTATGATTTGTACAAAAGGAACTAAGTATTCTTGACAGCACATCTTGTGCCTTTTGTGGTGGTACATTTCCAGGTATCTCTCATGTCAAATAATTGCAGCGAGCAAATAGACAAATCCTTGTAGAAGGAGACATAATGGAAAACATAGAATGAACGTGGCTGTCCATATATTTACTGTTTTCCATCTGAACCAGCTGTGATGTTGTGATTTGATAAACTTCTGCAACTTTTTTTGAATAATTTTTATAAAGTTAATAATGTATATATGTAGCAATATATATGGCTTATGAACCTCCACATCTTTGTCTTCTTGTAAATTTGTTTTTTGCATACTGTTGTTTATTTCAGAAATTGAAAGCTCTTACTGCCTGGGTGTGAAGGAATTTTTGTTTTCAGAGAATTAAAAATGAGAGAGGACCATTTAGAAAATGATTTTTGTCTGCAGTTCAGTTGACATGAGATCAAGACAACTTGCAACACACAAGGATGGAACATGAGTCATTGCTTCAATAACTCCTGAAGAACATTCAGATGCTAATTTTAGAAAGTCTATAGCATGCAGTAATACAGGCATGGGATGAATCATAACAGGGAATAATATCTGGTACTCAAACATAATATTTTATCTGATGATCTCAAAGTACCTTACTGATATTTAATTATTGAACTCCCACAACATCCTGGAGAGGTGGCTAAATATTAATTTACCTTCATGAGATAGTTGTTGTGGTTTAAGCCCAGCTGGCAAATAGGTATCACACAGTTGCTTGCTCAGTTCCACCTCTCCTCTCCACCCTAAAGGAATAGGAAAAAAATCAAAAGTAAAACTTGTGGGTTGGGATAAGAAGAGTTTGATAATTGAATACAAAATAGAATATAATAATAATAGTAAATATAAATGATAATAAAAAGGGAAAGAATAAACCCCAAAAAAGTGATGTACAATATGATTACTCACCACTCACTGACAAATGTGTGACCCCAGTCATTGCACCCAGATCTGTCTCCTCTCCAGGTAGCACCTCTAATTTATATACTGGACATGACATTTGGGCTGCCTGTCGTTATGCTCCTTCACAGTTTTTCTTTTGTGTATCTCCTAACTGACAGAGCATGAGACACACAGAGACACACACACTAATAATAATAATAATAATAATAATAATAATAATAATAATAATAATAATAATAATAATAATAATAATAATAATAATAATAATAATAATAATATCTTTGATTCAGGCAAAATATGACAAATCAAACACTATGTTATCTACATTATTCCCCTTCTGAATCCAAAACACAACAATGTACAAGCCACTTAGAAGAAATTAACTATCCAAATTGAAACCAGGACATTAATTCACTCTGGAAGAAGACTTGGAAGAAGCTGTAAGAGTTCTGTACATCTGTTTACGACAGTTGAAATATTCTCAGCTAGGCAATCTTGACTTTCAGTCTTTTATTTTTTTTTAATTTGTGTCTCTTAAAAATGCATGTGGAATATAAGACTCTTGAAAAGGGGAAACTAACTGAAACCATGATGGAAAATTCTTTTAACAGCTGTGAGCTTCTTGATCTGTTCCAGCAAATGAGAGGATTTTGCTATGGTCTGAGCTTGGAAGCAATCTAGCCTTTCCTTTTGCAATCTAGCCTTCTCCACTAGTATTTCATAGGCCAGGAGCCAGAAGAAATAAAATATAGTATCTTGAATCCTGCTTACCTACTCATTGAGATGAGCCTCAAATATCAATAAAAAAGATATTACAAAGAAATTTATTTTTTACAATGTTTTTACATATGTATTCACTTCTACAGCGGTCATAATGGCATAGATATGGAGTTGGATATACAGTCAAGTTCAGAAATAAATTCCACTGCTTGCAAGACTGAAAACCTGAGAAAGCTAGTTTGTACCTCTGTTTGTTCATGCAGTTTTAGACAGTAGGAAGGTGGGACTGAAAGACATAACATTGAGTAATGTAGGAAGAGTGGGCTGCACCTTTAACAGGAAGGTTAGCAAATTCATTTGCACAGTCCTTGTCCAGGCTCTAGTTTCCAATGCTTAGATATGAACACACTGGATCAGAATTTTCTTCACTAAGCCCCAAACTAAAGCGGGGGGGGGTGGGGTGGGGGGGAAATGAAGAACTCTGAAGTTTGCAGCAGCAACTTGGAAAATAACTTTTTTTGCAGAAACATTTTGGGTTTTTTCACAGGAGGAGTGATAAATACACAATGATAAATACACTGTATTACATCTTTCACTTCAAACACAGCCCTTAGCCACAAGGTCCTCTAGAACTACAACTGGTTAATTGGAAGGTAGGTATTAATGTGTTGCATGCCAAATGTGTCTGAAAGATGCATTCAGCCTCCCAGTAAAAAAAACATTACATATTCATGCCTTGAAGCCTGAAACTACCAAAAGATGAATGTTGAGTGCAACATAGTAAACAAGGATGGATTATTAAATTTTATACTGTGGAGATCTTAAGTGTACATTGAATGTTTTCAGACGTAGGTTCACACCCCACTCAATCCCTGAAAAAAACAATCTGTTGTGATTTCAGTAAAGGAATTTATGGTATCTGTGATGATATAATAAAGACTGTAAGTTTTCTATTAACAGGAATTACCATACTGAGATAAGCGTTAATGCACCTTGAAAGAGCCATGCATAACATCCCTGAAGCTTGTTACTACTCACAGAATGTCTGTGAATCCACCCAATTTCTCTGGATATTTAAAATGCCATTTTAGTAGACTATACATGTTATATGGATTTGCAGTACAAGACCAAATCTTATCCAGACTATGCATTCTATGAAAAAAAGGAATTTTATTTGTTCAGTTCAAGCAGAAGTTTTTATTTTATTTGTTTTGTTGGAAGACACCAGCTTGAAACTCAAATATGAAAACACAGGAAATTTTTTCATAAAATCAGCTGGGGGCAGAATTTCATAAATATAGGAGGAGATATACCTCAATGAAACAAATTTTTATATTTAAAGAAGATGAGATTTTTCAATGAGATCAATCTATTAGTGCACTTATGAAATATGGAAGAACCACACTGAATTCCTCCTCCAAGTAGATATATGAAAGAGTTTTAGACATCTCAAAACATAATATACCCAGTTTCTAAACTCCAGTGTTTTCTGCCTAAAAAATATTCTATGAATAACAGAGTTAAGTTGCTCTTGAGAAGAACTCAAGCAAATGATCCCTATGGTCTATAGTAGACACAATTCTGTAGTCTACAAGGTTTTGGCCAGCACAATTTTGCTGCACCATAGTGAAGGTGAAATCTATTATTAGATTGAGGAAAACATCAATTGTGCTGTAGCTGATTATGTATATTATAAAAATTAACATAATAATAGAATCAACTGCACAGTGTAACTTTTTACTGAGGATATCTTTCTTGTAAGAAAAAAAAGTGGAGGTTTTTTTTGCTACCAAGACAAATGACATCAATTTTGACTTGCAGCTTCTCTAGTAATAACTCATTGTTCTGAAAATCCTGTACAGCTGAAAGGAAAAAAAAAAGGTTTATGCCATTATACCTGACTTTAAAGACTGTAAGGAAGAGATTTATTTTGTATTTTACTTTGTGGAGAATTATGTTTAATTAATTGTGATTTCAAAGAAAAGTGGTGGTTTTTTCTTATTTTTTTTTTTTTCAATTAGAAGCAACAAAGGAACTCTGAACCATGTTAGGAAGTGGTTTTGTCTGTAAAATACTGCTTTTTTACTTTTCTAAGCAAAAGACTTAGTATCCAGTGGCTTTTAAGATAGATGACATGTTATGTATGAGGAAGGGCTTCCAAAGTAAATAAAGTAGAAACACTTAGTTTGAATGGACTCTTAGTAACATAACACTTCAGGGAGCATTCTAAGACCCATTTAGTCATTTTTACTTGCTTTGTCCGCCTCCCTTGACACAGTAAAGGTGTCACATGCTGTTCTCTGACAGAAGAGCCTCAGCTGACCTCTAATCTTGCAGTTGTGCCTCCACAGGTGGATGCTCACGCCTCCGTGTGTCCCCAGAGGAGTCGTCAGGACAGTGAGAATACTGCTATCCATTTGCATGGATCCTGGTACTGAACTGCAGCCTCAATCAGCTGCTAGGTAAGCAAGTAATGAACAGGATCTGGCAGCTACCTCAACCCCATGGTGGTAATTCCTGTGTTTCCTATCTTGTCAGGTTTTTGAAAGG
The DNA here is from genome assembly GCA_024865655.1 of Emberiza elegans. Lineage (NCBI taxonomy): Eukaryota > Metazoa > Chordata > Aves > Passeriformes > Fringillidae > Emberiza > Emberiza elegans. Next base: position 1,096,524 of record JALJVW010000661.1, on the reverse strand, counting down.
CAATGACTTTTGAATGACATACATTTATGACAATTGTTTTGCATTTGAGTTTCACACCTGGTGTTTTCTTTCATTTTTTTCTACCATTTTTGTTTCTTTTAAATTATTTTAAATAAGTTTTCTTTTTTTCTTCTCTACATCCTAGACACTTGTTCATAAAAGAGGAGATCATGTCAGGTATATCCTGACTTAGATGGGTATTTACTTAACTAAAGCTGTCAAAGCATTACCCATTTGGGGCAGTTTCTGCTACAGTAATTTTTCTTTAAACAAGCTTTTGATTTATCTGTTACTGTCTGCTGGAAACCACAAAGAAATGAGAATGATTCTCACGAATTTTAAATTATTTTTATTTATTTTAATTATTAATATTTACTTATTATTTAATAAGTATTTGTACTATAACCTATTCTACCACTTAGATAATTGCATCATGTGTGCTTTGTTCATATTTTGATTAAGAGGAGACTGGCTAAGCCTGGCTAACACCCATACTGTTGAACTTAGTGAAATACATTGAATGGCTGTTGGAAAATGGCATCAGCTTATTTTTTACTGAGCTTTGGCTCTAGAGTGTTTTCTCTTAATATATTTTAAAACTTGTCTGTAGCGATTCTTATACCATGAAAGTATAGGAAATACCATACAGGGATGAAAAAATATTTCTCATGAGATCTGGACTAATGTATAACTATCTTGCTCTTGCAAATTCAAAACACAAATTAGGAACATTGGAAATTCATCCATTTTTGCACAATTTAGTGCCATGAGTCAACATGCACTATTATATATGCAAGTATTGGAAAAAAATTCATAGAATAGCATAGGTTTGACACAAACTCCAGTGGTTATAATTTCACTTCTCTATAATTAGGCAAATATAACCTCACATGAACTTCAAAGTAAATTTTTCTGTTATATGCCCATGCAAAATGAAAATTAAAAAGTTTGCTCACATTTCAATGGGCAAAATGGTGACTCACAGTAAGAAATAAAATCAATTAGCATACTCTATAGATGACTAATATTTTTTTTCCAGGGGTTATGTAAATATCTCTTTTCTAATTGGCTCTGCTGTCCTTTGAGAAAGGGGAGAAACTCACTGTGCCCGGGCTCCCTTCGGATTCCACCTGCCTAGACTGGTGTCTGAACCCAAACAGGAGCCCTCTGGGGTTACCTCTGAAAAAATACAACAGAAGGACAGATGTTTATGACTACCACTTGTTGAGCCTTCGTGGTTGAATGGCTCTGCATCTGATGTGTACTTTTGAGTAGAATTAAGATGTTAGGGAAAAACTCTCTCAGTGGTTATACTGAAAGGAAGGCAATGGTCAGTCATAGGTGGTATACAGGTCTACATGAACCCATTGCCTATCTCAGTTTGACTGTTTTGTACAGTGTCTCTTACTTTCTTCATCTATCCCTTTACTCCCTCTCTCTGCAACCTGATCTCTCCTAATTTTGGTATATTTAAGGTGCATAGTTTGTTTCAAACAATTTATGCCTTTCACATTCTCTTTGGTTCTACCAAACAACATGTATCTTTAAGACTGTACTATATAAATGAGGGACATTCGAGAAATCTGTGAAGGAGAAAGGGAACAAATAAGATAGGTAGCCAGGGGAAGATGTGCTCAGCTGAATCAGTAGGTGTCATCCTTTTAGCCATGCAATGTGTCTTATATCTAGCTAGTATAATTAACACCAGTTATCACAGGTGTGATTTTGACAATTTTTTCTGTTGTGGTGTGTTTTTATTCATGTCCATAAACTTCCAGTTAGTTACACCAGAGTATAATTATAGTATAATTATGTGGTATAATTATATGCTCCATATATGATACAGCATATATTATGATGTATTTTCAGAAAGAGCAGGAGGTATCTTTTTGGTTTTCTAATAGTTTTAAAGAAGCTGCTTTATGATATCTTTGCTGTATTTGCCTTTACCTAAATATACCTCAGATGAGATTTCTGCTTAATCTGTTCACTGAATGAGTGATGATTGATTGATTATTATTTGTTTCCAGCAAGGAATTGTTGAGTGTATATGCTAACTACAGTGGGATTCATACTAATTTGGTATGAATAGCTGCTTTTGGTGGTATATTGAATGCAGACAGCCGGTGGCATCTAATTAGTGTTAAAGAAATCATAACAGCTAACATTAAGAAGATTAAAAAACATATTGATACAATATTAACCAAATAGAATGAATCTTAAAATGAAGACTCTGCAATTTTTTCACCCGTTCTGTATTGAATTGAGAGGCAAATTATGAGGCAAAATATGTTTCACAACTTTTTTTTTTTTAAGAAACCTTTGCTTCTTGTGTCCTCCCAACCTCTAAAAATAGTGAATTGCAGAAGGATCTGCCAGGCAATATTGCTGACTGAGAATGTAATAATCTCAGCACTACTGGCAATTGGCAGGCATACATTGTGATGGTTTCTAAAGTTCTCTCTCCCCCCGTAATAAAGGTTCAGATAGTTTTTAGAGCACCCAAGGCAGGAGGTATTCCTTAATTTTTGGTATTTTACATGTTCTTTTATTTGGAATAAGCTGAGCAGGTAATGAAAGAGAAAAAAGGAGACAAACCCAAAAGCCCAAGAAGCATACCTCTCATTTTGCCTACATTTCTGTTTCACAGCAGTCTGAGTTTGCTTTTGCCTTGCTTTCTCTCCTGAAGGCTGGAAAAGTGCCAGTGATGCACGTAAGCCAGATGTTTGGAGGCTTGCAGAGCCAGCTACTTTGAAAAAGAAAAATGTTAGGGAAGGGACTTCTCAAGGGCTAGACATTTGCTAATAAATGATGGAGTTCTTTTTCTCTGCAGATGTTCCATTCTAACAGAAGGAAGATTCTTTCTTTAGTTTGAGGCTTATCTAGATTTATCAGCATTCTTTTGTCCTCTGCACTAGAGATGTGTGCTCTGTGGATAGCACTTTCTATGTGTCCCTGCTGTCTGGGAAGCTAAATTCCTGTTATGTGTTACAGAAATAAACCATCCTGGACTAGATTTGCTCCTTAGAGAGATTTACCCTGTGCTGAGTTGGTATCAAAGGGCCCAGTCTCACGAAATGTTAAATAAACACTATTTCAAAATCTAGGAAATAGGACTGCTATCAGGCAACACTGGTAGCCATGCAGATCAGGATTTAAATATGTGTTCTTGGCTAGAGAGCATTTTTATTTAATTTCATATGTAAACTAAATACAAAGGTTTAAATAAATACCAGCGTTGATTGTTTACAACTTTTTCCCCACCATGGCTTTATACATTTATTATTCTGACTCTTTTAAAATACACTGGTAGCTTTTTATGGCTATATTAAGCAAACCTCTAGGGCAGCAGACAAAACAGGGTATTATTCTGAGATTAAGGAAGGAAAATGAGAAAGAAACATATGAACAAAGGCAGACCGAGCAGGAAGAGGACCACACTCTTTTTCCACTGCTGGAGGAAACCGCAGCCCCTATTGTGTGTGCTTTGGAAGTGATTATCTCCAGTCACTAGTTCTCTCAGAGTCTAATCCGCTGATTCGCTGGCTTTTTTTCATCAGAGTTGGAAATGAGACATCAAAAAGCATTAATATCCATTATAGCAAAGATCCAGACCAAAGGGACCATTAGCTTATCTGTGTTAAAATATTTACTGGATAAATTTTGTTTCCCAAACACATTTTGAGGTGATAATTTACTATTCTCAATACTTTCATTTTGCAAGAGGGTTGACAGCTATTGTGGAAATGAAATGTATCTGGCACTGCAACTTCATGTGCTATCACTTTGATTACATTATATATATGCATCCAAGGATTGTGATTGTGGAACCACAGATGTCTGGGGCTTGGCTAATAAAAGACAGAATTGTCAGCTGCCCTGTGTCAAGGATAACCGTCTCTCCCTGGGAAGCAGAGACTGAAGCGCCAGACTTGCGTCCTCACACTGTGAGGTCGCTAATTAACTGCAACACCCAGAGCGGGCCTGACTGAAATCAATATATTAAGCCCCACTGATAGTAAAAAAAAATCCTCAAATCCACAGTAATTTAGAAACAGGAGCAATGCATGAGTATGAAAATACTAAAATTTATCTCTTTTTTGGAGGCCGTTCAATACTTTTCTAAGATTTTGATAAGAGTAATTTTTGTTTCTCTGAATATCACAGGATTTACTATGACATTGCTCCATTTATCACCATGTTAAACTGAATTACTTGCTTAATTAAATGTTCTGTGCAATAGCAGTACCCAATGTGCATAACAGATAGCAATGCAGAGAATGCCACAGTGCAATACTGGGCTTTAATTTTTGAATAGTGTTGACTGGGCTGTCCAAAGTCTTGCACCAGTACTCAGTAGTTCCTCTGTGCTAAAAAGCATTGTTTTCTCCCCACTGCCCCAGACTAGGGCTGCTTCCTTTGATCACCTCGCCAATATTCTCATATCACCAAGGAGCCCAGGCAGGTTCCTCAGCTGCTCTGTCAAAAGCTTTTGACTGCTATGAGGACAGGTGGACAAAATGCAAAAGATTTGCAAAGAATTGTTTGCAAGTTGGATCTTTAGGTTAAAGGGGTTTGAATATCTACTCTAATGCTGAGATGAACAACAGAAAACCCTCACAAACACCAAAGCTGCTTGTGTTCTGGATCATTCTCTGTGAAACCTGGATTTGTGGCTGAGAAGGAGCACCTTTTCCTTCTGCTTATACTTGCTACCTATACCCACACAAAAGCTATTTCCATGTTGAGTGTCTTAGGTGCAATTAACTGTAAACAGTGTGGTTTCTACTGGTAGGCAATTAAAGTTTTTTATAAATCAAAACCCACAATGATTGTAGAAATATCTGTGGACAAGACTCACTCCATTTATGCCTTTTTATTAATTGATTCTCTGGGTGAGTGGTTGTATACTTACAATGCGGATTACAGTTTGCAATGTTGTATGAAACCATGGCTATTTTTTTTGCTATTGCAACTACATTCAGCTCTAGATGAAGAGGATAGCAGATGGACAGTGTTAAACTATGGAGGAAACAGAAATGAAATTCTTTACTGCTTCACTATTATGACTATATGTTTCTAATTCATTCTGCAGCCTTTGTATCAATTTAAATTCCTCAGTGTTGTGATTATTGTGTCACTTGCCTGCATACAAGTGCAAGATAATTTTACCATTTGAGACTTCTATTTCCTGTTGCATTATGTATCTTTCATCAGACCATTACGCATACACAAAATCTGTAGCTGTGTCCTGCATGTGGTAATCTTCTTGGCCACATAAGTTGGCACTACGAATATCTCAACCAGCACCTTGCTCTGTGCACTAGATATTAATTTAAGATGTATTTGAGATATATTTGAGTATGGTTTTCATAAGGGCAGTTCTAGTTCAGTATGAAATCACAGTTTCATCCTGGTCAGCAGGCCCCCTGTGACAGGGAGGTCTTGCTAGATCACCTGTCACTGGGCACCGGGCACCTTGCCAGTGGGAAGGCCAAAACCCTTCTCAGGATCTGGCCTGTGGAATAGGAAAGAAGAGTAACCTGATCATTTTCAGAACTAAACACATAATTAGTTTCTCTCATTTAGGCCTTTCTTCAGCAATATTTTTCATTGCCTTGCCATCTATAGGTGTGGAAGCAGATAGGAGTCTAACACCACATACACTCTCTAGCAATGGCGCACAAAGCATCAACATACCCCTATGCATCAATCAGCCTATATTCCAAGGTGGCAGAAAGCAGTGTTTTAATGCTAAAATGACAGCTTGAGATACTTGCAAAATTATTTATTGAAGTAAATTTAGCACATTAGATAAGTAGAGGATAACATCCAATTTTGTGTGCATAAATAAAAAGTAATATTCAGACTCTCTTTGTTCATTGGGCTACTTATTAATGAAAACCTGCAAATCTGTAAAATTGTATATACAAAATTAGTGATATTTTAATATCAATACAGTAGAAGCTGTATTTCTTATTAATAGGATATAGGAATCTGCTCTGATTGCTCTACCATCAGTGGAAAAGAAAGGTAGGTCAGGATAAAAAACCCAAAAATTTCAATTACATTTACAGCAGCAGCTGAAGGGGAACAAAATCAATGAAGGGAGCATACTTATTAGAGACCTGCAGTTGCCATAAAAGTGAAACTAAATCACACTGACAGTGTCTGAACTTCAAATAAATTGCTTTGAATTCAGAATGGGAGCCTGGAGAAATAATGGAAATGATATTGCAGTTGTTGAAGAAAGGGATAGAACTTTTTATATCTGTTGCTTCTCTAGATTTTCTTACTATTCCAGGGATCAAATGCTGATTTGTTATTTTATTATTATTTTTTGTTTCTCTAAGAGATGCAACAGTGCTGTCAATCACCTTGGCACTGACTGGTTAGAGTATTATGTGGGTTTTAGAGATGTGATATTTCTCTTTGGTAGTCATCCAAGGTGACCCACAGTTAAGTCTCAGTTCTCGTTTAAAAAACCCAAACAACAAAATAGAAATGCAAGAGACGTGAGATGAGATGGGATGAGATGGGATGAGACGAGATGAGATGAGATGAGATGAGACGAGATGAGACAAGACAAGACGAGCTGAGATGAAATGAGATAAGATGAGATAACTACTTCGAATTTACTGTTTCAATAACTCCTCTAAAATTCAGTTCAGTTTCTGTGACATCTGCATGGAATCGAATCCTCTGATGGCCTGTGAATTTCTTTATCAAGGGTAGCTACACTTTCCAAATTCACTGTAGCTTTTGGTTCTGAAACACAAAATTTAGCTGTCATATTGATTGCCTTAACTCCACTATTTACTTTCTGCAATACCCCTGAAAAATCTGCTGCAATCCAGATTATACGATAATAAATTTTATAAAAATTCTTTGGTTTCTTCATGAATGGAAATTTTTTGCATAAATTTTGCTCATGATTCTTCTCAGAGAGCCACATGTTGAAGACCAACCAGCATTCTCAAGTTACTTTTACTTATGCAGAGGAGGCAAATAAAATTGGGAAGCAACCAGAGTGCCTTGGGACAGAAGTTTCTCAAATGCTGTTGCTTATGTTATGCAACCCCTCATACCAGCATTGTGACCTTGCTGCTGTGCTTTCCAGATTACATATAGTGTTTTTGCTTAATTTGAAACACTATAGTTTGTTAACTGTAATATTTTTTTCAGTTTTGTAGAATATATCTTAGATGTTGATAATTTCTAAGATATAAATATGTATAGAGTCATGAATTGTTGCTAGTACCAATGTGTTACACCATTTTATTGATGAAGGAAGAGTTCATCCACAGCTGCCCTAGGGCTTCACATTACATTTGTGTGGAAAGAACCTAAACTCTGGACTAAAATCCTAGACACTCTACACTTAAATGAAACTCAAAAGGAGTTCAGATATTACTGTAGACTTCCTGCAGTGCAAATTGAATCTGTGAATATGTATGTGTGTGTGTGTGTGTGTGTGTATGTGTGTGTTTGCTTGCACGAGCACGGGCTGGGGATTCAGGAAAGACATTAAATAAGAATTCTGTCATTCTATTTGATTTCCTTCAAGTGTTAGGAAGATCTGAGTACTGGATGGCATTATTCATCCATTGCTTCAAAGAAAAGAGCTTTTAAATCTTCTCTCAGTTTTTTCCAGCCTGAAATTCAGTATGACAGACCACCCGCTGTAATCCAATGTTTATTTCATTTCCTACCTTCAAAAAGAGATTGTGAGTTGATTCACAGGGTTAATTTATGATTCGGCATAGTGGATTATCTTAATGAATTTTTCTTCTCAGAAAGGTTGATGATTATAAGGTGTATTGCACCATTTGTACTGGTAAAGTTACACAAAGCAAAGTTGGATTGCTATGCAATAGTAGCCCAACACAAATGATGCTGTCTCTTTGATGAAGAGCAAACTTTTCAATAGAATTTTGTAGGCTCCTGTCTGAAGCAATATGGAGTTCACTGTGTATGAATGATTGTCTTCAAATTTCTGAGTGTGTGTTTGGCCCATATGTTGAACAGTTTGCCTAACATACTATAGTTAACAATTTCCTAGAAGTAATACACAATTTCCTTCCTCTGAAAAAATCCAATATTCCTTTTATTTAATGGAACACAATGTGCAGACATTCAGGACACTTTCATTTGGAATCAGAATCAAAACTTTGTTTGTCTTAGAAAACCTTGACTACTTGAGATGTGGCAGATCGCAATCCATCTTTTGATGTATAGTTCTGATTCTTTGCATTCTAAATCAGCTCTGGCCTAAATTATGTAATTAAACATTCCTTAAATTTTTATACAGATCTGTTTAGGCTTTCATTTGTGTTTGAGTTTTTTGTAATATTTACATTTCTTGTGTATCCTTGCAATGAATTTGTAGAGTAAAATATTTCACCAGGAGCCTTTCATGTAGCTGTCCTCTATGTCCTTTAAAGGCAAATATTGTTAAGATTTTTAAGAGATTGTTTCAAGAAGTTCATTCTGGAGACATATTAAAAAAATGGCTGGACCTTAAAAAGAGGCATTTGTTTAGATAGTATGAAAGAGTTCAGATCTGTCTGAATTCATCTTGTCCCTCAAAATCAAAGAACTGTTACGCACACTGATATCCTTTATATTTTTCTGAGCTTTTTCTGTTCTTCATTCCCTTCCCATACTGTTCCCATTTTTCATCTGGCAGCAGAGAAACATAATAATAAACCATTGGCATTCACAATTATACAATGAAGGCACAGCCATAAGGTTATCCAAGAGTAGATTTTATGAGGCTGACCCACTCCAAAAGCCAGTCTTAATGGATTGTATAGGCTGGAGAATGTGTTGATGTGCATTTCCCATCTGGAATCCATAGCTGAGGTAATCCTGGAAGCAGATGCTCTTCAACCTGCTCATCAGAGAAGCAAAACAAGGCAAGGGAAAGGCAAGGCAAGGTAATGAAAGAAAAAAAAAAAAACAAGACAGAAAAATGGAAAAGAATGGGAAAGGAAAGGAAAAAGGGGAAGGAAGGAAAGGAAGAAGGAGAGGGAAGGAAAAAAGGAAGGAAGGGAAGGCAAGGCAAGGCAAGGCAAGACAAAAGTACTTCTGTGATTTATACATCAAATCTTCCATGACTTTATTTTTTATTATCTCCAGGGTTTGGTCCATTTACATGGCAGATGGTCAGAAAGGAGTTTCTGACTCTATTGCTGGAAAAGGGGCTGATGTGCAGTGGCTCATTAAGGAAAACATTGTCATTAGGAGCTTTATTCTGAAATGAAAAGTATCCCTTTGGTATGAAGACTAAACCCATAACTCCATGTTAATATAGAATGAAGGGAGACTAATGAAATCTCTGTAGATCACCAGCAGTGGAAGCAATTTGAAGCTGTAATGAACCCTGAAATGTTATCTGACTTGCCATATGAAGTGATTTTTGACACTTAAAAAAAAATGAAGAAGAAAATTCAGTGTATCAGCAGTGCTTCAGAGACTAGAGGATGCCCCAAGGCTATGCTTCATTCTTTCTAGACACACATTGTATATCACATCTTACCATTTAACATTAAATAAACCATTCAAGGAATAACAATAAAATTAATTAAGGATATTGCTATAGTTTTTTCTCCTCCCATTCATTCATATAAAACCTGCTAGTTGGAAGAGTTGGAAGCACAGCAAAGAGCTGCTTTGATTTTAACTTCAGTTGATGACTGACATAGATCACAGGGTATATAGAAACTTTTGGTTGAACACCTTTATTGAAGTATTAAAAATAATCTCTCATTCCACTAAGCATCCCACCAGTGTTTTTTCAGTTGGATTCCAAGAGTGAAAATAATAATTATCTATGCCAAGGAAAATATCAATAAGATGATTTTACATGCCAAATAAATGAATGAATATTTAATATAGTAATTTTGATACAAAATTTCTTCTAAACACAGCACTGTAGCATTATACTGCATAGGAAGAGTTGGATGTGTTTTAGCGTCATAGAAAACTTCCCAGTCAGATGAAGCATATGCTGTCCTCAGAATATATTTCTCTACTCTGTCTCTCTTGCAATGGATATATTTGAAAGAATGATCTGAACACTTAATATACCACTCTGAGTTGAGTAAGTTGAATTAAGTGAAAAATTCAGTTGTGTTGTCATATCCGGTCAAATGGAAAGCATTTTGCATTTACCCTAGAACCATTTCCCTCAAATTTTATGGATTAAGGTAAGAATGCCTAAAATAAGTGAAGAATCTTTATTTTCCTGCAGCTAGTTTCTAAGAAAATTCTATCCTCTTCATCTGATACAAAGAAAAAGTAAAATTAGGCTTCAGGAGATGGTCAGGATTATTTTTTGAGACACCACCCTTCAGATGTACTGAAATAGTGGAGGGTTTTTTTCCTCTAGAAATGAATTTATCTATTTCAACAGAGTTCTAAATAATTTTACTTTCACAGGTAAGATTATGCTGCTCAAAAGTGAGACATAAGTTTTTGAATTGCTTGAACAATCCATTCATGGAAAGCAGATGGTCAGTTAAAACACAGAAGAAACAGAAATTGGCAGGGTGAAAATGCTTAAAATTATATAAGCAAACAATTTTGATTAACACCTGCTTCATGACTTAGCTGAAACCTCTGCTGACAAACATTGCTTGGCATAAAGTCAATAAAGATAGGCATGGAAGAGAGGCATGTATGTATGAATCTGTTTAAATACATGTACTATTTATTTGATAAAGTGTTGAATTGCGAGATAAGCAAAATTATCATGCAGTTTCAACTGTTTTCTTACTCCTGCTTATTTATCTGTCTTTTCTGGATTTGTGCACAGGATTGCAAGGCAGAATTGGAATATAACTTCACGTGACATTGTTGTTTGTCTGGTGAAATGAAGCAACTCATTGCATGGCAAAATGGGCTCATTTAAGCTGCCCACCAATTTAATCTGACAGATTAATCTCATGACCTTTTTGTATGTCAAACCCTCTGAAAGAATGCCTAGCTTGTCTCTGAGTGTCTGCCTTTCAATGTTGTTTACACACCTAATGTTACAGGCAGACAGACATCTGGTGGGATTTTCTTTAGCTTTGAGGCATCAAAACCAAAGGGTTTTAGAGTCCAAATGCTGCAGCAAATTCTGCAGCCCTTATCTATCCTTACTTGCATATTTAGGCACAAAAGCTACTTTTCTTCATAGGAAGGCAGAAAAGTAGCATCAGTATAAGTGGTGTAAGAAAAAAGCAGGTGATATTCCTTGAATTCAGGTGGTATTTTTTCAGCAGTTTCTTCTGCTCTCTGATGCTCATTGGTAAGTCTTTCTATTGTTTTGCTGAAGTAGACTGTTAGTAGGATAAATAATACTCCACTCTTCATCTCTGGCCTCAGCCTGACAAAGTGGAAGATTAAGGCAGAAATAACATCAGTGTATAACATCCATGCGTGTGGCCTGATCTTTAGTTGATGAAAACCTATCATTGGCATCCTCATTCTTAAATCAATCAGAGTTTCAATTTAGATAATTTTCACCTCTATTTTGTGTTTGTAGCTGAAAAATCTCTGGGTATTTTAATTACTGAAGCAGCCACCAGGCAACCACTGTAGTGGGAAAAAACATCGTGAAGGGTGTGCTTTTCTCATAGACTGAAGAACAAAGGCCTACAATTATCTTTCCTAATATTTATGGTTTAACTTTATTGCTTCATTTCAAAAATCAGTTTTACATTTAGTAAGGTAGAACAAAATACCATCAGTCTTATAGGCAATGGCAAGCTTCAGCCACAGCATACAAGTACATAGAGATTAAACATACAACACAGAAAGTAACAAAAATGTAAAATACTCTTCTGTTGATTTGTTTGACCTATGAATGGAATGGAATAGAATAGAATAGAATAGAATAGAATAGAATAGAATAGAATAGAATAGAATAGAATAGAATAGAATAGAATAGAATAGAATAGAATAGAATAGTTCCAGCTGGAAGGGACCTACAGTGATCACATAGTCCAACTGCCTGATTATTTCAGGGCTGACTGAATGTTAAAGCATATTCAACATGGGGAGACTTGGGCTGTCAACCATCTCTCAAGTTAGCCTGTGCCAGTGTTTGACCATCCTCTTGGTAAAGAAATGTTTCTTGATGTCCCATCTAAACTTCACATATTGCAACATTAAGCCATTCTCACTGAACCTCATGGAGAAGAGCTCAGTACTTCTCTCTGCCCTTACTTCTCCTTAGGAAGCTGCAACATCATGAGGTCGCTCTCAGCCTCCTTTTCTCCACATTAGACAAGCCCAAAGTCCTCAGCCTCTCCTCAGAGCTCCTTCCAGCTCTCTCCACAGCTTGGTTTTCCTCCTATGGAAGTATTCAAGGACCTTGGCATGCTCCTGCAGTGGTGGGGCCCAGCAGTGTGCTGAGCTAAGGCTGCACCTGTGCTGAGCACAGCAGGACAATCCCCTCTCTTGACTGGCTGGCCATGTTTCTTTTGATGTGCTCCAGGATGTGGCTTACTCTCTTGGCTGCCTGGGAACACAGCTGCCTCCACTTGAGCCTGCTGCCAACCAGTATCCCCAGGTCCCTTCCTGCAGGGCTGCCCTCCAGCCACTCCTCTCCCAGCTGTGACCTGTGCCAGGCATTACTGCCTCCCAGCACTTGGACTGGTTAAATTTCATGCCACTTATGACTGCTCAATGCTCTAATCTATCCAGATCCCCCTGCAAGGCCTCTTGTCTCTCAAGTGAGTCAACAACACCTCCTAAAGTGTTATTATCGACAAGCTTGCTAATGGGGCATTCCACTCCCACATCCAGATAATGGATCAAAATATTGACAGCCCAGGAGCAAGGACTGAGCCCTGAGGAACACCACTGTTGGCTGCTCAGCACACAAGGATTCTGTGAGGGACAGTAACAAAAGCACCACTAAATGCCAAAAAACAATGCATCTACCATGTTCCCTTCATCTTGGGTGGTTCACCCTACCCTAAAGGAGATCAGATTTGTTAAACAGGACTTTACCTTTGTGAATACATGCTGACTGTGCCTGATTGAGTTGTTCCTTAAATGCCTTTTGGTGGCACCAAGTCTACACATCTTTCCCACATTTTTTCAGGTGTTGAAGCTAGAATGACAGGTGCATAGGTTCCTTCATCCTCTCTCATACCTTAAACTGGAACAGCAGGGGCCAGTGTCCTAGTCAGTTAGTCAGTTAGTCACTTTTCAGACTTTTGAATGCTGATGGAGAAAATTCCTTCCATAACACTGCCCATCTACTTCAGTTCTCTGAGTTGCATCCCATCAGGCCCCATGGACTTGTGGACATTCTGCTGATATAGCTGGTCTCTGACAAGTTCAGTGTCCAAACAAATGGGAAGTCACTGTTCCCACAGTCTTGGGAAAAGGCATTCCAAGGTCTATCAGGATAATTAAAGACTGAGGCAAAAAGCCCCAAAAAAACCACTGAATGCCTCACTTCATATTCACCTTTTTGTCAGGTGAAGATCTCTTGTCGATATTGTTAGCAAGCATCACTATTTATTTAGACGTCCTCTTGCTGTTAACATCTTTGAAGATCTTTTCTTGTTGTCAGACACAAAACCGACCAGTTTCAAATTGGTTGGTTCATGCCCTTCATGCCTTCCTATGGCATGAACACACAACCCAGGTCTGGTATCTTCCTACAACGCCTGACCTTGCTCCAAAGATCCTACAATTCCTTATCTCCTCTGGGGCTCTGTGAGGACTTCCCTGTTCAGCTCAGCTGGCCTTCTTGCTTTCCTTAGGGCACAATGGAATTGTTTCTTGTTTCTAAAATAAGGTTCTTAAGATTGACAAGTGCTCATGATCTCCTGATCCAACAGATTTCTTGGTTACTTTGCTAAGTAGCTCCATGGATGACTTAAAGTCTGCTCTCCTGTAGTCACTAGTCTGTTAAGATTTTACCTCATTGCACTGAAAATGTTAAACTCAGATCAACCATTCCACAAGGACCGCAGCCAAGACAGTGAGGTTGTAGGTTTGGGAGCTGACTAATCCTTCAATTTCATCCTGATTTTTTCTCACATTGTGTGTGATTGTGTACAAGAATTTCAGATGTGCTCCTGAACCCACTGTGCTCCCAGGACCAGTGCAAATATTCCCACTGGATTTCCTTCCCCTAGTAATGTCACGGCAGCCCTTGGCTTATCCACTGCAGTCCTATTGGTATCCTTTTCCACCATCAATTCTAGCTTAAAGACTTCTTGATCAGCTCTGCTCACTTATGCCCAAAGGCATGTTTTACCCATCAGGACAGGCACATCTTGACAGGATCCAACATACTTGAAGGCTCTTCCATGTTTAAAAAAACATAGTTTTGTGAGAGACATAAGTCTTGTAGACAGGTATTAATATCCTGGCCTTGATAATATAGTCGGGCTTCCCCCTTAATTACTACTAGGATTGAGGAAAATATTTTTTGTGCTCCTATATTTTTGCCACTCTTTGCAAGGCTTTGAGGCCTCTTTTGATTAACCTCAGACTTTTGGTTGCACAAATACACAAAGACATGGGTATATAAAGCCATATGAAGCCACATAAAGCACTATCCCCTGTGCTAAAAAAGACTGTATTTTCTCCAAGAAAAATGTAAATTCACCCAAATTTGTGTGAGATTTGTAACCCTTGCTTGACAACCCTTCTGTGTCTTGATTTTGCATGAAGAGGGAAAAAAATCCCCTCAGCTATAGGAGGACTATTCAGGATTTCCTGTGGTTTTATTACTGTTGCTTTTCAGAAAAAGAAATCCCATGGTGCTTTTAAAAAAATAATTTTGAAATTAACTTTAACCCTTTGGATCACAGACCTGGATATATAGTGAACTTAGATGCAACCTGAAATGCCTACTTTTCCCTCTTATAAACACTATCTGCACCTGTATTAAGCAGCCAGTCTGTTTTAAAGAAAAAGGTATATTTTGTTGCCCTCACTTCTTGTTGAGGGCCCTACAATACCACACAGTCAGAAGTACAGGACAAGTACAAGAAAACCCTATTTATTAGTACAAAAATACAGAAATAGTCATATTTTTTTAGGCTACGGGCCTGTAAAGAGACAGACCCTTTCTCTGATGCTTTTTTGGAAAAGGAAGTGTAAAGCCAGGGAAAAAATGTCTGGTACTTCACTGTGATAAATGTGAAGCCTCCAACTCCATATAGTGCAGAGCATTTTCTGGACCTGCTATGATTTATCTACTTAATAAAATTCAGTGGATCTGTTTACCAATTTGCTTAGCAAATTATCTCTTGAACCCATTTAAACTTCCTTTGTTCACCACGTCCTTTGTCAAAAGGTTTTGGGATTGATTTTGTCAAAACCCTTTAGAAAATTCAGACTGTAACAAATGAAACATTTTATGAATATATTTTTAGATGCTTCAAAAAACCACAAACTACTTCTAGGGCTGGATCTTTGCTTAGAAAAGTATTCTTGCTTGTTCTGAAGTAAAAATTATTTATTTAGACATCTACTAATTAATTTTGTTGTTTAGTATGATGACTGCTGATTTTGTTTCCCCTTTTAATATTTTCAGGGTGAATGCTGCATTTCATAGCTGACTGGTGGATTTCTTTCCATTTATTTACCATATACAAAAATAGTGTCCACTGTCAGTCTCGATGTTTTGTGAGGTTTGAAGTTTTTAATTTTTCTTTTTTTATTTGGTTTTAGTTTTTTTTAATTTTAATTTTTGTTGTTTTATTCTTAATTTGTGAGAACAGCTTATTAACACAATCTAAGTACTCTTAAAAGCTAAATATTTTTTTAAATATCAAGTCAAATATTCTACTAATTTAGAGTCCCACAAACAGTACTTTGCAATGGGTGTTTGATCAATGGTAATAATCCAAACCCTGAAATTTTCCAGTTAAATTGAATTACTGAACTTGTACTTGGTAGCATCCTGGTTTAGGGCAAATTTGGGAGAAAACCTCTAAAGAGTCTTGTGAGCCCTTTCCACCTGGTCATTCACAAGAAGAACAGTTTCCAGTTGGGCCCTGAAGAGCAACAAGCCTTTTCCCAGATCATGCAGGATTCTCACAAGAAACTCAGGGAGGAGTTTAAAGAGGACCTTCTCCAAATCTCAGTAGTACAGATACTAAGTTCTGGTACCAAATGCAGACATCCCCCAGCTGGGGAGAGAAGGTATACTCCATGAGCTGAGCTGTGGTTCTTCCTGTGTGATTGTGGAGAAAACTTGAGGAAATGGAATGGAAAATCTACTGCTGCTCTGTCACCATGGGTGCTTGAATTGAAGAACAGCAAGGCTCAGAGAGGAAGTTCCACCAAAAGGAAAGCAGTTCCAGCCTGTAGCTGAACTGTTAGGTATGATGATGATGATGGCATGTCTTATCCCCTTGAAGGAAACTCCAAGACATATACCCAGGGAAAGAAGGCTAACCAGGCTTAGAGACGCCCTGCCTTTGGCACAGTAGAGGCTAGGGAAAACTGTGTTTTTGGACTGTGTGGATTTATTGGCCTGGCCCATCAGAACCACAAAAATATGAGGCCTTGGTTGATACTGGTGCACAGTGCACATTAATCTCGAGAAATGTGGGGGCAGAATCTGTTTCTATTGCTGGCATGACAGGGGGATCACAGGATCTGACCCTGCTGGAAGCTGATGTGAGCCTAACTGGAAATGAATGGAAGAAACACCGTATTATGACTGGCCCAGAGGCTCTATACTGGGCACTAAAAAATGTATTTGTCCTAGTTTAGGGCAAGTTTGGAGAAAGCCTCTAAAAGGGCTCCTCTGGAAAGCAGATTCAAGCGGCCTCTCCCCCAGGTGGTTCAGAAAAATATTTCCTTAGAGAAAAGTGGTAAAAACCTGATTATTTAACTGGCAAAATATTCACGAGCACAGAAAATGGACAACATCAAAAAACAAAACCTCTTGCTGCTCTGAAGAGATGACAAACTCAGAAAGTCCCCCTCATGGGTGGTAGCTCAGCTCACCCAGGCTCTGATCAGTCCCTCCAGCACTGGAAATGTCGCGGCCCAGGCCCAGCCAGGTGGGCCACGGGTGCGAGCTGCTGGTGCTCTGCTGGGTGTCCAGGCCAGAGCAGGTTTGAACAGCTCCAAGGAAAAGAAAAAAACACACTCCAGGGAACTTCTCTGCGTCAGCTAGCTATAACTAACTAAAAAGCAAAGGAGAGCTCTCTCCCACTGTCTGTCCATCTGCAGACAACACAGTCCAGGAGCTGGGATGTGGAGGAGTGAGTGAACTGTCTGAAAACAAACTGCATGTTTCTTCTCTCCTCTTCACACTCAGAACCAATCTTAAAGGTACAAAACTTATTTCTGGGCTAAACAGATGAATGGGGATACAAGCATCATAAAGTCACCCCAGGACAGGTAGTTAAATACCAAATGTTCTTTGTGCAGTTTCTTGGCCTTATTTTGTGACTTGTATTTTTTTTAGTTTCCTGTCTCTCAGCCAGTTCTTGTTTATTATGTAATACCCAAGAGATTAGGAATGATTTTAATGTAAAACCATAACTTTTTTATTTTTGGGGAGTACTTTGTGTTTGAAGCATTCCCTCCCCCCTCCTCCCACTTCCACCTTTGCATTTTCCAATGTGCTTATCTGAGGTCTAAGTATTACATTAACTGAAATGAAACAAACCACTTTCCAGAGCTACAGGCAGTAGAGCATAACCATAGCTCAGAATTGGCCCTCATATCCTTCCTGTGATTCTGTTTAATTGTGCCAGCAGCTGGCAATGAAAATTGACTCCAGCACCTTTCCCTGTCCATTATTAAAAGTTAGAACCCCACAATGATCTGAAGTACATGGAACAGCTTTTGACATCTGCAGAGCTTTCAGACCTTTGCTAATTTTATGGAGATTGGCCAAAGACTAGACAAGACAACGTCCCACCTAAGAGCATGTAATTGTGCATGGACTGAAAAGAAAGCAGTTAGCGAAAAGCATAGAGAAGCCAAGAAAATTCATTAAATATAAACAGGGATACTTAACAATTCTCTAGATGAAAAATGAGACAGGAAGAGGTAGGAGTTGTCTTATGAAAAAGAGGCAAGATAATCTGTAGTAGACATTTATATTGGACAAAAAGCCTTCAAAATTAGATTGATGTTATCCTGCTATAAAACTTTTAAACCTTCCTTCTATGAGTTGCTTTTTCCTCTCCCGCAGTACTTTGTCAAGACTGGTGAATCTTGGTATACTTAACCCAGCTAAAATAAACTTTGAATTTTAGAACTTCAGTTCTTTCACATATTTTTTTTCCTTCTGGACTTTCAAATGGGAAGATTTACACATACTAAGATTAATTCGCAAGTGAACTCAAGAATTCATAGCTGAATATTTGTTATTTTTAAAAATGTTGTAAATAGCTGGAATGGTAAATGTATCTTTGTAACCTTTCAGAATAATGGTTTTGGCTCTGCTCTTTATTTTAAATGAATGGTATATAGCTTCACAGCAGCAGTTATATGGAATTTACAGTGTTGAAGTGTGAATATTTTATTTATTGTAAACACAAGATAAAAAGAGGTGAAAAGTGGCTTTTGTTAATCCCTGAAAACAATTAATTTGTAAATGAAAAGAAAGAAAAATAACAGCAGCAATCTACAAAGTAGAAATACAGTAAACAGTTTATTTTTTTTAGTTTGACTGAAAAAGGGGAAAGCAAGGTAAATAGTGGAAGACCTCCACAACAAAGAATGTATTTTTCTTTACTATCATCTACACTGTTTCTGAATGATTGCTGGCATGACAGGGGATCACAGGATCTGACCCTGCTGGAAGCTGATGTGAGCCTAACTGGAAATGAATGGAAGAAACACCGTATTATGACTGGCCCAGAGGCTCTATACTGGGCACTAAAAAATGTATTTGTCCTAGTTTAGGGCAAGTTTGGAGAAAGCCTCTAAAAGGGCTCCTCTGGAAAGCAGATTCAAGCGGCCTCTCCCCCAGGTGGTTCAGAAAAATATTTCCTTAGAGAAAAGTGGTAAAAACCTGATTATTTAACTGGCAAAATATTCACGAGCACAGAAAATGGACAACATCAAAAAACAAAACCTCTTGCTGCTCTGAAGAGATGACAAACTCAGAAAGTCCCCCTCATGGGTGGTAGCTCAGCTCACCCAGGCTCTGATCAGTCCCTCCAGCACTGGAAATGTCGCGGCCCAGGCCCAGCCAGGTGGGCCACGGGTGCGAGCTGCTGGTGCTCTGCTGGGTGTCCAGGCCAGAGCAGGTTTGAACAGCTCCAAGGAAAAGAAAAAAACACACTCCAGGGAACTTCTCTGCGTCAGCTAGCTATAACTAACTAAAAAGCAAAGGAGAGCTCTCTCCCACTGTCTGTCCATCTGCAGACAACACAGTCCAGGAGCTGGGATGTGGAGGAGTGAGTGAACTGTCTGAAAACAAACTGCATGTTTCTTCTCTCCCTCTTCACACTCAGAACCAATCTTAAAGGTACAAAACTTATTTCTGGGCTAAACAGATGAATGGGGATACAAGCATCATAAAGTCACCCCAGGACAGGTAGTTAAATACCAAATGTTCTTTGTGCAGTTTCTTGGCCTTATTTTGTGACTTGTATTTTTTTTAGTTTCCTGTCTCTCAGCCAGTTCTTGTTTATTATGTAATACCCAAGAGATTAGGAATGATTTTAATGTAAAACCATAACTTTTTTATTTTTGGGGAGTACTTTGTGTTTGAAGCATTCCCTCCCCCCTCCTCCCACTTCCACCTTTGCATTTTCCAATGTGCTTATCTGAGGTCTAAGTATTACATTAACTGAAATGAAACAAACCACTTTCCAGAGCTACAGGCAGTAGAGCATAACCATAGCTCAGAATTGGCCCTCATATCCTTCCTGTGATTCTGTTTAATTGTGCCAGCAGCTGGCAATGAAAATTGACTCCAGCACCTTTCCCTGTCCATTATTAAAAGTTAGAACCCCACAATGATCTGAAGTACATGGAACAGCTTTTGACATCTGCAGAGCTTTCAGACCTTTGCTAATTTTATGGAGATTGGCCAAAGACTAGACAAGACAACGTCCCACCTAAGAGCATGTAATTGTGCATGGACTGAAAAGAAAGCAGTTAGCGAAAAGCATAGAAAGCCAAGAAAATTCATTAAATATAAACAGGGATACTTAACAATTCTCTAGATGAAAAATGAGACAGGAAGAGGTAGGAGTTGTCTTATGAAAAAGAGGCAAGATAATCTGTAGTAGACATTTATATTGGACAAAAAGCCTTCAAAATTAGATTGATGTTATCCTGCTATAAAACTTTTAAACCTTCCTTCTATGAGTTGCTTTTCCTCTCCATGTAGTACTTTGTCAAGACTGGTGAATCTTGGTATACTTAACCCAGCTAAAATAAACTTTGAATTTTAGAACTTCAGTTCTTTCACATATTTTTTTTCCTTCTGGACTTTCAAATGGGAAGATTTACACATACTAAGATTAATTCATAAGTGAACTCAAGAATTCATAGCTGAATATTTGTTATTTTTAAAAAATGTTGTAAATAGCTGGAATGGTAAATGTATCTTTGTAACCTTTCAGAATAATGGTTTTGGCTCTGCTCTTTATTTTAAATGAATGGTATATAGCTTCACAGCAGCAGTTATATGGAATTTACAGTGTTGAAGTGTGAATATTTTATTTATTGTAAACACAAGATAAAAAGAGGTGAAAAGTGGCTTTTGTTAATCCCTGAAAACAATTAATTTGTAAATGAAAAGAAAGAAAAATAACAGCAGCAATCTACAAAGTAGAAATACAGTAAACAGTTTATTTTTTTTAGTTTGACTGAAAAAGGGGAAAGCAAGGTAAATAGTGGAAGACCTCCACAACAAAGAATGTATTTTTCTTTACTATCATCTACACTGTTTCTGAATGGAAAAAATGTCAATAAATCAAAGGTAAAGATAGTGTCTTTAAGAATGCTGTTACAGTGCTTATGCCAGGTGCAGGAGCTTACATGAAACCAGGACTAAACAGAAAGTCTTAGGCCTTGGTCTTGGGCCAATCTTGAATGGTGTCTTTCACCACAGAGTTTATTTTCTGATTGCTTGTAGGATATCACCACAGCTCACTAACTTACCCCTGGAAAATTGAATAGTGATATTGATGGAGTGCCAGCCCTGCAAACAGGAGAATGGAATGGAATGGAATGGAATGGAATGGAATGGAATGGAATGGAATGGAATGGAAGAGAAAAACAAGAGAAAAAAGAGAAAGAGAAAGAGAAAAAGAAAAAGAAAAAGAAAAAGAAAAAGAAAAAGAAAAAGAAAAAGAAAAAGAAAAAGAAAAAGAAAAAGAAAAAGAAAAAGAAAAAGAAAAAGAAAAAGAAAAAGAAAAAGAAAAAGAAAAAGAAAGAGAGAGAAGGTGAGAAGGGGAGGGGAAAAAGTAAAGGGAAAATAGGAAAGGAAAGAGGAAATGAAAGAGGAAAAGAGAAAGGAAAGAAGAAAGGAAAGATTATTTCAGTATGGAGGAACTTGTAATGATTATTTATTCCTGAGGAGGGCTTATAAGAAGTTAAAGCCCACTGTGAAACTCAGCAGTTGTGGAGAGCATGGCACTGGGTCTGAGGATGCAGAAATAGGCATACACAGGTTCTTCTGGCAACTCTTTGCTGCCAGTGCTACAAGGACCCAGCACTCAGAACTGTAGCAACAGAATACTGAAAACATATCAATTGTGACTTTTCCTCTGCTGCTGTAGATTAGTGAGTGTTTGCTCTGGTCAAGGATTTAGCTGAGTTAAATGGAGGGATAATACATCACTGTGCTGCTACAACACTGCACCTCTAAACCAAGTCACTGTATCCTGAATCCTCTGAGTCACTGTATCCTGATTCCAGCAGGAAGTCAGCTGTAAAACAATGTGCTTGTTGGACCATTGCAGCTAGTCATGTGTGCTGGTGGATGTAGAAAACCCCTGCATTTCTGCCTGAGTGCAGGTTTATATCCATGGGATAAAGAAGATAGTTCTAAACTCAGAAGTTGTTCAGAAACAAAGAGATTGACAGGGAAAGGACCTGATTTCTAGGGTGACAGGGTTTTAGCACATCCTCCCACACACATATTCACTAGGCAGATTCGCCTCACTTGTGCAATACTGCACAGTAGGAAATTATCTAGAACCAATTCTACTATGAATGTTGACAAAGCAGATATTTTTCCTTGTGACATCTAATATCCCAGCATATCTGTTAATCATTCAGGCAGCATGAGCTATTTCTGCATTGGGAAAGAATACAAGGTAGCTATGTTATTACCACAGACTTGTTTTCATCAGCTGCATGTGTTATTTAAAGCTAGGTTTATATAAAGAGCTGGGCGTCAAAGGGTATGACAAACAAAACTCAATTATATGTCAGACCTTTAAATAAAATAAATTCTGCTCAGTTGAAATGTGCACATGCAGATTAGTCATTTGGTATTTAACTAACATAGTAATCAATTTAAAGACTCCAGACATTTAAGATTTTATTTATCCATTTATTTCCTACTGCCCATCTGGTGTGCATGCCAGAAATGGTAATATTCTACAAGCCAAATGAGAAAAGCATAAAAAACAAACTCAAAAAAACCGTCAGAAAGCCAGATTCACTCTTTAGGGTCTCCCCCCCAGAATCCCTTAGATGGAATTGCCTAATTTTTCAATATTATAGGGATAAAATAAATAGGTTTGGGTTTGGTTTTTTGTTTTTATTCTTGGTTCTGTGGGTTTTTTGTTGGTTTTTTTTTTGTTATTTCAGAAGTGATCAAAGATTCTGATGATTATTCAGTCAAGTACACATAATGCTCTTGCCTCTTTATCATAACATATAATCCCGACCTAACAAAGTTTATACAAATAACTCTCTCCTCATACTAAGTCTCCATGATTCTTATTCCAGGTAAGAGAATTAAATATAGATCTCACTTTTGAGGATAATGATCCCCTAAATTATTATGGAAAGCTCAAAACTAGTAACCAGGATGTGAATTCAGTGACCCCTACTTAAAAAAATACAAAGAACAAAACACAGCCAGAGGAGTAAATAGAGCTCCTCCTTCATAGTATCTCAACAACTGGGGCTCTTATCAGATGGTCCTGCTCAAGGCTATATTTTACATGAAACATGGAATCTTTAAACAGTCCTCAGAGAAGGTCTTGGAAGATATGTCTGTCTACTGCCAACCAAATGTCAGGAGGACCAGACATCTCTTGTACTTCAGTCAGCAAATGCTTAAAATCTTTCTGCTAAATGGAAGAAGAAAATGGATGGAAAACTCTTTCACATAAGTTAGACTTCATATTATTGTTTACATTTTGAGAAAGGTAGAAAGGATTGACATATGAAGAAATTAAATTTTTATTTCATTCCAACACTACTCAATATCGACTGTAACCAAGTGCTGCAATACTGAGATGCAGGAAAAAGCTTGGAGGAACAAGTGTATTTTTCTAAAAATGTTATTACTGTTTGTTTTGGACAGAAAACAGAGCTGTGAATCCTCTATGCAAGCTGTGCTTTCCAGTTACGGTGAATGAAGATTCTGAGTCACAGAAAAGAATGAATTTTGATTTGCATAGGTGTCTTACGTATTTGTCATGGTCTAGCATAGGAAGTTCTGAGTTTAGGCAGATGTATTTAAACTGAACTGTGCAAGCACTGCAGTTTTACATCTACCACCTGGTTCTAGGCAGATCCCTTTGGGTGCAGGGTATGGCAAGCAGCATCTAACATGATATCATGGATTATGCTCCAGCAGTCAAGTACCTAACCCCATTTGTAGTTGGGAGCCAGGTTTTCAAAGGAGTATATTAAAAATCTGTTTCAAATGAAAGTAGATTTTTTTGGACAGTGCTTGGTTGTCAGTGAAAAACTGAGGGATTTAATAATCAGCTAATGAGTAGCTCTTGATATTTAGACTTGTTTCCAGTCCTGCAGTTTTAGAAGGACCTAAGGAAATACTGCTGAGGAGAAACAGGTATCTCTACTGTATAACAGAACTAGAAAGGTGCAGTAAAGCTTTTTCACTACTATTTTGCTCATTTATTCATCAGAAAGTTTGCTTCTCTGAAGCACCAGAAAGACTAAAAATTGTTTAATAAATAATAAATATAAAAGCAACTTATGGATTATGATACTTGGGTTTGTTTTCTCATTGTACATATTTTTCCTACATCAAAAAACTACTCCCTGTCTCTTCTTTATATACATAAAATGAACAATAATTTAAAAAAATATTGTAGACCTTAACTGCTATTAAATTAACTGTTACCGACCTTAACTGCTATTTTAAAAAATAAATTAATTAATTTCTAAGGTAATTAGGCTCACTTTCCAGGTCCCTTTTATATAATGTCATACAGAACCCTTCTATTGTAATTTTGTGTAATGCAGTGCATCTTGTTTGTGTTGATACTAATGACTTTATAATTATAGAATAGGAGGGAATTCTGCACAAGATGAAGAAACAAGACAATTTGTGGACTACAAGGACTACAAGGGACCTATGGGACTTGGTTCAAGCCTCATGACTCTAAATAATGAAAATTAGGCAAAATCCTACTCCTCCACAGACCTGCTTTCCAGCAGAGGAAGTCAAGGGTAGTCAGTAACTACTATAATCCTTCAAAAGGAGCTGTGACTGCTCCTGCCTGAGACCAGAGAGCACAGTTTAAAACCCTACTGCCAACTAAATGCTATGAAATCATCTCAATAGATGCCTGCTTGAGCACAGGTTTTTATATGGCCTTTTTAATGTTACCCCAGTGGCAAAATATGTTCAGATAAGGCTAAACAAGGAAGTAAAGAAAAATATCTGGAACTCATTATTGCAAAAAGTTATAGATTTGTGCTTAGAGAAATCTGAAATGATTCTTTTAAAGTGTGAAACAGGGATTATATTCAACAGGAAAAACTCCTGCTGTGAGCATACCTTTTTTTCATTATGTTGTTTTCATCAATAATAGCCCTGGGACTTTGTTTTTTCAACTGTCTCACACTGTCTGGAATTTTAGATCCTGTCATCTGTGCAGCACTAATACATTTTTATGCAGGAAACACCTGCTTAGTACTGTTAAATCAGGAGGCCAGCCAGCTTTGATACCCAGCTTCTTTGAAAACCTTTTGTATAAAGGGTACTGTATGAAAGACACCAAAAAAAAAATAATGACCCGTGCTTCCAATCTCAAACAGCAGGAAAATGCTCAAGAAACTCACTTTCCATTTCTGCTAAACACTGCATCAACATGAGCGTTTCTGTTATCATGTTGTGAAAAATATTTTCTTTTGAGCAACAACAAATACAGCACACTTTTCGGTGGGAGTCCTAGATATTAACTGTATATTTTTCTGATTAAAGGTATATAGTGCTTCCTGGCCTAACAATACTGCAAACTAATGAGGGTATAAATGAGAGTAGGTCCTCTTAGTGAAGGACAGGAGAAAAAATTTATTGTCCTTGGTTTATTTTTGTGCATTGTAAATCTTAGTATGGGTAAAATTTAACAGGTTAGATGATGATCATTACTGTTCTGATGACCAGCCATACATGATATAGGCAATAAAAGTAAAAATACTCTAGCTCCAACAAAAATAATTGAATACTTGCAGAACCTCTGAGTCTCATGGTGTGGAGGCAATGACAATGGAACCTCCCATGAGAGTTGAAATTAATACCTTTGTTGGTTTTGGTGGGCCAGTGTAACCATCTGAAGGAAATAATAAAAAATAAATGTAGTGCAGGATCCAAGTGAGGTTTACTCTAACACCCAAGTGCAACATCTACTTCCACTGTGTTGTGGAGAAGATGACACACTTATTCAATGGCCAAAGAGTCTATAAATACATTAGTGCTTTAATTTTGCAACTGGGAATCCTGACTGGTCCTTTTTTTTCTCCTCCCTCACTGTTCTTCCAGGCATGGGCAAGCTGAACTATGCAACTCCTTACTGTCAATCGAATTTCTCTGAAACTGCTGCACTGACAACACCTTGCTGGGTTCTCTTGAAACTTTTCTTACAAGTTATACTAAGAATAAATTAACTTTTAAACTTTTTTTTATTCTTCCGTTGTCGATTTGTGTCTATGTAATATTATTAGGTCACTACCTCATTTTCTTTTCAGTAAATCTCAATCAGCTACAGCTCTCTAATAAAAGCAGGGCAAAAGAAAATAATTCATCCATATTTGACACCACTAAATAGATCTTTATGGATCTGAGTGCCTTAATCACATGGAAACAAACACTGCTCCATATGATGAAATTAACTGTCAGTGAACTATTTAAAAAGCAGTGCAGGTGCGATTGACAAGAGGTTCCCTGCTGCAAGAACAAGTAAGCAATATTGAGGTTTCACATTTCTTTGCATTTTAATTAGTGGACAATGTATAACTGGGCTGAGTAAAAAATATTTGCTCTCCTACTTCCATATCTAGAAGCCAGCTGAAAAATAAGAACTGGATAGTTGCCATCATCCCACTCAGCCCATAGACTGGTTAGATATGGCCAAAAATAAGAGTAAGTGCTTTAAGGACTCTCTTAAAATGGCATATTTAATGCTTTTGAATTCATATGCAAGTATACAATGTATACATAGACACCCATTGTATCTGAGGCATGAAAGAGATATTTTGTCTATCTTGCTATAGTATCTCTAATAGTGAACAGTATAAGAAGGAATATAAGAAACATCACGCATGGAAAAACTTTTCCCTCATTATATTTTGTGGCAGGCAGCAAGTTCAGGATTTTGTAAGCTCTATAGTACCCTCAGGTCATTGTTGTGGAAAAGTTGGAGATGGATTTGTCCTTAATGAATTTGGGTTATGACTTCTCAAAGATATTTTATGCTCTTGGTCTCTGTTTAGTGACTACCTCAATTTGTTTCAGTGTTGTGTAAAGAAGTTCTGCACTGAGGAAATAGATGAAGTAAATTTCCTCATTCTCATAGCAAGTGACCACGAACCTAAGCAAACTGAATTTCCCTGTCTGTCACTTAGCTGTTGACCTTGTTCTGAATTTAATGGCAAAAATATGAGTAGCACTATACTTACAATACTTTTGTCTTCTAATTATCAGGAGCATTTAAAATGCCATAACACCTGAAAATATCAAAGGTAATAGGAACTTTATAAAGCAAATTGCTAGTACCAAATTAATCCCTTGTGTCCCTCTGCTGAAACCAGTAATGAAGTATGAAGTAATGCTAGGGAGGAATCTGGGACACAATTTTTAAAACATTATCTAGCACAAATTAATTGTACACCAAAGGCTTTTAAACCATGTTAGATAAGCTACACAGTCAAGGCTAATCTTATTATAGTGACATAGAAATGTTAGAGCTACATTACAGAGAATTTAATTCTGCTCCTATGTGGCTTATTTAGGTGTCCATTATCTTCATTTTCTGCCCTACAGAAGTGCAGTAAAAGCTGAAAACAAACCCACTTACATCTGTCACTTCAACTTAGTCTTGATTTTGTAGTGTAATTTTGATCATGGTCAGAAAAGAAATACAATCAGTAAGAAAAGGGTTTGATCTTCAAGGCACCTCTGCCTCCTCAGTCATTCTTCTTCCCTCCAAACTGTGTACTAAAAAAGAAAAACAGCTAAGAGCTAATTAAAAATAAAAAAAATTAAAAATCCCAAGTTTGGAGAAAAGTTAGAAATCAGCTAGGAAAACTTACAGCTCGATACATTTATGAATTTGGAAATGAAAGAATAATGGTAAAGCATAAAGGAGAATTGATCTCTTTTTTTGAGATAAGATGAAGGTGTGATTGTTAATGAAAGGAAAATGTAACTTGGTAATATAAGTGCCCATGGCAACACTATAAATTCCATATTGTTAGGATGGAATTAAGGTAGAAAGGAATATAATCAATGCAAAGAAAATCTTTCTTTTGCTTTTGGTATTAAATTCATTCACTGTTTTGTTGTTTCAAGCTGGCATTGTTAGCCCTTGTTGAATTTTTTTTTAAAGTTCATCCTCTACTGAATGAATGTGAGAAACAATTGCTGAGAAAGAAGACAGAACAGAAGAGCTGGGATATGGTGAACTCTAAGATGATCAAAGGATAAAAAGATAAGTCTAAAAAAGCTGATTTTTTCTTTTGTAACATATTTGCAGGGCATATGTCAAAGTACTGATTCAAAACATGTGACTGGTGACAATCAGCACTCTTTCCTAAAGGGCAAATTGTGTCTGACAAATTTGGTGGCCTTCTGTGATGGGGTTACAGAGGCACTGAATGAGGCAAGAGAGAGTGGTATCAGCTGCTGGGACTTGTGCAAAGAGTTTGACACTATCCCACACATCCATCTTCTCTCCAGACTGGAGAGACACATATTTTATGGATAAGGACTTGGCTGGATGGTTGAATTCAAAGAGGTGTGGTCAGCAGCTCGGTGTCCAAGAGGAGAACAGTAAAGTGTGGCATTTCTCAGGGGGAAGTACTGGGACCAGCACTGCTTAACAATGTCACTGATGGGGAGAGTGAGATTGAGAGCACACTCAGCAAGTTTGCCAACAAGACAAAGCTGAGTGGTGCAGGAGGAATTGCTGTCCACAGGAAGTCTGGCAGTACTGAGAGACAGTACTGTGCAAACTTAATGAAATTCAACAAGGCCAAGTGTGAGGCTCTGTACCTGGTTTGGAGCACCTCCACATGCAAATACAGGCTAGGTGGAGAATGTGACTGGGAGCAATTCTAGGGAGAAGGACCTTGTGGGTGTTGGTGGATGAAAAGTTTGACATGACCCGGCAATGTGAACTGACAGCCCATAAAGCCAAGCACATCCTGGGCTGCATCCAGAGCAGCCTATCCAGCTGAGCAAGCCCCTCTGCTCTGCTCTGGTGGGACCTCACCACCCAGCTCTAGGGCTCTAGGCATGGGAAGGACACAGACTTGCTGAAGCAGGTCCAGACGGGGGACAGGAGGATGATCGAAGGGGTTGCTTCCAACAGAAGCTGTTCTATAATTCAATGATTGTTAAAAGAGTTGCTGAAATCCTACCTACTTTGCAATCAGGAGTTACATTCTTTAACTCATTTCTTTGGATGTGGAGAAACAGGTGTCAAAATCTCATCCCAACTTGTTTTTAATATGCATAACATTATATGCTTGGAAAATGAAGCATGGTCTGATGCAAGGGAGTTGTAGGCAGCAGTCAAGCATAGGTTCATGCCAGCTTGCTCAGGGCTTTGTCCTTTTGGGACTTAAGGACCCCTGAAGAGAGTTATCCCAAGAATTTAATTATCATAGCTCAAAAAGTACTTGCTTCAAGGAAAAAAAAAGGAGGAGATTCAAAAATTCTTTTTTGTTCTTCCCTTCAAAACTTCCTAAGTGTATTGATTTGATTAGATTTATTATTAATTGGTAAAAAGAAAATACAACTAGAAGCATAAAATGTAGCCATATTTTTATATATGCTGTGGCTTCCCCAACCCTGCCAAAGATGGTGGTCTGTAACATGCTCACATTGGGTATCTGATGGCATGGTGTTCTGGCTCTGTCTTTTCTCTCTTTGATGCAATGTGGCCTATAAATCTAATATAGAATGGCAATTAAAATGTTCCTCAGCAGGAGAACCTGTGGATTAGTGCAGAGAGCAAGGAAGGCCTTTTCTGTGGGATGTTTCATCCTCATTTTAAAGCAGAGGGAGGAAGTCAAGGTGTGACTGAAAAAAGCATATTCTACATATTCACAGTCATCTGACACTTTTACTGGGGATTAGAGTTATTATTAACTTAGTGTGTTTGGGTCTGTTGTAGCACATATTGATGCTCTTCTTTTGAGTAAAATTTTCAGTGGAAGTCAGAATTATTGTAATAAGTAGGAGATTTCAACCAGAGTAAAGGCTGTTAGGAGATAGGTACATAGAAAGGTCAACCTAAAGCTTAGTAGCAGTCAAAAAGTCAGCATCTTGCAAATTATTAAGAAATGGACAGTGGAAGTTATTAAGCTGCTAAAATGCACACCAATTTATTCAATACTGACTATAATGTAGCTTTTTACATCTCCAAGAAACTGTACAAGAATTTAAAAAGTTTCAGAGGGAGGAGATGAGGCACAGAGCTGCACTAACTGAGCAGAGCAGCTAACTCAAAGGACTCTACACCTACATGGTAGATTCCCTGGGAATTTTCCTTACAGCCATATATTTCTGGTATGCACACAGTTCAAAGCTTTCTGCTTGTTGCAAACCTCGACAGGTCGATTGTTTTTGTCTGGAAAAAAAATCTAGTTCTTATGTGTCAGAATTGTTCAGTGTGGACTGAGTGCTACAAACAGGGGACTTTCTTCAAATCTGCCTTTACTGTTGGAATAAAAATGCTGTAGATGCAGTGGAAGGTGATCAAGGGCAGGTCAAGGGTAGATCAAGGGTAACTTCCTCAGGGTTACAATGAAGATAAGCAAGCAGCTGTCTGTCCAGAAGGGAACCTGAAAGATGATTAAACTCTTGCATGGCACAGACAATGAAAGAAGTAATTTATTGTCTACTAGTACTTCTGCTGAAAATAACCTCTATGAAGCTCTTGATAAACATAGCAGGGGAGCAGTTCAAAACTGTCAAGAGAAAAGGACTCTTCTTACTGCAACAGGATCTGATATAGACTCTAGGATTCTATATGGACTCAGGAGGAGAGAAGTTTAATTTATGGAAAATAATCCATAAATAGAAAAATTAACTCTAGCCCAGCAAATTTCTTAACTGAATATGGTAGAGCTGCTGTTGTTTTTTTGTTTTTTTTTTTTTTTTGCAAAGAATCATGTCCTTTTTGCCCTGTTTTAGTGTTCATCCATCAGTGTTCTGACTTGGGACACTCTTAGAAAGAGGTTACTCAGTAACACAGACCTTTGATGGTCTGATACTGTTTGGCTTTTCTTATAGCAACAAATATAGGCATTTGATGTACTTTTCAGGCACTGCAAAATTGTAGAGTACCTGTCTAGTTCATTGGGCTCATGACTGTTCTTGACAATGGTTTCTGATCCTAGTGATCTCTCAGGATTGAAATTTCACTTTAATTAGACAGAAACAGTTGGAAATATAAATGAATTCTAAACCCCAGATATCATTTAGTTTCATAGTATCTGCAGTTCAGATTTAGATTGGATTTAAATCCACATTTATTGAACTATGATTAAAACAGTAAGATAATTCCCTCAAACCTAATAAAATAAGTTCTTTTAATATGTGTCTAAAACACTGGAATCAGAAAATAAGTATAATTTAATTTTTCTTCTCTTTAAATAAATGCTTCCTTTTATGCCTTGGATTTTCTTTTGTGTAAAGATTTTTCCTTTGTTTTGCTAATTTAATTATTTAGAAAACAGCTGCGGAAGTCAACTTTCTCTGAATGTACTCTTTTACATTAGGATCCAAATCTATTTGCTTTGATTTAATAAGTATTTTTTTCAGGGTACTGTGTACAAATAATATTCATCATGTTCTGAATTTTACAGAGGAACTTGAGAAGTGCAGCGCTTACGGCATTAGGTTTGCTGTTGTTTTATCCACAATGGAAATATTTTATCCAGTGTTTCATTTAGTCTCTGCTGCCTTTCAGGAGAGAGAAAGTATAAGTACTTATTTGCTATACTGTAGAATTATGCAGTCTTCTCATAATAAAAATTTAATTTTATTTAGCTTTATTTTTTTATGGTTACAGTCAATTTATTTGTAGTGACAGATGACCAGGGAGTGTCAGGTGGTTCTAAAGACTTTATTTGAATGAGATGCGAGGCATTATGAATACCTGTGCAACTTAAAGGGTCTTATTGTCTTACATGTCTCAGCCTTGCTTAGGAGAAAAACATAAGTAAGAGAACAGCACTTTGCTGCTGCATGTTTAATACTATTAGTTGATTAGCTGTCTTAAGGTTTCTGAAGGAAACAGGGGTAATGCACTTGGTATCAGCAAGTAGGTATTGGCCACTATAAGTTGTTTGGGGTGTTTTTTTGGGTTTCTTTTTATTTTTTTTTTGGTATCCCAAGAAGATTTAGGCCATTATAAACTTGCCTACTTAAACATATGTGTTCAATTTCCTTATGCAATGGTGTCAACACCTTCCAATGAACTGCATGAATAATATGAGCAATTCTGAAGTAGCTTTCAAAGAACTCCCAACTGTGATCATGAAAATGGGGAGGCAGTAACCATGCCAAGAGAAGCGCTGGAAATGTATAGCTCACCCCCCAAAAATCTAACCCAGGACTAAGCATTCTTCTGTATGGTTCTCCAAACTTCGATTATAAGACACAATGTTAACAATACGCATTATGAATTCATTTTGAACACAAAAGTCAGCATTTCTTAAGAGCCTGTATTTTATGTCCTAAGGTACAAACCTGTAGTTTAAAAAGTTTACAACACCAGAAAAACCTCTACGGTCAGTACAACCAGATTCAAATCCACAGTTATCTATTAATATTCTTTTCTCTTCCAGGCAAAAATGCAACTCAGTGTTATGTTTTGAGATGTATTTGTAAAATAAAGCATCTGTTTTAAAACCCCATCTGAATCACAAGCCTGCTATTTATTGAAGTACTTTTTGTATCAGACTGAAAAGAACATGTCAAATATGAGAAGTGACGAGAAGTAGAACATCCTTGTTCTCCTAATTTTTTTCCAGGTTTGTCACAGGATCAGTTTTGGTATGAGATGAAATTATTGCCTCCATAGTTGAGGGATGTGATATTCCCCCTCTGCTCCACTTTGATGAGATGTCACCTGGAGTACTGTGTTCCTGCTCTGGGGTCCTCCTCACAAGACATAGACCTATTGAATGGAGTCCAGAGGAGAGCAATGAAAATGATCAGAAACACATCTCCTGTGAGGAAAAGATCAAGAGTTGTGGCTTTTCAGACAACAGAAGGCTCCAGATACACATTTTTGTGGCCTCTCAAGAATTAAACTGGGCTAGAAAGATGGGAACAGACTTTTTAACAGGTCCTGAAACAACAGGACAAGGGGCAGCATTTTTAAATTAAAAGATAGTATATTTGGATTAAATGAAAAGAAAAACTTTTTACAATGAGAGTGGTGAAACACTGTAATGGGTTATCTGAGAGTCACTATCACTGTTGCTGCTTGTCCATTGGTCCATCTTGGAGTCAGCTGGTACTGCTTTTATGGGACACAAGGGAAGCTTCTTGCAGCTTCTCATATAAGCCATCCCTGCAACCCTTCTGCCAACAAAACCTTACCATGCAAACTCATTATAGTCCATGTCTAGCCTCTTTGAACAACACTTTTAAGCTTTATCATTAAAGTAATATCTATTGCACAACCTTCACACTCAACAAAAAGAATTTGCCACATCAAAATCAAAATAACATCGTTATAACCCTGAATAAAAGCGGACAATCTACACAAAATCCATTCATCATCCCTTCAAAATTGGAACAACCAAAATTCCCCACCTTCATTTTGCTCTCTAACAGTGTTCCATCCATATTCTGCCTTTTATGTCTCTGAGTTATCTCAAATTATTTGAGCCTCAGGCTGGGTATTGAAAAATACTGTGGTATGTTGACCTTTGCTAGACACAGGGTTTCCATCAAAGTTGCTCTATCAGTCTTGCATAATTATGTAATATTTTTCCTACTTCTATTGTATTTTTGATACATTATATCTCTTAATCATCCATAAATTCTGAAAAGTAGAAATTATCTTGTTGGATCATCTTGTATGAAGTTGCTACAAATTCCTCTTTGGAATAGGAACCAGAAAGTTATGGAGCTTGTGAGAACAGATAGAGAATGAAGTAGGCAGGTTTGCAAAGTACTGAGTTCTGAGTCAAGAGGGCATGATTAACTGTATCTGGAATGCTATTGGAGTCCTTGATCTCATCCAGATTGAACTGAATTTAACTGAGATCTCACACATGGCACAATGCAGATTTCACCAACTTACTTTAACTTGGAACTTTGTCATCTGGTACAGAATCCAGGGTATAAACAAGAGTCTTGGAATTGATGTCATGGTCATCCAATGGATTGGACTGGACCCTGCAGCCAAGATCTGCGTCTAGGACAACAACTTCTGAATGAAGCTGAAATGAGGTTGAGCACTAGAATTTTGCTAGCTTGGTTCATGTTTAGGAAGTTTGAACTTTCCTTTAGTATTCATCTGGGTTCCAAACTCCTATTACAGAGAAGGTAGTATATTAAAATATCCTAGGCAGGGAAATAGTCATTCCCTAGGTCACAATTTAACATTTCTGCGAAGTCTAAAGCAGACAACTTCATAGCACTGGTGGGAACCAAAGATTATTTTTCAGTAAGGTATGTTAGGCACAGTGGGAGACAATATTTGAAACTGCCTTCTTAATGGCTTTGGACCAACACAAAGTGCATAATGACAATGGTGGTGTTACTGTGTTCCACACTGAGCTCCAAAAGAATAATTATAGGTCAGTTGTGCTTATAGCATGTTGTTTATACAACACATTTTACAAGTGAGCAATAAAAATCTACATTCTCAACTTTATTAAAAAGTAAAATCAACTGCATGATGTTGCAGTGTTGACCCAAAATATATGGCCAAATAATAAAACAGAATAGAAAACTAGTTTAAAAGGCCTAATATCCCATGCTGTGTTGTGTAGAATATTTTATAAAGTTTTAAGTGAACTGTGAAGTTTTTACTTCTTTTCCAACTGCTCTCCAGGAGAAATTCTGACCTGAGGTTAGCTGCAACTGTGCTAGGATAGGATTCATAAAACAGACTTTTCTAAGTTCAGTTTTAAATCTGAAATCTTGTGGTTTTGACTATAGCAAAAAGTAGTATCTTGTAAAGAAAATTCACCAATTGAAAATTAAAATACAGAAGAGTATTATGCAAATGTAATATTATAAGGATTTATCAAGCAACTGTAAAAATTACATACATCACACTATTTCTGTACATGCATATCTCCAAACTGTTGAGTGGTTTGATATTTTAAGTCACATACTTGCAATGAATGCCATAAAAGAGAACATCTTAAATCTGCTGTAACAATCTGGTTTAGTTTATGTTGGCAGACCAAGTCTACAGTCAATATTTGTGGACTTCAGCTGAGAATTCAATTTGCAGCCCTGAGAGCTCTCAGTGAAAAATAAAAGGTTTGTAGCAGAATGATCATCAAAAGTTCTTGGATCTAGCTCCCTGGGGTATTACAGCAAGCTACCGGCATTTTCCATGGAGATAGCTGGATATTGTTGAAAAATAAAGATTTGGTTTCAGTGATGCTCAGACTCTATTGGCAGGCTGTATCCGCTGTCTGCTGTGCAAGCCCTGCAAGGAGATGCAGAAACATTTTTACAAAGTATCAAATACATCAACATCCATACCTAAGTGACCCCAGCTGATCAGATATTCTCAAAGAAATTAGAAGTATGTTTTCCATTTCTTTCCAATTCCTCAGACTGACCATCGGATCTTTTACTGATATCATATTTCCATCATGTGTGCTAACAGGCATAGCCTTCCTGTCGACCCTTCTTTCTGCTTTTTCTGCTCAGATTCTTTCCCCTTTCATCATACTCCTGCTCTACCTGATCTTAGAGGTTACTGAGAACTGTGTATTCCTTAGGAAGTTAATTTGACATTTGGTTCATGTGATAGTTTATTCTAGACCTGCCCAATATCCATTTTTCCCAGTGTCAATTGCAACCCCTTCTCAGCACTGTCTTGTACCTGTCAACACTATTTGTCTTGATCTTTTTGAAAGCATTCTAATGACTTCGTGGGCACCAAGAAAATTTGTATTATGAAGAAAGCACCAGTGACATGCTTGAAAAAAACCTTCTTTCAAACATGAGGCTTCTCATCTTGGTGCATTTCTTTGGCATGGTTTCTTACAGGCCTTCCGGCAAGCTTCAAATTCTGCCAATTGCACTGTCTCATCATTGGAAAGAACTGAGCAGAAAGTCTGCCACTGCTTATTATTTACTCATGTAGCCCAGAAACCAGACCAGGTTTCAGAGCAGACTTCCTCTGAGTTTGCAGAAGAAGAGGTAGATCAGGCTGAAAAAGGGTGAGTATCTGGCAATAATATGCTAATTTGAGTGGGCTTCATACAGTGCCACTGCTCCACCTGTGTTTGTACACCACACTGCGCTGGCACCCTTGGCCACGCTCTGCTCCACCACAGCTGAATGCAGCTCTATGACAGTGACCTGAAATGCTGCTCTCCTACCCATTAATGAAATAATCTGAAGTCTACTCCAAAAATCACAGAAACCCTGAGGTTTACAGGAGAGCTTCAAGCCCATATTTTTCTTCCAGTATATAAAACTAGAATTAAATATGTGATTTGTGCAGTCTGCCCTTGAGGCATCCATATTTCCACCTACATTTAGGAATTTTTTCCCCTTTTAGGAAATTACTTTGTTGACCCACTTCAAAGCAATGGAATTCAAGGTGTTTTAGGGTAGCTCTCTGAAAATGAAACTCAGACACAGAAGTCAGCTGAAGTGTTCCTGCCTAAAAACACCTCATTAGCTTCCAAAGACTTATTTTATATTCCAAATGTTACTGAATCTACAGGAGAACTTTAACCATAGAGAGAGATTATTGATCCCTTTTAGGGATATGTGTTTTATACATAAGTTAACTGCCTACTTCATAACAAATGTATTGAGCCCAGCTCTCAAATATCATGACAATTTAGAAGGAAAAATATACAGAGTTAATTTCTATGTAAAAAATAAGCAATAATTTATAGAAAGCATTTTGAGAGAG
Organism: Emberiza elegans; assembly: GCA_024865655.1. Taxonomy (NCBI): domain Eukaryota; kingdom Metazoa; phylum Chordata; class Aves; order Passeriformes; family Fringillidae; genus Emberiza; species Emberiza elegans. Next base: position 1,059,778 of record JALJVW010000661.1, on the reverse strand, counting down.
GTTAAACTGCAAATTTGTTTTCATTAAAGACTGGAATATCATCAAAGCTGATATATGGGAGTAAATAAAGATCACTTGCAGGGAGACTGAAAATTATATTCTGATACTGGAGAACGAGAAGCTCCGTGAAGGTACAGAGGCTCAGGCATCAATAGCATTGGCCTTCTGAGAGTGCAAAGCCCTTCAGATGTCAGGGCAAAAGCAAATGAGAGCAGATGGAGGCCAAAGATATTGGAAACAGGAGTTTCAAAGGAAGACAAGGGAGTGGTAGCCCGGCAGTAGGAAAGATCAGGTAGATAGTAAATATGAGACAAGGACCTCTGAGCAGAAGGAATAAGAACATGGAAACTGCAATTTTGTTTTTCTTTAACAGTTTTTTTACATTTTTATATATTATATAGTAGTAGTTCTTCCATATGTTTTCCTGCTGCTAAATCCCAAATACCCCTTCAGTTGCTCTTTTGAAACTTTTCACACTTTACCAATTGAACCAATTTTGTCAAAAAGCATCTCTGTATTAATACCATAAGTATAAATGGAATCCCCAGTCAGGTTAGGTTTTCACTTCTCACCTTGTACTTTCACAGCTTACCATCTGTAATGGCTTCCTTCTTAAAATGAAATGAAAACAAAAATCTTATAGCCTAGGTTTAAAGATCTGAAAATGAGATAAACGGGAAACAGTTTTAACAAAGTGCAATTAGACAATAATGCATTTCTAAAGAACAGAAAGTTTTCCTAAAATTTCAACTCCATCTATTGTATTCAGACATTCCTCAGCCACATGTTTAGTGAAAAAAACAATGGATTTTGCTACCAGTTCTGTCCTTCCCCCTTCTTTCTAATAAGAAGGAGCAAAGTTTTTTGACTTAATTAGAGCTTCAATGTCTTTACTAAGGAGAACACACAGGATAAGACTTGGAAATAATTGTGACTATTTATTTCCAAGGCTTATACAAATTCCAACAAAAAAGAATTCAGATAGGTGATGTGGGGCAGAAGGTTTTGAAATATTATAGGAGGTCTACTAGTTTTTGCAAAGGTCTCTTGAAAAATAACTGGGAAAACAATAGGCCCATTTTGCATCAGGTCAAGTGTAAAAGCTCTAATAATAGTCCTCCGTTGTAGCCAAATCCTTTCATGTCCTAGAATATTACAGGCATTGAGGATGCCCATGTAATGCTTATACTGTATAGTGAAACATTATTACAGTTCCACTGCTTTTGTTAGAATTCATCTCCTTGTCCTAGCATTAACTTGTTGGAGCAGTTTTGATTTTAGAGATGCTAGGCAGCTCTCCTCATGTGTTGGTTTTCTGTCTGCTTTCCTTATCTTACGTCTCTCTGCAGAAGCTATCAATCTCTATCAGATTCCAAGACATTGTGCAGAAAGATTTTAATTTCTCTGTTCCCTGTCATGCAAAAAAAGGAAAAGTGGCAAAAAGAAAAATGTTACACTCAATCAGAAATGAATTTTTATTCCAGTATTAAAATTCTCCAGACGTGTCCAGGGGTGAGAGATGTATGTGAGTATATGTGCATTTATATATGTAAGCTACTGAATAGCAAAGATAAACAACATAAATAACTATGTTTCTGCTCTGAAAGCATTATATTGCTTGCTCCCAAATATTGCATAAGGTACATCCATTTCAAAGCAAAGACTGACCTCTCTTCTGAATATAAACTACTTTAGGCAATGCTAAAATAATTCATGAAAATTTTAATGACTTAACCTGAGTTCTGTAGTAACTATATTTCTGGACTGAGCTTTTATAGTTTTAAACAGAAAAACCTACTGTAAGATAGTGTTGGGCTGATTTTTCTTTTTTATGCAACAGAAATATCCCTCCTATGGGATTTTAAATGGATGAAGAGCAGGTGTTTCAATTTGATGGTAAATTGGTAAGCTGATTACCTTCAAAATTACACAAGCTATAACCAGAAATCATCCCCCCTCAAAAGATCAAGAGTATGGAACAACAAAAAAGCATTCTTAATGCTGAAATATATTTTCAAGTAACATGAATATAAAAGTTAGTCAATCTGTGCTCATATATCTATATATATTGTTATTGCTTAATACAACATTTATGAATTCCGTCTTCTCAGTAACCTAGACCTCAATTAGAGATAGTAATGGAGATTAAAAATAATGCTAGTAGGTTGATGTTTTTGTGTCTCTCTTTGATGAGACAAATTGAGTTTCCTGTGTGCTCTACATGGGTGCAAGTCATTATTCATCAGAGAATTCCATCTGATTCTGATCAAAGTCTGGTAAGAACTCAGATTAAAAATTTAAAATTATGACTTGACAGATAGAGTCCTTACCTCTACCTTCCTGTTGCCTAGTTATTCCTTTTCTAGCTATTGACACAGGCTTTGTTTATAAACTCATCATTAAAAGTGGATTCCTCATTCAAAATCACACATTCTTCTCTACTCCAAAGAGCCATGAGACACCAAGTCATAGGGAAAAGCTTTGTAACAAAATTACTATTTTGAAACATCAATTCCATCAACTTTTAATGTGGAAAAGCTAGTACATTTTCTATTTTATTCATATAAAAGCCAAATTCCCTGCTGAAAAATCCCCATAATATACGTAATTTCTCCTAATTCTATGGAAATTTTAAGGGCAACCAAAGAAATCATGACCAGTCCACTCTTTAAGAACTGTATGTGTCCTGTTTCAAACCAAGAGAGTATGTTATATAATCAGTTTAAGCAGAATGGAAAGAAGATTAGCACAGATATAGTGATTTTTTTTGCAAAGTGTGGTTTGACACATACAATTAAGTAATCAGGACAAAGAATTCCTGAACTAGACATACTTACAGTATAAAAAATAAGATGATTCTAGATTTAATAACTTGCAATTAGTTCAGTATGAGTGATATTAAGTTAACTATGGATAATCTGTTCTTGATGTGTTAAGCCAGGTGACCTATGCCGTTTTGAACCACATGTGTTATCAGAAAGTTGTGTTTCAGCATACACCATGTTTTCACATACCAAAGAGGCATGTTTTCACATTTTATATAAGCAAAATATTAATTTTAAAGAGTGAATAGATTTAGCCTTAATGAAAGTGAAAAAATGTTATCACAATCCCAAAGTAGTCACTTTTTTTAAGGATGCAGTACAGACTTCTTTTCAGTACTCCACTCAATATGTCAGTCCCTTATCAGCTGTAAAATTCTCTCTCAGGTAAATATTCTCAGGTCCATGATATTAATGAAAAATGCCATGACCAAGCAGGTCTGAGTGATTTCATGTATTTAAGAAATTCACTAGTTCCTGTTTCTTTAAGCATCCACAATATTTGTGATGTTTTTTCCCATTTTTTTCTCCTCCCACCCTGAATACCATGGCCTGTTTTTCGCCTTGTTGCTTCTTAAGGAGTAATCAGTTGTGTAGAAGCTACAGTAACATTCCGAAGACCTTTGCAATAAAAAAATGTAATTATTTCCGGAACTCTAGCTCAATTTGCATTCAGCTGACATTCTCTCCTACTATCCCACTAGGCAGCACGTCAGCTATGACGTTGATGAAATGTTGTGATTATTCTCACGTTCTAGAATACCAACCAAACAACTATGACTGAAAATGCAGATGTGGCATCGTGTGTTTTACGATATTTATATGAGTTTTGTTGTAAAGTTGGTTATTCCTTTTATAAGTTAAAAATATGGTTCCTCGGTTCCCCCCGTGTACCTCCCTTATAATGGTTTCTCCCTGAGTAATTTATCCCTTGTTCTCCCGCAAGTGGCTTGTCTGTCAAGGTGACTGTTCCCCTGATCCTTCCCGTTATGCCCTTATAAGTTTATAAGTTTATCTCCTCCTCCTGGTACTGCCCACTCCCTCTGTCTATCATTGTAACCACCCCCCCACTCCACCTTTATTTTGAGAACCTTCCATGGCAATCATCCCTTAATTGAGATATTATTTGCCTCCAGAGCCTTTCCCCTCCTCTATGCAATCCTTATTGGTCTGTGTCCCACGCTCGTCCCCTGGGCTTCGTGTATTGGTCCCCTCGTGTCTCCCTCTGTCACGCCCATATCACACCCATATCAGAGCCTCTCCAAGCCTTCTTCCTCTGACGCTGTCACTGGTCCCGCCTGGGGCTGTAAGGCGCCTTTGCCTTCAACGCGAGTGTCTGCTCTCTCCTTCCTTCGCCTCAGAACTTCATAGCCGCGCTCTCGCCTGCGCCACCCGCACCGCAGACGGCGCCGCTGCCCGGGGGTTCTCCAGGAGAGCCCGGGAGTGGCCGAGCTCGTGGTCTCCTCCGGCCGCACACCGGGAGCGGCCAGCCGGCATTCGTCCTGCTCCCGTGGCCACAGGGCAGGTTACGTGCAGAAACAAATAAACAGAGAAAGAAAATCAAACCATATATGTTTGACAGATAAAAAAATGCTTTTTCTTTCTCTGGGTAGAATCCCTGCTATTTTTATAAATGCTGCAGCATATTTCTCATGAAAATATGGGCGTTTAAATTCAATTCTTTCACAGGAAAAAAACCTAAAAGAGAAGAACTAAATGTATTTGAAATGTGCTGTCAGATTTTCAGGGGGTATAGATGGTATAGCTCCACTAATTTCTTGCACTCAGTAGTCTCTCAAAGTGGTGAGGAAGAGGACAAGAAATGAAAGGTTACTGAACTAAAACTTTTGAATTGAGAATCTGTTAAAGGCCAGCTTCAACAACCAATCTCTCGAAGCAGTAGTGCTGCTCCACTCTGATCTTAAGGAGGCTATGTGTAAAATTTACCTTTCTGAAAGGCAAAGTGACACTGTGGTAGCAAAATCAGAAAATCAACATAGATAGGACGCAGCAGCAGCTTGTGCTTTAGGGCATATGTTATAATAACCCCTAACCACTAGATTCAGGTGTTTTCACAGCCCACATCATGTCTTTGCCTTTTAGTACATACTCCCACTTGAGTGTGCTTGACTTAATGGCCGCTGTAGCTCAGAGAAAATGTAATTCTGTTCAAGTCTGAACACATTTCACCTTTCAGGTGAAAAAGGAAAAAAATTCTGTCCTTAGTATACCTCCTTTTTATGTGTATTATTGATAAATGTTTTTTATAAAGCTCTTTGTTGTTGTTGTTTCATTGGAGTGTTTTTGTTTTTTCCTTCAAGAAAGAGACTCCACCTTTTTGAGAATGCAATGAAAAAGTCTATCTGATGAAATACAAACCTAGTCGTATTGTAAACACCATGCAGCTGATAGTCACTTGTGTCCCTTGATGTTATATGGTGCTTTTCAGCAACTCAGAAAGTATTTAAAGTCTGATAGAAAACTGTGACCTCTTTTCTGCTCTCTGCTCTTCCATGCAGAGTATGTCATGCTTTCCTTGACTCTAAGGCAGGTTTCAGGGCATTGGCCATTTTTGTGTCCTTTTCTGAATGTCATTAGCAAGAAAAATTAAATAAGTCTGAGATAATTATTAGTGAATGGTGTACATGGATGTTTATACAGGCAATTCAAATAGCTCTGGGAAATGGATATCTCAACCAGACACTTTGAAAGAGGCTGTAAACAAAAAGTTATATAAAAAAGGAGACACTTTATACTCCGCTAGATCTCTGTGTATGAACTCTGCACACTCATATTTAATTCCCAAATATTCTTTTTAAACACTATAACATGTATAAAGATTTTCTTACAAAATATATATTTGATGAATCTGTTAGATGACTACATATCATATAAAAATGTAAGTGTGGATTGAACAGTAAGGGAGCTTGAGCCATTTCCACTTCCCTCACTAGCTATTTGTCCTCCATCCCTTTTGGCAGCTGTTTACCTTAGGAGAGATTTACTCTGATCATGGAATGTATTCACAGAATCAACTTAGTTTATTCACATTCAACAGCCCTGTGCTTATTTGAGGAAAATTACACTTCCGCTACATTCCAGGAAAGAAATTGTCTTCCCACCTGGAAGTCTGAAGGAAAACACTGTTCAGATGAAACTTGTATAAAGTGACAGTATGTAGGATTTGATTTTGGTTCATTGTCAAAAGGGAGATGTAGCAAATAGGGTTCCATGGGAGTCTGCCATGAACTGCAGACAGACATACAAATATATGCTCCAATAAAGTACATATCTCAATGCAAATACAAAACATACCTTTACTCTCCTTAGCAATAATCCACAGAATATATATAGTCCATTTACTGGTTTTGAAGATTCTATCAAACCATTAAGGTTCAAAACCAGGACCATAGAGAACGTTTACTATTCAAAATAATTTGAGAAATCAATCTAATTTATGCAGAAGAGAAATAAGAACAGGAGCAAATTTCTAAAGTTAGCTCAGATAATCTGCAACACAAATAGGAATGCAGTGCAGGAAACTTGCAGTTTATCATGAATAACAAGCAGAACATGATTCAGACCTGTCATGCTGTTAAAAAAACTGTAAGAGCTGAAGATTTTTGTCTTGGGATTTCTGCTTTTTCCTGATAAACTGCAGTTCAAGAAAGATATTAGCCAACTGGCTCGAGAGAACACCCATGGAATAACAGACTAGCTGAAGAAAAATTGAAGAAGTCTGATTTGTCTTCAAAGACTAAATAGAAGCTTCAGGGATGGATGGTGTATAATGTGTTTCATGACCACTGAGGTTAAGACAAGAAAAAACAAAGTAAAATTAAAGAAAGAAGGATTTTGATGGGGTAGTCACCATTCAAGTCATAAAGGGTTTTACACTAAGATACTTGGTCGGAGAAAGTATTTGAATATGGTCCACCAAAGCTTTTGGAGCTACTTACTCAGAGTTACAACAGACCTCAATAATCCTCCATTGCACTTTCTGATGTTCCAGTCTCTCTTATTTTACTGTATTCTATAACAAGATTTCTTTTATTCTCTGTGAATATTCTATATTCTATAACAAGATTTCTTTTATTCTCTGTGACATGTAAGAAAGATTTGGTTGCAAAACACCTCAAGAAAACCCAGAAGGGTTATTTAGTGTGTTGGAAAGTACAGAAAAAGACCATGAATTGTTTATAATTAAATGGTAATTTTTTTTGTTAATTAATTCCTAAAGTGTACAAAATTATATAATATGAACAGCCTTTTGAGACAATAAAACAATATTTGGCAGGCTTCAGTATAAAAAAATCATGATTCAAGAATTTCTGCAGAGATCATAAAATGTACTTTTCACTCATTACATAAATCAAAATTCACTCCTTGTACGTGTCCAGTATAGAACTCAGCCTTTTGTCTTACATAAAAAGAAAGAAGATTACTTGAAAATTAATGATGTCTTTTCTGTGGGATGAATCTCAACTAAGTTAATAACAAGCACAAAAACTGAAAACATTGTTTTTTGAAACTGGTGTTTCTGAGGAAAAAGATACACAAAATCCTGACAGGAAACAGATCTGTTTTTGTGTTCTGGTTCATTGATCCATGTCTATTTTAAGTAAATTTTTGCATACAGAAAAAAATTATTAGGCCTGTATTTTAAATTTTTTTGAATGATATTCATCAGGGCCTGAAGTACCAAAAAATGAGATTAAGATTTCCATGTAAAGGACTGGAGAGGCTGTTTTTTCAAAAACCCAAGTGTATTATTTTCTGAGTATATCCAGCTTCTTTTATATCACAGTTGTGAATTCTGCCAAAATAGTCTAAATGTACTTTCTGTCTGTAGAGTCAGGCAGGATCTTCATCTGGCCTTCTGCTACATTGGCTTGATTAATTTTTGCTCTCATAAGAAGTTGGTGTGTTAATGTGCCACTACACTTCATTCAGCTGAACACGACAAAGTGCTAATCTTGACCCATTGAAGGCAATGGGAGGTTCCACACTGGCTTTGCTGACTCAGGAGGTGCTACGGGATCATGTGGCAATGAGCACAACTGCTTCTTCAGGTAAGAAGAAGACTAATTCTTATTCCGTTAAAATATTAACTTAGCCGACAATTTAGAGAAGATTGCAGAACTGAATCCGGTGCTGTGCCCCCCGGGGTTTAGCAAACATAGCACCTCAAAATGGCAGCATCCTGCCCTACATCAACACACCTAAAACATAAGCACTTTTTGAACTGTCATTGTCTTGGTTTGAAAAGACAGGTGTCTGCCAACAAAGGAAGGAACCTACCCTGAAATGAAAAAGGTAAATTGCGTCCGTACAAATTATTATAATTTTGAAATTAAGGCAGCTCTCAGGCAAAGATATGGGAAGAGGAAATGCAGTAATACAAACAACACTGATAGAGTCAGAAAAGGACCTGACACCCTGTTGGTCAGGGTGTTGGTAGCAGTCTAGTTGAAATGGTGGCTGTAGCCCTCCTGCCCTGTTAGTTGTGGCTCTGTTGGAGCAGTGATCCTGTAGAAGGGTGGAGTTTTCCTCTGAAGGTCCAGTGGTGGTGTAGATGGGCCTGATCTTCCTCTGGGAATCCAGTGGAGAAGAAAGCTGCTTCTCTGGGAATCCAGGGAGAAGGGTTGCCTGTGGTGTTCCAAATCTCAGATTATATCCAGGTTGGAATGCTTGGCTCCTCCCCGTGGGCAGAGCATCTCACAAGGGGATGATGTAATTTTATCAGTCATGCAGAGAGACTCAATGGCCCATTAACAGAAGATATCTCCCCTGAGGAAGGATGGGTCATGGAAGAGATATGGAAAACTGTCCCACCTGGTTTTAACAGGTGGCCCAATTAACAGAAAATTACTGCTCCACCTCTGACAGATGATAATAGAATGAGCATCCCCAGCCACATCTTGCATTTGCAACCAAAGACAGTAATTTTGTATTAGTGAAGTGAAATTGTACTGAACTATGCCGTAAAAGTACATATAGATGTGTGTATATCTATATCTATCTATATATATATATATATATCAGTGCAGGGTAGCCCCCAGCTGGGGAATGACATGCTCTCACTCCATGATTCAGAAGGCTGAACAAATGCTTTAGTATGCTATACTATATTGTACTATATTATCCTAAAACTACACAATACTACTAAAGAAAAACCTGTGACCCTTACAGAGAGTTACAACACACTTTGACCTAATTGGTCAATGAGTCCAAATAACCATCAGCAAAAGCCAATCAACAAATCTCTTTCTGTAGACATGTGCCAAATAACAAGCACAGCAAGTAGTGGTAAGAATATTTTTCTCTTCTGTCTCTGAGCTTCTGATCTTTCTTACTGCCTTCCCTAGGAAAAGTCCTGGGAGAGAGAGTTATGGCTCTCTCTGTACACAGAATGTGGATACCACACACACACATAAATATATATGCATGAGGGCATGAGACATGAGATTTTTCAAGTATGACAGTGGGAGAAAAAAGGGCAAGTGAGCAATTATATTGTAGTTCATATTGGTGGACACGACCAGAAACTGGCTTGGGTAAACAGCAATCTGAGTGGTCACATCGCGTTTATTTGAAGGATTTTATTTCCTAAAAGTTGGTTTTGCAGTTGAAACTTTCAGGTTTTCTTTCATTTGGCTGCATGCACTTCATTACACATTTGATGTCTGGTTCCTTTCCTGACTCACACACAGGTTCATCTTCTATTGTTGTTTAAATATGTCTATTGTTAAAGGAATTTTTAGCCTTTGTAGATCCCATCAAGATCTAAAAAGAAGATGTGTGGATTTGAGAGCTGGAAGCAGTAATCCTATGGAGTAAAACTCTAAGATCTATGGATTAGTATGAAATTTCACCTGGCTGTTGAAGGAAAAGACAATTTCTAAAATATCACAATTTTCTAAAATAACCCTTTTCTGATGTATGTTGCTCGTATAACTTTATATTTTACCTAAGTATAATTTAGTAAGAATAGGTGTTTTTGCATCATAAAGGAAAAACTAAAAGCATTTTTATCTTATTTCATTTTCCACAGCAAATCGATTGCAAAGAGAATTTGCCTGCTTCTAGCTTTCAGGCATGAACTGAGATTTTATGCTAAGTTATAGATCTGTGCAAATAGGTTTGCTGGTAAAAGTCAAACAGCCTTGAAAATACATAGACTCAAAGAATCACTGAAGCCTAGAATGGCTTGTTTTGGAAAGGACCTTAAAGATCATCTGGTTTCAGCCATCCCTGCTGCTCACTAGATGAGGTTGCTGATGGTCTGATCCAACCTGGCCCTGAGCCCTTCTGGAGCAGGGGGATCCACAGCTTCTCTGGACAAGCTGTGCCTGCACCTCATCACTCTCTGAGTAAGGAACTTCCCACTAACATCTAATCTAAACCTGTCTTCTCTCAGTTTACCATTGCCTCTTGTCCTGCCTGTATAAAAAGTCCATCTCCTTCCCTTTTACAAGTCCCCTTCAGGCCCTGGAAAGCTGCAAAGTCTCCCTGGAGCCTTCTTTTCTCCAGGCCCAAGAGCTCCAGGTCTCTGAGCCTGTTTTCACAGAAGTGATGCTCTGTGCCTCAGATCACATTCATGGCCATCCCCTGGACCATCTTTACCAGGTCCACACCCTTGTTTTGAGTTGGCATGGATTTTAAATATTGAGAGAATAAGAGGGGTTTAAAAAAAGATATCTCATTGTATATTAAGAAAAAGTTTCTATGCTGTACAATACTACAATATCTGAAGCTGACTCCCTGAGTTGCCACTCTTTATTGCTGAAACTGTAGAGTTGTGAGTAACTGTAGATATTTACTTCTGGGTGTAAGAAGAAGCCAGACTTAAGGCAACTACAAGTATCTGTCAGATCCTTAGGTCTTGTTACAGATACTGGCTCTGTAAGAGACGATAAATCTGACAAACAATACAGTATTTTGTACAATGGACATATATATGTATATATATAATGTGATATAATTGTGACCTTGAACCATTAAATAGCTTTGGGCATGAAGGATTTGAAACAGAGTTAAAGAAAAGATGATTCATCCACATTGAAAAGAATAATAGAAGTATGGTAAAGCTGTAATAAGTGTAAATGGCAACCAGGTTGGATTTTATACTGATGTATATGTTGTTGTCTAAGCATAACATGCCTATGAAATATAATCAGCTCATAAGAGTTTTGTTTCTTTTTATACTGATTGGAGTAGCAGTCTGGCAAAGCTTCATCCAAAGGCCAGCAGCTTCATGGGGGAACTCATCTTCCAGCTCAAGCAAGGTTTGCGACGTGAGGCTCAACATGAACTCGAACTGTGAAAGAGACTTAAAGAGCTGCCACAAAGGCTCAGGCTTTGCCTGCCTGGGGATGCAGAGCCACACTTTAGCTCTGCGTTTCCATTCAGGAGGCTATTTGGGCCATTCTGAAAGTAGGTGTGCCTTATGAATGAATTATGTTTCCTTTTTCTGTACAAAGCCATTTACTTCCAGTTTCATTAGCATCGTATAGATCAACATATGTTTATTTTATAGAACAGAATATGTACAGCCCACAGGGACATTACAATGGATAAGCAAGCTTCAAAGATATTCAAAACTAAGGGCAAGAAGTTTTTCTTTATAGGCAGGGAAGGGAAAAAAAAAGAGAACAAAAACTGATATTGTTTGAAATATTTCTTTATAGGCAGGGAAAGAAAAAAAAAACCAAAAATTGATATTGTTTTGTTTCCTTCTAGATAAAATGTAGCTTTATATATTTTTATTTATACACTATCTTTGTGTACTAGATGTATTATTTATGAGTAATATACTATTAATATATTTTGATATATTCCATCTTTCACTATGAAAAATAATTTAAAACATTATTAAAAACAATGTATTTCATTGATTCCAGTGAAGTTATTAACAACACAATTAAACAAAAAATGTGGTCGAAGACTTCTTCTATAGGAAGATTTGCATAAAGTGCAAAAAATATTTCAGTATTATGTAGTTAATCTGCTGATAATACAACTAAATCATGTAAGCACTATTAGGCCATGAAAAAGTACAGTTGTAAATAATAAAGGTTCATTCCAAACTTCAGTCTAAAGAGTCATGCCCTGAGAAAATACTTCTAGTAATGCACTTACTAGTGAAAAAAAGAGAAAAGTTAGGAGATTGGCACTGATATATGGTGTTCATTGTCCATAGATGAACTTTTGAGTCAGATTTATGTTCACAGTGAACTCAAATCAATAGAAGTGATGGCTGATGGGTATGAAACCTCTTAGGCCATTCTTTAGTTACAAGTTGGCAATCTTTTCATCAAAATCATGGCCAAAGCAAAACCTAATGCTAAACTACCCCAGGACCAATTGCCTCGGGTGGGAAAAAGAGCATGCAAATTGATTTTATGATTCAATTCTATTCAAAGCCTTACATTCCAAAATATGTTGAAATAATTTCTTCATTTTTCAGAGGAAAATGTTGGAAGATGAAAAATAATAAATAATCTTTAAGCTGTTCAAGTGTGTAAGAGAGATTAATTGCTTTCAGCATACTCTTTAGTGAAGCATAGGCATATTTCTACTTTGTATGTTTGCATGTATGTATGGAAAATTGTCTTGACAGTGTTCTGGCTGAGAAAACCTACCCATAATCCTTTTATCCACTGTGACAATGAAAAAGCACATCATTGCCACGTGCCCATTCCAAAGCTTTGTTTACTTTGTGTGCATATTCAAATAGAATAAAAAAAAGACAGTAAAAACTATTAGTCCTATTTTGATCTCATACCACTTTTGAGTACACCAACATGGATTTTAGAGTAGTCCTTTCTGAAAAAAGTACTCACATAAAAGAGAAATCAAGCGTCAGTGAGAGAAGAGAAATCCAGCATATAATGAAGCTCTTTTTTTTTACTGCTAGAAAAAAAATTTATATGTAAAATAAATTTACCTCACCATAATTTATTGTTAACTGTATGTAAATATTGTCAGTAAGTAATTATAAGTCTAGATGTTCATCTACTTGTACCTATGACGTTCATAATAGGATGCTTTATTAAACATTTTTTAATTAGAATTATGAAGCTTGAGGTAAGATATTTTTATTTTGTCTGAAGTGTGCTACTGTCCCTAGATGTTTTGTGCTTGATGAACAGGTATAACAGGCTTTCCTAAAATACCTTTTTTTAGAATGCATTTTTGCTTTGATTTTTTAATTTATCAAATGCCAATAAATTAGCGATATTGAATTAAGTTTTTAACAAATATTCTGAGGACAGGTCAGAAAAACAGTGCAACAAATTGTAAGTAAGTTGGCTTATCCAAATCCACCTGGGGTCACTTGGATATTTTGTGGTGAGCACTGTAGAAGCAACTTGAGTGCACAATTAGTACAATATTATTTAAATTGTTTTTGAAAACAAGACTGTGATTTGTATAGTTAAAAGGAATTTGGTACAAGTAGCCTTCTTCCAAAATTGATTTAAAAGAATGACAATGCTAAATGTAGTGGTCTTTACTTCATGAATCTCCATAGAGTTTGAGTTGAAGTTTGTATGAGTTTTTTGAAGGACAGACTTCCTATAATTGCTTCATGGTTAATGTTAAATATGCTTTTATACATTTGCATAATCTTCATGGTGCTTCAAAAATAGCAAAATAATTAAAAAATTTAAAAGCTAATCCCCCCACTCCCCTTTGCAATTACACACCCCAAATATCTGCTTGAAGATGATGGTTATGAAGGATAGGGACTTCGTGGTTTGATGCAGGCTCCCCATGGTATTCCTTTGAACTGCTGAGACATAGACACTTACTCTTTCTTGTTTATTCCAGTCTTCACAAACCTTGCCACTCAGCGTAACAGTATGTTCAAAGCAAAACATAAAATGATGTAGTTTTAAAGGACTCATTAATTTCCTTTGTACTCAAAAGCAGCTCCATTAAAAAATGTAATACGCAAATTCTGAAGTCGAACACGTTCCAATTTTACTGCTGTTTACTTCAAAGGGTCCTGGAAAGAGTGTGCTGGAGAATTGAATTCTTGTGTTGAAAAATTAATCTATTCCTGACACTGACCCATTTTTTAATTCTCTCTGGTTTATGAATTTTTAAGGTTTTTATATTTGTAAGACAAGTCCATGCTTAAATGTCTTTTAGGATACTGCCCCTTAAAAGATTAAAAAGCAAGCCATGCTATGCTTTTTGAAACCAGACAGATAGTCTAGAAACTACAATTGTCTTGACTGTGTCTTAAGGCCAAGATTGCTCAATAGATTATGTTGTATATGTAAAATGTGTATGTTTTTGAGCTGATGTTGCTCATATGATTGACATTAGCTGAGAGATTAAGACTGGTATATCTGCCTTTACAAATAAAAAAGTGGTATCAATTATTTTACTTGTTATTTTGAAAAAGTAATAGCTTGCTCTGTGTTCCACAGAGGCTATAAATGTCTGTAGGCTACTAATAACACTGCAGTGTTAATGCTTCTCTGCAATACTCGGTTCGTCGGACTGATCCAAGATGATTGCACCATGTGCTCACCCTTTTGTGAAGGGAAGACAACAGCAGCTACAGGATTGGTAGGCAGGTTGCAGCATAGCCAATTCTACAACCAGAAGTTCTGTATCCAGATAAAACTCCAATAACGGTGTTCAAATAGACAGTCATTTCTAAATAAGAAAATAGCATAAAATCCTATCCCAGCCATTTTGATGTGGCTGATGGTCTACCAGGTAATGTAAGCATAAAGCAGGTACTGCTAGAAATTTAACATTGTGTATGTTTGCCTGTGGAACGTGTCACCAATGCCCCAAATCAGTGCCTTCCTTGGCCCATCCTGAAAATATTTTGAATCTTCACAGACATGCACACCAGAATTTACTAGAAGTCAATATCAGTATACATCTCTTTCTGCTTATTTGAAAGAACATTTAAATATTTAAATTCTTGGGGCGTTACATGATGTAATTTTCATATATTGCATTGCCCTATAATTATTATATAATTAGATTTAATTAGAGTGAGTGTGCTTTATAATATCTGATTACAATAATATTCTGCTATTTCGTGTATATAATTATTACTGCTAATGGCAAGCTATAATTACTGTGTTTCTTGGAATAATTTCTGTGATGGAATTTTGAAAGTCTCTTGTAAAAATTCATCAAATTAATGGTTCCAAGAAGTTGTTTTGATTTTTCTAAAGCTGATTTAATTATTTTGACTGCTCTAAATAATTTCTGGAGATTCATTAACTTTCTCTTGTGTAGCAATCTCTACTAAAACCAAAGGAAGGAAATGCAGTGTTCCAATAAGAGTGAACAATAATAAAACATGGTGTGTTATATCTGCTGAGCTGTAATAGATGATGCAGTAAACAAGAAATAGTACTTCCAAACCTATGATCTAAGAACTGGAAGAATAGAGTTTTATATTTCTCTTGAAATAGCTGCGTTCACGAAGAAATTGTCTTTGTGGATATGTGCAATATCAAACACCATGCATTTTTAGTAAATATGTGCAGATAGCTCAGTGGTGTCATACATAAAACGAGGCATGGGAGGGTGCTATACAAATAGGCATACCATATCCAAATATTTTTCTAGTTTCCACAGACTTTTTTCAGTGTGGTATTTTCTTATTATGATATTAAGAATTTAAAGTATACTATACAAACTGTAGTGAAGTCTTCCAGTGAAGGAAAATGCACATCTTGGGTATCCATTAAGCTTTCAAAAAACAGACGATCTTAACCAGATTACTTAACATAAATAATTATACAACAAATGTAATGAAATTTAATTTTAGCAGCTTTAATATAAAGAAACCCCAAACCATTAGAGATTAGCCAGTTATCTTTCAGATAGAATGCAGCTATTGAAAGACCTTCTTAGTCATCTGGGTGTTTAACCCTGAGAAAAAGCTGTGCAGTCCCAAGCCTCATTCTCCCATAGATCTCATGTTAAGGGAGGCAGTCACTTCATGCCTTCCAGTGAATGCAGATGAGGGTGAGTTTTTAACCTAAATTTAGCAATGGACCTGGGAAAAAAAAAAAAAAAAAAAAGGAAAATCACAAAGTAGAGAGAGTAACATGAATGATGGAAAAGTCCCTGTGGGTTTTGTTTCTTGTAACATCTACTTGGCATCAACTGTTAAATGAGTGTTAAGAGTGACTTAATCACCAACCATTGGCAAAAAGAGCAAAAGGCATGAGTATAGTTAACCCTGCTCCACTCTTTTTTATATTTTGAAAAATGTCAACTTCTGCATCCTGTCCTTATTCTCACTTTTGCTTGTCTACACCTTTTGGCACCAAAAGCCATTGTCAAAGACACAATGAATTACGGTAAATGTATTAAATGGACAATTGGTCAGAACTAATAAGGGTATCTTTTGGTTGTGTGTAGAGGGGAGCTAAAAATTTGCTAAAATATTTGTACTTATATGTTCTAAAAATATTTACAGGAAAAATCTCCAGTTCTAGTTCTAGTTCTGAAGTGTCTGTCTTGTTTGTAATCCAGTCGTTCAGGGATGAACCTCCTGTTTGTTTTCTGAAACCCTGAATGACCTGAAGTCTGCAGATCATCTTTTCTTCAGGATTCATAACTTTGCTAATGGATACCACCTCAGACTGAATTTACAATAAGGGCTTAGATGTTATTTTTTAATTTTTGTTTCTGTCAGGAAGCATAACAAATTGTGACATTTTCTACCCATCTACAGATGCAGATCCTGTTCTATTCTTAGTTTCAGATGTGATTTGAAAAACATGATATGAGATCCAAAATTAGTATGCTGAGCTAGTTATGATTGAAACATTGTGTCTGGAGGACAATTCTTCTCTAAAATGAGTGGAACATTAAAAAAAATCATAATTTTCTAAAATGTCTCACATCCTGTCTAGATTGTTAGCTTCTCAGCTTCTCAGACTGACTGTAATTTTAAATCATGTTAGTTTAGGAGGAGTGCAATATGTTAGAAAAATTACTGAATTATCTTTTTTACCTATAAGCTTCTCTGGGGAAAAAGACATCCAAGAATAAATTCTTCTCTCTTGGAAACCAGCTGTCACTTCCTTCAAAATCTGTTCTGCATAACAACTCCATTACAATTTTTGTGAAGAAAATGTCATTGTTTGTTATTTTGTGTTTACCTAAAACTGAACAATATGGATACTATAGATAAGTATGAATCAGATGTTACCTGTTTACATACATAATGAAACTGTTGAAATTATGTTTTGTAGTTGCTATTTGCCTGGCCTTTTTGTACACAAGTGAAAGAGAGAATCTTATACTAAGTCCTGTAAGTCTGGTTTGTTTAGTGAAAAAATTGAATTTTTGTTAAATATAAGTAGGAGATATTACTCTTGTAGCAGTAAAAGCTGTCACATTAACAGGATGCCTCTGGACACAAGTACTTCATCGCTCAGGTAATTTTGAAACACAAGAACCACACCCACACTTGTGCTTTACGTTTCAAGGTTTCATGCTCTACTTGGTTGATTAGCCACAAATATATATTATTTCTAAGGGCTTTTTAAAATTTGAATTATTACTACAAAATCTGAATGTTTTCTGTGTAAAATGGTAATACCTAGTCTCTGAAGAAGTTTATGGAATTTGACACTTTTTTCTTAAAATAAAAAATTGACCAGAACAAACAGTTATGATTTTTTATCTTATCACATATTTCTGTTACACATTTCTACAACTTTCCTTATTTCCTCTCCATGTTCAGAATAGTCACCTGGGTAGTAGAAATCAATTTGATGAGTGTTTTTGTTATGTATAATGATTTATTTAGATTTTTTAAAATTTGTTTGGTGGAGGCAAAAAATAGTTTGGATTCATATGTTTTCATTTATTCAAAATGTGAAGTTAACATGCTCTCTGAAAGTACTTAGTGTGTATTTATATGAAAAGGAGCCAGAATTGAAATAATCCTTTTGTTGCTAGTCAGGCTCAAATGCGAGCAGTCCAAAGAGCTTTTTGGCTCTTTGGCTTTGGTTAAATGCTCTGGATGAATATTATACACTGTGCAGTTGCTTCCTTGTAGCCATGAGCAGTATGTATCCCTGCAAAAAAAAATTGAGCTTTTTTGATCTAAAAAGTAAATTCAAATAACAGAGCAATTTCCAAATTGCTCTTGCTGCCTCTTTCCTTTTTTGGATTGCTTTGTTTTCTGAACAGCCCCCTCCAGAGAGCACTTTGTGTTTGCATACAGATAATGGAGATCAAACACATTTTGCTCCTTGTTTAGTACATTTATGTTTATTTCTTCATATAACACATTTAAGAAAAAGTGTTTTTTAACTCATTTACGTATTCTCCTGGGGAAATATAACTGTCAAAGGTGGTTTATGGGAAATGTGACTGCTTTTATTTGCTGCATCAGCTCACTGTGGGCCTATTAAAATTGTGTGAAGTAATTTTTGCTCAGATGTCAATATGGACATGTTGTAGTTTTATTTATCTTCTGTGTAGCATTTGCATTGATGATGTCCCTTCTTTGCAATTGTCTTGCACCTTATGAATGCTGCAAAGAACTGTGCTGAGGCATTGACTTCCTCTGTAAAAAGTGTAAAAACTGCAAATACAATACACACAAACACATGCTCTTGCTCCTTTATCTCTTGATGGGATGTTTCCTAACTTCCCAACAGCAGATGTACAGACATAAAGCCTTTTATCTCCTGACTGCTTTGTTGCCTCTCCTGTTCCTGCCTGACACTTGGTGGAGCACCCATAGCCCCTGCAGGACTCCAGCAGCAGATCTGCCTGCAGTAAGGCCTCCACGGCATTGCTGCACCAGTGATGGACTTCAGTCAGCCAAATTTTGTCCTGCACCTTTGTTAATGAGGGGAGTAAAAGTCAGTAAGTAAAGGACTTGGTAAACATTAATAAACCAAATAATAATGATAAATCATGAAGAAAAAAGGCAGAGGGAAATTAATACATAATGAATTTAACAAGGACATTAACTATACCATTAATTAATTCCACTGGATAGATATTTCTGGTCTGATGAATTATCTTTATTCAACAAAAAAACGAGTATATATACATTTTAAAATTCCAGAACATGTCACTTGCTTGTAGTGAAACAGATGTGTTAATATTGCAGAATGTTATTCATGCACTTATACTGTTTTCTCCTTTTCCTACGGCACAGTGTCTCACAGGGGAGAGTTATTCTGAGTCTGTCTGTTAAATATGTCATGCAAGTAACCCAGATTTGAGGAGCTAATTATGTTATCTGTGATGTTATTAAATAATTATAGTCCTTGAAATGGGGTCAGAAGATACAGGACATCCCTCTAGTGCAGCACTCACAGTTCATACAGAGAGCTGACAGTAACAAAAAAAAAAAGAGAGAGAGGAATAAAATGCTTTGTAGGCCTTAACCCATTTACTTTTGTTGTCATCTGTACACTCACAGCTAACTTGCCTTTGCAATTTCCAGATTGATCCTGCATATTGTATCTGCAGCCATTGCTTTCAACATAGTCTGGAAAACTGAAAACAACTCACCTTTTAACAGTTCAGAAGCATTTTTTTAACTTCCTGGCTCCCAGGTTTCTAATTTTTTGTTTTTCTCCAGTAATTTGATCAGACACAGAAACTATTTTCTGAGACAAACTCAGTGTGGAAATTACGACACAATACGCAGTCAGACTTTACTATGCGCGTTGAATACAGTTGATAAATGAGCTGCTGAAAAGCTATCAATTCTTGTTTTGCTAATTTTTATCAAAGAATCACAGAATAATTTGGGTTGGAAGGGACCCTAAAGATCATCTAGTTTCAACTAAGCCTCATAAGTAGGGATTGCTCCCAGCAGACAGAGTGGCTCAAAGCCCTGTTAAGCCTGATCTTGAACAATTCCAGGGATAAGGCATCCGCAACTTCCCTGGGCAACTTGTCCTAGTGCCTCACCACCCTCATGGTAAGGAATTTCTTCCAAAAAACTAATCTAAACCTAGATTTTTCCATTTAATCCCATTCCCCATTTCCTATTACAACATGCCTTTGTAAAAGTCACTCACCAGCTGTTTATTTCAGGTACTGAGAGGTGCTACAAGACCTCCCCAGAGCCTTCTCCAGGCTGAGCTCTCTCTGTCTGTCTTCACAGAAGTGCTCTAGACCTCAGATCACCTTCCTGTTCCTCCTCTGGACTTGCTATAGCAGATCCATTTCCCTGCTAAGCTGGGGGCCCCAGAACTGGGTGGTGAGGTCCCACCATAGCAGAGCAGAGGGGCAGAATCCCCTCCCTTGCCCTCCCATCTGGACAGGCTGCTTTGGATGCTGCCAAGGTTGGCTTTATGAGCTGCCAGTTCACATTGATAGGTCATATCAAGTGTTTCATCCACCAACACCCACAAGTCCTTCTCCCTAGAGCTGGTCTCTATCCATTCTACACTCAGACTGTACTTGTGCTTGGGATGGCTCCAGCACAGCTGCAGGATCTTACAACGGACTTCTGAAATGAGTAAGATTCCCATGAACCCACTTCTCAAGCTTATCAAAGTCCCTCTGGATTGCATTCCTTCCCTCCGTTATGTTGGCTGCACCTCACAGCTTGGTGTTGGTGACGTTGCCAAGGGTGCTCTGATCCCACCGTCTCTGATACTGATAAAGATGTCATTGCATTGTTGGTCCCAGCATCAACCCCTGAGGAATGTTTCTCATCAATAACCTCCACTTGGACTTGGAGACCTTGACTGCAGCTTTTTGAGTGCAACCATCTATCAAATTCCTCATCCGCTGAGTGCTGCACCGGTCAAACCCATGTCTCTGGCTTTAGTATGAGCAACATTTCCAGCAATTCTGAGTCTGAATGGGATGGAGGGGGCTTTCCTCGTGGCATCCTCTATGGTACTGTGCTTCAGATTTGTGACCAAAACACTCCTAATAATGTCATCAGCACTTTTAGATGGCTGAGCAGTGCTTGTGCAGCATCAAGGTCTGAGCAGAGCTAGGAGACCTGCAGTTCATGAACTCCATTAAAAGCATCTTGTGAACTTTCTAAAGAACCTATTTGTTGGGATGTTGAGGGACACAAGACAGATGATGGACTTTGGACCTGGTTAACATAAGAGATTTGATAACACGATGCCTTGGCAAAAGCAAACGGAACTTGGAAAATTAGACCTAGATTGCAAGAAGATTAAATCAAACGGGTTTACAGGAAAAAAAAAATCCCATTAAACTCTGCAAGCAAGAGATGTTGTTATATGCATATGTTTGTGTATGTGACTTCAACCTAATCATTATAGTACACATTACTAGTCTCCTTAAAATAGTATATAAGGGCTTGTATCCCACAATAAAATCGGATTCTGATCACCGAGTTGGTCTCCCCATCTCTCTCCAGCGCTGACACCTATTCTCCTATAAGATATTCTTATGTATGTCAATGGCATATATAATAAACTTGGCTGACTTTTCACAGTCTGTGCTGACTCTCAAAATACAGCAAAATATCTTTTTGCAGGCTCCCATTTCACTGAGAATTCTATTTATAGATATGTGAAAATTTACTGGTGTTTCATTGAAGTTTAATTACAGAAGAAATCAAAAGTTTGTCAACAAACTGTGAGACACTGGTTATTACACAGTCTGAGTTAAAATACCATTGTGTTCAGGGAGTCATACAGAAAGTCATACATTCAGGTTAAGAACTGAGGGCTCTCCTTACAGGGAAATGGTTTATGCAGAATTAAGTCTTGAAACTGCACATTTAATTTTGCACCAAGACAGCATGACTGTCACAGAAATATTTCAGGCAGTATAATTCTCATATCCACCATATCATGTCGAAGTCTGTTTAAAGATGACTGCCAAAAAATGATGGAATTTCTGCTATGAGTAGAAGTCCTCCAAGTACCTTTTTTGTATCATAAATTTTTCTCTTTTTTTTTCTATTTTTTTAAATTCAAAAACCTGTATTATCCTCCAGTGAAAAAGCAAATTTTATTAAAGATGATATTGATGACCTTTGTCAGCTACTTATGAGATAGATCCTCTTGAAGGCAAAGTCACTAACAGGGTGAGTCACTATTAGGGTGAATATCTTATACATACTTGGGTATGCATAAGATGGGTTCAGATTCTGGTCATGGGCTCTTATGGCACTGTGTCATGTCATTTTCATGCAAGGAAACTGACAGTGGTTTTATGTAGGGATCTGAATGTTTTTGAGATGCTTATGGTTGGTAAATTCCTGACCTAACAAATGATGTGAAATTAAAAATAGAGCCTGGTTAGATAGTTGTTCTTAATCATATATGAGAAAAAATTGTTTTCCACACTTACACATACTCAGTCATACTGATTATTTTACAATTTCACAGCTTGCAGCTTTTTCATTATTAAACTATTACAGTAGTCCTTATCATAAACTGCTCCATATAAGGTTTTAAAATAAGGTTTTTAAAATAAGTATGCTAGAAGGTTCCAACATGCGTGTTCTTTTATATTAAAAAGAGACAACTTTGAGATAGAACAGAAAAGCAGCTGATGCTTATAATTCTCCTCATTTTGCAGAAATTAATAATTTATTTAAATTTAAAAAAAATAACTGAAAGGATTAAATTCCTGAGATATTTTAGCAAAGTAGTTTCATTGTTGATTCTAGAACTCCCAAGTGTCAAATCAAAAGCCCATGTATTCCCAGAAATGTATAAGTTACAGGCTACAGGTAGTTGCATCCTCCTTGTGGAGGTTGTATGAAGAAAAACGTATTCCAAGAGGAAGAAATCATCCTCTTTGAGGTGTAGATCACAAACTATTTTCTCTGCTCCCACTATATCCCTCTTTGTATCTGATACTGAACAAATGCAAACACATTCCTAAGGTTCTCATTCTTAGCCATGATGAAGATTTTTATGATGTCATAAAAATGTTAAATTTTACTCTTATATTTATGTATGTCATTGACTGTTTAGTTTTCTAAGTTCCAAGTTTAATCTTTTACAGCTTTTTTAAGACTTAGCATTCAGTTCTCTCCTTGTTTGACTAAGAGTTATGTACACGTTGCAATGGAGTGGGAGAAAGAGGAATGGTCAAGAAACCAGCCACCCACTTTTATTCATTTACACAATGTGTGACTGAAAGTATCACAAAATAATGGCAAACAGTTTGTGTTTGAAAAAAAATAAACCCAAAGTCTTGAAAACTCTTCCAGCTTGCTAGAAATTACTTAAAATCAACTCTGGAATATTATAACTCTATAAAATTATTATAATGCTGTAAGATTCTTATAATATTGTAACTTTTTCTGTATT
Organism: Emberiza elegans; assembly: GCA_024865655.1. NCBI lineage: Eukaryota > Metazoa > Chordata > Aves > Passeriformes > Fringillidae > Emberiza > Emberiza elegans. The sequence goes on along the minus strand of JALJVW010000661.1, from coordinate 1,036,665 downwards.
ACAAACCACATGCACGCATATTTTTCCAAGAAAAACAGAAATATGGGTTTTTTTAAAGCTAAAGGCATGATTTTTTCTGCCTTGCAAAAAAGATCCTATGACAGTGCCATTTACTAATAATGTGTTTGCAATAGTTAACTAAATAATTTTCGTGGGGTTTTTCCCTCAGGTATGAAAAAAATCAGAAGGAAGAAAACAGGGATAGGGCATCAAAATCTATAAAATGACAGACCTCTCCATGAGCATTTGTAGTTGAAACATTGACTGGCTCAGATATGACAGTATAGGTGGCTGTTTTGATACCTTTGGGTCTACAGCTACCAAAACACGAATCTTAAAATTTTAAGTTTATAACTTGGCTCTTCAGAACAAACAATCAGTCCTGTAGATCATGTGAAGCTAAAATTTAAGCCTTTTACAAATCAGTTGTGGCTGGAACTGAGTGATAACAATAGAGTGTGAAAGAAATATTGCTAAATAACTAATTTTTACACATATGTCAAAATACTCTGAAACACATGGTTATAAGCATTTTCTTCTGGAAAAGAACAGTTTACTTCTTTCCCCCCCCTCACCTTCATTTTTTTGTCTTTAGGTCAGGCTAGAAGCTTAGCATTGTTCTGCTAGAGTTATTATGTTGACTGCTCTTATATAATCACTTTTGTATGTTTAGAGCTCCTTAATAGAAGAAGAGAAATAGCACAAAAATCATGATTCAGAATATTGGAAAGGTCAGAGCAGTATACTGTCCTTTTACTTTATAAAACATGTGTAATTTTAAAAATTTTATTTTAATAACCAGCAAAACATTAATCTAATTAGCTAATCACTTAAATCAAAATCAAAATAAAATTGATGCACTTATAACAGTTTAAAATGATAACTTTATTTTCCACACCTTAAATTAATCCTTTCTGAAAAGCTAAGATTTAGAATGAGGGAAAATTCAGTGGAAGATCCAGTTTGCCACATGTAGAGCTGTTTTTTATATGAGGTTCACAAATACTTCTTAATTTGCAATATATTCATATAGTTAAGAAAAAACAAAGCAAAGTAGGAACTGAATTACAATAACATTACAGAAAGAAATTTTGAATTTTTTGCCTCTGTGAATCACTCTTTCTACTTGGTTGCAGCAGCCTATTTAAAAATTAGAGCTTTTGTAATTTTGCAGAACTCATTCCCATATTTGAAAAGATTTTGATGATAGTTTCTTATGATCTTAATAATTCATGCTCAAAGAGGTCAGAGTCCTTTTTAATTATTTATATTCCTTGAACTTTATTTTTCCTTTCCTCCCCACTACCCCTAGGTAGTCCAAAATAGTTGCTATATCTCATCTCATTCTGTTCATACCCAGACAAAGCCCAGTCTGTGAGGAAGTGATACAGGATTAATGTGTCAGTAATTGTTCATCAGTAGCTGACATGAGAAATAACTGGACTGACAGCAGATGAACTTCCAGCTAAAGGAGCTTTCAGCTAAAAGGGATTAAGGTTCAAGTTAAGCCTCTGACTGCCGGCCTGAGAATAAACTAAGGAAGTGTACTTTCTTTGTGTAAATTTACATGTCTTTCTTTTTCCAAAGCAAAATTGTTTTGATGACTAAAAGTCTTCAGTGATATTTTTTGTGAAAATTATTTGACCAATAGGACTTTTCTGTGGTAGTAGAATCTCTGAAGGCAAGAGTCTGGCTGTTTACCTGCCATAATAAAAGAAAATCATTGATCTTCGTCAGCTTGCAATGCCAATTATCCTGTCATGCTTTGTTTGTCATTACCTGGAGTGAAATTGGTAGAAAACCTTTGGTATCCTATCATGAAAGTAATTTATTTTGTACTACAAGCTTTCACTGCTGTGGCTTTACTATATAACTTCTTAAAGGCAAAATATCTGTCAGTTTTCTAGTTTTTGTTTGCTATAACAAAACTAAACATGTACTACCCCAACTGAGATGACACAAGTGACTAATTGAATGTAATAACTTACCTGCCACATACACTGACAATCCTTTGCTGCAAGAATTACTTTAGTTGAAACAAAAAATAATAAGGCAGAAAGAATAAAGTTATCACAGCACAAGGCAGCAGAGATTTGTACACAGAAACTCTATGAAAATAAAAAAATATGTTAAAATGGGATGTTAATTTCTTACGCCCATTACAATTTAAGACCTATATCATCATAGTAGTCTTTATGTTCAGGACCATTTACAGAAAGTAATCTTTGCAACACTCATATTTTAGGATGAGGTATTTCAACTGGTCATGAAAGGTGAGCATGAAGAATTTTAAATTTTTCATGGTCAACCAGGGGTCCAATGCCTTGTGAAATAAGTCAGTAAAAGAACTGCAAGCTAGCTTTTAACTTAACTTTTATAGCTATGGTATAGGTTGCATAGGTCATATTGATTTCTATCAGATAAAAATGCCTGGAAACTTTAAAATTACAACAGATTAAATTATTTTTTTCCAGAAAGCAAGGATAACATATGTAGTAGGGAGTACAGAAAAAGGAAAAATATCTGACAAGGGTTAAGTACACTGTAGGTGTGACACTGTGTAATAGTTATTTTTAAAAATGTGTGCAATCAAACTGTTTAGATTAAAAATTGTTAAATTAAATTAGTATTTTCATATTTAATTGCTAAATTAGCATTTAATTAACAATTTAGTTGTTAATTAAAATTAGATTAAAAATCTTCACTAAAAATTGCTTGGAAGACATAGAGTTGTTTAAAATTGTGCAAACAGCATAATTCAAAATCACTTGACATTTGATGTATATGGTTGTGACTGACCAAAAGAAAATGTTCCAATGTGTGTGAGCTTAGGGCCCAGATTAACATAGAGAAGAAGCCATATTTATTATAGAAGATATAAAGCTTAAAAAACCAAACAACTTTATGCTCAAGGCATCTTCATAGGTGAATTGAGTAATTTTGCTCACAACATGCATCCTATATTTTTCATTACCTGGGAAATGACAAACTGTCTTTTTTAGAGTACATTTTAACAGTCTGCATACATGGCAGAAAGTTGTGAAGCATCAGTTGTTTCATAACTGTATGAAGCCTCCTCCATAAAATTACTGAAAATTTATTTTCCTAAAGAAAGAGGAAATTGAGTCTCATACAAAGAAGATACAGATATATAATTATTAACTCAGTTTCCAATATTACCATTTCAGTTTAGTATTTGTGTATTTTACAGCACATCTTCCTTTTGATATCAAAAACAACATATTACATGGACAAAAAAGAGGACTAATACACCTGATTATTGTTGATAAAAAGATAAACCCAGATAAAGAACATTTGGCTCACACACACACACACACACATACACATACACACACACACACACACACAAAATCCCATACCAAAAAATTATTAGAAAAGGAGAATGCAGCAATAGTAGTTTAAGATAACTTGGAACAATAAAAAGCCAGAAACTATTTCAAGAAGAAAAGGAAGTGAGTGGTACTTTCTATAGCAAGAATAGATCTTTGAACTTGATAGTGAATGTGAGAAAAAAATGAATGGGGGCATTCAAGAGACACAGGAAAAATTCTTACAGGTCCAAAGAGAAGAAACAACCTTAAAATAAAATTTTCTCTAGTTAGAGGGCATAAGGTGTGAAAGAAGAAAGACAAATTCAAGTAAATTTTAAATTAAATATTTAATTTAATATCCACTTACTGTTTTTGTGTTCTGAATCAGAACATATGATGTAGGTACTGCCAGGGTTTCCAGAACTGTTACTAGTGTATAAAAGTGCAGCACTAAAATCTCACTATACAACCAAGTATTTGTCAAACTTGTGAGATAGCATCCAAAAAGATGAAAAACAATGGCTGAAAGCCTTGTGCAACAAGCTAGAGATGTGTTCCTGCTCCCTTCTACATTGTGCATGAGGTGACCCCAAAATGTTCAGGCTTCTAACCAACAGTTTCAAAATTCTCAGGTGAAATCAAAATAAATACTTCCAGGCCAACAGCTGAAAGATATATTGAATAATAGAAAGGAATTGAAAAATTTAAAAGAGAAAAAAAAAATAACTCATCTCACAAGCATAAGAACCTTCTAAAACGAACTGTGAAAGTACACTGGGTAATTTGTTTAATTTATGAATATTTCTCATGACAGAGAGACTGAGATTTAATAAGCGAAAAGAACACATCATTTTTCAAAAGACAGCAACCAGCTTAATTCCAAAACATGCTTTCCAAGAGCTAAAAGAAAAATACCAACCAAAAAAAAAAACCAAAACAAAACAAAAAAAAACCCAACCAACAAAATACAAGATATATCAGTGTCAATCAGATGCTGTGTTCTTATATGTTCCACTATAAGAATTTAGCTGTGGAGCGTGAGAGGCACAGACAATGACAGTGATCAGTAAAGCTTTTATCTGACACTTTATCTGATGAATGTAACCTATTCCTTTTCAGTTTTGCAATTTTTTTCCCTGGGTGTTGTTTTGAAAGAATGCATTTTTAATTGAATTTCTTTGAGCAGCTGGTTCAAATATGTTTTAGTGAGTGGGTGGAGTATGAAGTCTTTCCCATTTGAGATTTTTGCTATTCATATTTAAATAAATGGCCACCTGAGTCATGACATTTTTTCCTGCCTTCCACAAGATAGATAAATTGCTTCAAACAAGATTACAACATATACTGAAAAGCTTTTTCTTTTTTTTTTTTTTTTCCTCCTCACACTGCTGTTTAAGGTGGGGAAGATGTCATTCCCTCCCTTCCTGGAAGAAAGGGTGTAGAGTTAAGGGTAGAATGTACAAGTCAAATGAGAAAATATGTCAGACACCTAGCTGGACAGTGGAAAAAGGCATCATTCTATGACTCTGTTATAAGCTTGAAAAATCAATAGCTCAGTATCCATTGTCACAAACTAAAGAAAGTTTGAAGAATTTGAAGATAAAGGATAAAAATATGACAGATAAATGGAAAGGCAAAAAGGGGAGGTTATAGAGTCAGGCAGATAACTGCCTTAAGAGGAGTAGGGAAACACCAGTAAATCTATAGAAAGACAACATTAGATAATATTTCAGATAATATTAAGACAAGTAATAAGGCAGTCGTAAATGTGGGACTTAAAAGACAAATTTATGGGCATCAAAATGCAGCAGTCAATATAGCAGATATTAGAAATTAGAAGAACAAATAATGAGACAGAAATCAATAATGAAGAAAAAGCATGTGAACTGACAGGTGACAAGGTGCTAGGCAAATGAAAGCCAGTGAAAATTGTTCAAATTTTTGGTCACAGGTCTCATTTATAACTGGCAAGACCTAATCCTGAATACAGCCCTTTGCCTTCATGCTAACTAGATTTAAGTGATAGGCAGAGACCTACCCTGTGAATTGAAAAGCTTAGAGTTATAACATAGAAAGAGATATCTTGAAAGGCTATAGCCTGACACCTTTTATAATTAACTACAGTTAATAAAATAATAAAATAATAAAATTATAAGTTAATAAAATAATATTTTTTTAAATAAAAAAAATAAGAAGTGTCAATAAAAGCAATATAAGGAGGAGTTCCAAGTTATAGGATGTGACCAGGTGAAACAAGTGACACATTTAAAGAGAAGTACATAACATTTCTAAAATAACATCTGGCATTTAATTTCAAGATTTGCCACATAACTTGACTTTTATCTCTGATTATCAGGACAGTTTATATTTTGCTATAAATAAAAGATCTATCACAAATGCCTAAATTTTCAGTTGTGTTTTTCTGTAGATGTTTTCTGTCACATATATTTACATTTAGTTTTTGTTAAAAGTCTATGTCCATAAGCAGCTACTGATACCTGGCAGCAAAACAATTTTCTTAGTCAGAAATAATGAGTCCAATTCTTATTTAAAAGAAAAAAGAATAATTCTATGTATGGTGAGTGTGTGTGTGCACTTTCCCTGATGTTTATTTCTCACTGAGGATGTCTATCAGGATTTTCATAAGCCCTACCTCCCAAGGGAAGATTTGCTGTCAGTCACAAATGTGGGCAGAGGTGGATGGCAGCACATTGTGCCAACTTTACAATGCTCTGCTTTTTGTCACTCAATCTCAAAATAATGGACTGAGTTCCCTATAGATATGCTATTAATATCTTTCTGCATGTTTAACCAGTTCTGAATAAAATATTTTATACCTAGAGAAACAACTTGAAGAAATTAACATTATTGACTCCACTATATTACTGAATTAAAAAAAAAAAACCCTCTATATTTTTACATCTTTTGACTATATGTTTTTATTAGGGATTGTTTGAGATAAGATTTGTTAGATCAATTTTTTTGGGTAAGATTTATGTTTACATTTATACTTTTTTTGAGGTTTTTGGATGCTTTTCAGAAAGTAGTCCTGTTTTTAATATGCAGTCAGGGATCTCATAATAAAGTGCAAATACAAATGCTGAAAACTCTAGCTCTAGTGATGCTTAAGCTACACATCCAAGTACTTGACAGGAAAAATAGAGAAAACAGAATTCAAAATATGTTGTCATTAAGTTTACCACATATTTTCCTTCATCCTGTCCTACAAGGAACCTGGTTATTCTACCATTTTAAACCTGTATAGACTGGAAACACGATACACTTTCTGAAAAACTGGAGAAGGAAAATAGATTAAATCACCTCACATGTCTTTGACCTCTTTAGTTCTTATGTCCAGTGGCTTGTAGGACTCCTTGACTCTTTGAAGATTCTATTGACTTCATACATTCCATAGGTCAAAAGCCCAGGAGTACTAAAGTTCCTTATACTGTGCTCTTTTACCTAAGTCTTCTATCCAACTGCTCCTGCTGTAACTGTGCTAGTGATGAATTTTGCTCAGATGACAAAATGCCTTGGGGTTACCTTAGATAGTCTGCTAGTGGGCATTCTTAGACTGCGTCTCTGAAGTGTCATCTCTTTCCCTGAGTTAGGGCTCCTTGAGCATAATCTTTATTCTTTTCCTTTATTTTGGGCACATTAGAGCAAGCCTTCAGTAAAACCTGAGAAGCTGAGTATTTGAACTTACCCTTTTCACAGGTTTCAGAGCTATATTATGAAGAACCCAAGTGCTGTTTCTAAGGTCGATGGTTTTTTATTGCTTATCTCATTTAACTGCCACACTAAAATGAATTGTAAAAATAAATTATTATTTCTGTTAACCCTTTAGTCAGTACATGCTTTACCACAGTAAACTATCTGGATAAATCAAATTTACTAACTATATTCATTCAAGTAGGTTCTGTTAACATCTGTAACACTGTCTTCATGAATTCTATGTGATTTATTAATAATAAGAACTACATGCTGGAAAGAATTAGAATAACCGTCTGTTTTTCATTTGACTTATTTATGTAACAACTACCATTTGCAAAACCCACATTGCCTTCAAGCAAAACACCCTTGGTATCCTTTTCAGTAACATCTCCTGCATATTAAGTGCTTTTAGTTAGCTAAATAAATAACAGGGTTATTTTTTCCTTTTGCTGATATGTTTCTCTTAGTAAGAAGAAATGACAGTGAATATATACCAGTTTGTTGATATCTTGTCCATTACTGAGACTAAACAAAGTTCTGTTTTGCTGCATTCAGGAAAAACTATTTCTAAAGGAGAATGTCCTACTTAGAAATCAGAATCTTTTTGCCTGTAAGAGCTCTGCTCTAAGGTTGCTTTGTTTCATGACTTCACCCTAGGACTCCTGCTTGTTTGGCTTTCTCCTGTGACTCTTAGAGGCAAACACACACATCCATTCCACAACCCCCTTATCTGTTAAGAGTGTGTTACCAGGGAAACACTTTTCCTCATATGGCTTAGATCCCCATTAGCTGTACCAGGTACTCCATCCCTGTGGCAATAGCCTCCACTTTTCACCACACTAAGGTAAATTTGAATATTCCTCCTACTTAACTTGATAGAAGTTGTAAGCAATGATGCTTACAACAGCTGTACACTTTAGTCATGTCTATGGCCAGCAATGAGTAGTCACCTAAAAGCAGAACAACAATACCATGACAGCAAATACAAGGAATAGATGTCTTGAAGTGTATTTTGTGTCGGATTTGCTCCAGTAATGAAGGACTCTTTAGTGTGAAGAGCAGAAGAACATCTTGATCCAAAAGAATTTGTAAATAGCATACAAAAGTAAGACGATGATGACAACAACAACAGTATTTATGTGGTTTATAAGGGAAAAAATCTCAAGTAATTCTATTGGTCACAGCAATTGTGTTTAAATTACTTGAAAGTAAAATTTCCTTCAATTTTTCCCTTAAGAGATTATGTGTCAATATCACAAATTAGTGTTATATCTGTGTCTGTATTTGCGGACTAAAATTACTCACATGTTTTCACTTTTAAGTTTAGCCAATGTCTGCATAGGAACCTAACACATCAGCTTCCAGTACAGTGACAGAATTCATGAGTAATTCTTATCTTAGAATAGAAATTATGAAAGAGATAAAACTCAGGTTATTTATCTAAATAATTAATGTGGCGACTCTAACTTCATTCTCTAACAGCATTCTTGCTCTGTGCATTACTAGTCTGTTCAGCAAATGGCGTGGAGTAAGTAATGTATGGTGTGCCTTTTCCAGATTCTTTCTAAGCACATTGAACACACTTTTTTAGAAGTACCAGACTCAATGCAGCCAGTTCCCAATTAGAAAATGAAAATACAATGTGTTCCATTTCAAACTATGTCAGGTGTGAAAATAATACATCTACAATTAACAGTTCCTGTAGGGAGGCAAATTCATTTTTTCATGAGATTTTTAATACATGCATTATGTATATTGAGTGATTAAGCATAATAAAAATTTATAACTGCAATTCTGCTATTTCTTTCTTTTCTTCTCAAGCATATTTTTCAAATGATCCAAAGGGGTTTTTTTTCCATGTTTTTTTGTGTCCTTCTTTGTCTTTAAATGAGAAGATAGGGGAAACCAAGAACTTTATCTGCTCTGTGTTCAAAAGAGGCTGCTGTTTTTCCTTCCTTTGTAGTAACAGTCTTTTAAAAACATTCTTTCTTGAGTGGAATACTCATTCTAAGATTTTACTGGACAACCCATATTCTACAATATTTCTTTCCTAATGAAGCAGTTAGTGAGCTCTAATTCTAGATGACCTTGAAACTCTGTTTGTTGTACAAAGAAAGCCTTAGTCTAATGATTGTCTTTCTGAATCTGGATTTCTTCAACACATCTTTACCACAATAACATCTTCTTGTCTTCTTTTCTATATTCAGAGACCATCAGCACTCTCAATAATGAAGAAGATTTATATTTCTTTGATTTTTTTTGCACTTTAAAAAATCTTCTATGAGATATTATATTCTTCTTTATCTGCACCACAATCACCTGAATAATGGCCTGAATTTAGTCTTTTTTTAATGGCAATTAATTTGTCATTTTACTCACAAACTTCTGGTTTCTTCTCTTTGTTCCAGATACTTTTTCCAACAATATATGGACCTTTAGACCAAAGGCATATGAAACAAGTATATGAATCAAAATCATATGAAACTTTTGTGAGCATTTCTCAATTCTTGATTACATTTCATGTTACTGTTGATTTCCACCTATGTATCCAGTTTGAGTCATAGATAATTTCCATTGACATGATTTTTTCCATTCAGCAAATAACAACAATTTCCTATAGGCAGTCAGTCAACCTAGATGAAGTGTCCCATTCATTCTGTTTTTAAATCAATTGTGTAACATAGTAAAATAAATAACTAAGATTTATTTTCCTGTTGTGGTAAAGAATTTTAATATAGAGATTCAGCTATTTGCTTCAGTGTAAGTGATTAGACTAGGGTATGTTGCAGTCTGTTTACCACTTTTTGTCTAAGCTGCATGCAGAATTAGAATGACAATTCAATAAGGTCTTTGAGCCAAAGACTTTAAGTAATTGCTTTGATAGTAGTCTCAGTATATTCTATTTTTATGTTTGTATATTTATAGTTGTCTAGCCAATAGTTAATTCACAAATATGTTCAAAAGAGAAATGGAACTTGTATTTTATCTGCAAGGTATTTTGAACTGGATTAAACACTACTTGGTAGTTTACTCTTTTTATCCTCCATATCATAAAATGGCCTCATTGGTAAGGGATGTTAAAAATTTTCTGGTTCCAAACCCTCAGCCACAGACACCTTCCAACAGACCAAGTTGCTCAGAGCTCCATCCATGGTGGCTTTGAACACTTCCATGGAAGGGACACTGTATCAATCTATTCAGACTAATTAAGGTAGATTTGAGGTATTTAGATTCAAGAAATGATTTACAAGGGTTTTTTCTTAGAGCAGTGGGTTAAAGCAAGCAGACTAGATCAGGAAGCTTGATATATTGCTATCATATTGAAATTTTTTTCTTATTTTGTCAGCTGTAAACAAGAAATCTTTTATTTTAGCTTTTTAATGTTGATTTGAAATTTTATATAAACTAATTAACATTTTGAGATATCAAATGCTTAAGTTTAACTTTGGAAGTACTTTCTTTAATTTTTTGTTAATAGAATAAAGTTCTGAAATGGAGAGGGGTGATTAAACAATTAGACACATGTAGTGTGGTTTCAAAGTTCAGGTACAAATTTGTTTTGTTTTTCAGACAAAAAATTTAGTTTAAATTACTCCACTTTGGCATAGTGCAGCTCCATATTTGATAGCTTTTCTTTAAAAATAAGCTTGTAAGAACTTCTTGTGCTATATATTTAGGAATGTTTTAACTAGGAGTATACATAACTATAAATTTTTGTTCATTTCCTGAAGAGGAACTGGTGGTTCAAAAAGAGAGTTATGATTTGACTGGTTTAATTTATGGCAATAAAGTAAAGAAATTAAATGCTGCTTTTAATACCTACAGAGTACATTTTTTTTCTGTAAAGTCTGAAGCTGTGAATGTCATAACTTCTATAGCACATGTTGTTACCTTGGCACAGTTTTTAAATACATTCTCTTTCAAAATAAACTGTATTAAAGGTGTTTTCTGCCCTTTAACTTGTCCTGTTACAGGTAATGCTTTAAAAAATCAGCAAAAACATTGTGCAGTGTCTCACACACTGACCCACCCTGAGCACTGTCCACCCTGTCCTTGTCCCAGACCTGTCCCCTACAGCAGCTGCATTTCCCTTGCCTACAGCGCTTGGGGGCCACAGAGAGTCATTCTGCTTGAGAGAAGGAGGAAGACAAAAGATAAGAAAAACGCAAGAACCCCAACTTCAGGGCTGACCAAACACACTGTTAAGAACACTGTTCAAATGACTCTTAAACACAGAGAAGCTTGGAGTATCGACCACTTCTCAAGGGAGCCTGTTCCAGTGTCTGACCACCATCTCAGTTAAAAGATGCTTCCAGATGCCCAGTCTGAATCTCCTATGGTGCAGCTTTGAGCCATTCCCATGTCACTAGATCCCAGGGAGACAAAATCCCTACCTCCCTCTCCCTGTCCTTATCACCAGGAAGCTGCAGAGAGCAATGACGTCACCGCTCAATCTCCTTTTTCCACATTAGGCAAGCCCAGAGTCCTCAGCCTCTCCTCAGAGAATGTTTTCCAGCATAGAGGCCCATCTGTTATTAAGTCCATAGGCAGTGGGAGGGGATGGGTATTTTTCTATTTCTGTTTTGGCTTTGAGGCGAAGCTATTGGACCTGTACCGTCTATTTTCCTCTCTCACTTTTTGGAATTTTTTTGACATTTTTTAGCTGATATGGTACACTTTTGGAGTAGTCATATTTTGGTTTTGCTGGAAGTTCAGGCATAATGTTTTTCACAAAATGTAATGCCATGTAATGACATTTTGTCACAAAATATCTTTGATTTATTTTAAGAGTCCTGTTTCTGTTTCACACCTAAAGCTAAATAGAAAAGAAAATTTAGGTTAGAAGGGACCTAAGCTTGACAAGAAAGCTGCTCATTAATTAATTTTTTTAATAAATCAGTAAAAATGTTGTTTTCTTACTGTGTTGTACATTTTGCCCAGGTGCTTAATATAACAATAGGACTTGAAGATGCAGTAACACGTTAATTGAGTAGATTTATTTTAATTTTTTAATTAGTGGAGGATTTATATTTTTATTTGTGTGCTATCTAACCCTAGGAACTATCATTTCTTGAACCTTTATAGTTTTCTAACTAATATAGAAAGTAAATGCTATATGAAATAAAAACATAGGCAATTTTGGGGACGTTCTCTGTAAATGACAGCTGTTTCTAGGAGTCTGGTGAAAATAACTTACTGCCTACCATATAACAAAGCAAGCATGTATTTGTGTATTTTGATACTGTCAAAATGAAAACAGACTTTAAAAATTTGCAGAATTTAATTCTCCCAGTGAATGCAGAATTTCATTCTCCCTTTCCTGTGTCAGAAAGGTACTTTGTCATGAACTCATAACACAGTTACAGTGTTTCTGGCAAACAGGAATTACTAATAAGCAAATAGTACTTCCCAAAGAATGGGGAAAATATACATATGTTTGCAAAAACAGCATTTATTTTACCTGCCTGACTACCAAATGCTCACTCCTTTCTTTCCAGTCATAGTTAAGTGAGCTCAAGAGGGAGAAAGGAACATTCAGACTATGATAAAAGAATTTCCTGTCAAAATGGTAGAAATGGGAGACTGTGGAAATTGTTCCAGAAAATGAATATGCACATCCCAAATTCACAATTGATGTTTCCTCCTTTGTGAGGGCCCTCATGGAATGGAAAAAACCTCTTTGGTAGGCAAGTTCTCTCTGTGAATGTGTGGTGTATTCTGGATTCCATAACTGAATTTCTCCATGTACTTTACCTTAATCCCAGTTGCACTGCAGGTGTGGTTTAACCCCAGCTGACACCAAGTCCTAAGCAGTCACTCCTTCAGTCCCTCACCAGTAGGATTGGGAAGAGGATCAGAAGAGCAAAAGCCAGAAAACTCATGGATTGAGATAAAGGCAGTTACAACAAAGGCCACACACATGAAGAAGGTAAAACAAGGAATCAGTTCACTGCTTCCCATGACAGGCAGATGTTCAGCCATCTCCAGGAGAGCAGGGCCCATCAGAGATGACAATGACTCGGGAAGACAAACATCACCGCTCCAAACATTTCCCCCTTCCTCCTTCTTCCCTCAGGTTTATGCACTGACCATGACGTCAGATGATCTGGAATATCTCTCTGGTCACTCTGTGTCACCTGTCCTGGCTGTGTCTCCTCCAGCCTCCCATGCACAGCCAGCCCTCTCACCAGCATGGCAGCATGAACAGCAGAACAGGCCTTGGCTCTGTGTAAGCCCTGCTGAGCAATAACAAAACATCCCTGTGTCCAGCACAAATCCAAAACATACTGTTTTGAGGGCTCATATTAACCACTGTCAGGTTTTACCCCAGCCAAAACCAGCATAAGTGACCAATTTTCAAAACAACTAGACAAGAAGAAATATAACTGATCTTCAAATTAAGTCTTTTGGAGGTATTAACAATAAATACCTAATTCCTAACATTCTTCATCACGCTTGAAAGGTATCTTGACATTATCTGAAAGATATGAGGCTTAATAGCACCAGAAGAAATCATTATCAGCATTAACAAATGAGGAAGATTCACTGATATGCTGCAAAATGCTCCTAAGTTGGAGGGAACAACAGAATCTGTCATTCTAGAGTATGGCCATACTACTAAAGAGGTGGTTACTGATACTGGAGACACATTTCTGCAACACTTTTTTTTTCTTTCATACAGAAATAAGATGAAAAGGAGTTTTGCAGTTCTGAAGTGTTCCATGAGAACTGAGCTAAACAAGAAAAAATTCTCCACATTATGTTCAGTGTGTGAGAGATGAGTGAAGTGTGACACATTCTTAAAAGCTACAGCCTGTGTTTGAATATCTTCTTGTTAAATTGAGAAGATGAAATGTAACTGATTTAGAAAGGATTGCACTGAAGTTGAAGTTTCTTTCTGATTGTTTGACATGGGTTTATTATTCGTTTTTTGGTGATTTGAAATAACATTTTCACAGAATAAATTATTATGGAACCCTAAATGAACTTTTTATAGAAACAAACAAATCAGCAAAGGATTTGACATTTGCAAATTCAGAGGTTTCAGTGAAGTTTCCTGGTCAAACATGAAGCATTTATGTCTATCTTTTGGACATAAACTTACAGTTCCCTGAGTTTCCGTAAGGCCTCATGGGATTTGTAGTCTAGACTAGGAAGCTGGCTCCTAAAAAGAGAGTGATGACATAACCACGTGTTAAACCTACTGGAACATTGCAGGAGTATTCAATAGTATTGATGTTCAATTAATTTGCCTTGAAATCAGATAATTAATTCAGTGGGTCTAAAGTTCATTTGCCTGAGGATGCAGTGAAGGGTATCACATCTCCAAGATACTGCACAAAGACAATACCTTATTCTGTGTCCTCTCATTGTTTTGTAATGGTTTAATGATTTCAACACTTCAGCACAAATAGAAATAAAACTGAAACTCTGAATGTAGCTTGGCATAGAAAGTAATTTCTGTCATATTTATGTCACAAAAATGACTAGAAAAGTATTCTATAGGCTTTTCTGTTAGGAGACAGAAAAGATTGGTCAATGTAGAAATCATAACAAACAGTATTTTTTGCACTTTATTACCTCAGTGCAAAGTTAAACATAAGGGGCAGAGGCATGCCTGTGAAGCTCCATGAAGTCACATGGCTGTCGTTGGGACAGCACTGACTTTAGACAGCGTCAGTCACTCCACTCCTTCCTTTAGGGCACCTCTCTCTGCAACAAGCTTGGAAGAGAACATCCATACATTATTGACATCCTCTAGGAGTCAGGAGGGAAGAAAGGGGAAAAGAAGGCCAGGCAATTGGATATACCTGCATCCAGAATTGGTGACAAAATTAATGTTAGCAGATGATGGCCTTGGTTGTGGAGGTCAGGAGGCTTTTATCATTAATCTTCAGTTATGGCTGCTCTTGTAATTAGGTTTCAGTTTGAAATAGTGACATTTCACTCCCCGTTGTTTTAAATGAGAAAGCAATTGTGTAGTTAAGGAAAATTACTCTCACAGCTTTTCTCAGACTTCAGACACAGTAGACTACTTGAGAAAGAAAAACACATGTAAGCAATGCCTTTAGAAGCCGACTCAAAGAGTAGGCTCAAGATCACAAAGAAAGGATTTAAAATTTATCCTAATTTTCTGTTAAATCTTTGAAATGTAGAACTGGGACCAGACTTCTAAACAAAATGATGATGGACATCCATAGAGAATTTTTCAGAAGTTTAAATAAGATTCAGACATCAGGACCTGCCAAAATACCAATTAAGTAATAGTATAAATCTTTAAGCATTCAAATTACCTTAAAGAGCTGGCTTTATCTGCATATTCTTTTAAAATCACTAAAGATGAGTCATATGAGATTGGACTACTCCCTTTACAAAGAGTTCAATTATATTATTTTCAGTCCTGAGGATCCATTCCTCTATTCTTGATGATGTGCTCTTGTCAGCTATCTTATCACTTTAGGTGTTATTTTAACACACATTGAACATGTAGGACAGTGGATTAGAGTAACTTATTTGGTACCCAGAATAAAAAAGAATTTTTACACAGAAGTCAATGAGTAGCATTCTTTTTTGTATTTCAGATGGTGCCAAAACAATCGTGTTCCTTCAAAAGAGGTTTCTCATTCTGGGAATTTGAGAGAGATCTTTTACTGACCTGTGGCTTAGTGGACCTAGACAGTCCCACAGCGTGGCTTAGTGGACCTAGACAGTCCCACAGCATGAAGACTAAGATCTCAATCTTGTATAGCAATAACTTGTTGTCATGGCCTTTGCTCACATGTCCTGAGTGCAGTAGAACAGTGTCTTGTACACAGCTAGAGGTGTGCTGCAGGTATGGCCAGGGTTCTGCTGGAATGGAAAACCTGGCCAGGTCTCCACACTACATGGATGTATTGTACAACAATATATCCTTTTTAGAGATCACACAGTGGAAGGGGAAAATTTTGCATCAGAGGACTTCTGCCATCTCAGAGCTTGCTGTACCTCTACACTGATAGCTCTAGATGAGCCTGCCACCTCTCTACTACTGCTAGCATAGCTCAGAAAAGCTGTGAGCTAATGGGCTGCTGCCATGCTGCATGTCTCTGTCTGCCAAGAAAAGACTTAGGGCACAGAGGCATGGAAAGTACTTATTTTTCCATTCTCATTTTCCCTTTCTCTTCATACATAGACTTTACATCTGTTCCAAAACATCCATGACTGCTGTATAGATACACTGTTACTTAGCAATAATCTTCTGCTTTCTCAGGGGTGTGTCCAGTACTTCATATCACTCTGTAAACAGTGTTAAAAATATTATGAAAACAACTTTTGTTCCACTAGCTTTTTTTTCTACTTATATCTATCTCATTTGTTTCTTTGTGATTTCTAACACAAATACTGTTTTACAAAACAAAGTTTAAGCTTTGCATAGGAAAAAAAGTACAGAATCTCTGAACTAGCATATTTTTGTATATAAGAAATTTTCTCTTATCTTCTACAGAAAATGAAATGAAAATTAGAAAGTACAAGAGAACTGAAAGCTGTCTCTAAGAAGCATATGGTAATAATGGTTGTTTAAAGCTTAATTTATATCTCTTTCCAAGCAATATATTAAATACAAAACAGAAGTACTCCTTTTTTACTGTAGCAGTAAATAATAGATATATTTACAATTATTATTACTTGCACTGAATTTCCATAAAGGAACTCCCATCTGCTAGGTGTAATACAAAAGGGGACACCAAGGGTCTCAGTTTCCTGAGTAAAAAAAGATTATTCAAAAGTTTTTTCTTGTTTATCCTCCAAAACCTTCTAATCATAGGTCAGTTTAAACTAAGCTGAAAAAGAGAAGATGGCAAGTTCCTGTAAATTTAATGAAATGCTGAAAAAAAAAGGTCAAGAAACTGGATTGTTGCTTTTGAGCCATGAGGGAGTATGCACATATTTTATGTTCAGAGAAGGCTCAGTAAGTGTATTAGCACATTCAGGTAGCTGTGTATCTGCATATGTACACGTCTTTATGCAAAACATCAGTCATAAGCCCAGGGTAGTGTACCCTGACTCACTAAACTCAAAAAAGAGTTGTGGAATCTAAAGAACATGTCAATACCAGTACAAATTGCTATATTCAAGGATGAAACCTGTCGTTTGCAGATATGGTGCTTCTGCATCATCTGCGCTGCAGAAGTTTCTTCTAGGGAAAAAAAGTCAACCATTCTAGGAGTAAATAAGAAGTAGAAATTGTAGCACAGGAAAGTAATCATGTAATTCTTCAAGTTACACTTGGATGCTAGACACCAGTTCTAAATCCACATTTCATGATTTCAGCTTTACACATTTTCCAAGGGTCGTAAATTTTTTCATATTGCTAGAAGTACAACCTGGCAAACGCTTCAGAAGCAAATATGCAGCTCTTCATGCTTCCTGAGGATGAAAGTTACACACTTTGGCTGTAGAAGAAATATAACTCACTCATGGCAATAGATTTCTTTTCTCCTAGTTTTAAAATTAAGTATTTAATAAGTTAAAATCCATACCTTGAATGTAAAGGTTGAATAACTCTTTTTTCTAGTAAAGTAAACAAATACATAAAATGTTGCATCATCAGCTACTACTGATTGATGCCTAAAACTCTGTTAGGTGTAGAAAGATCTTTAATGCTTTCATTATCCCTTGATGAGTAAATTCTGTGCCATGAACTGAAGTAGCCACAACATTTAAAATGCTAGTCAAAGACTGATGAGAAGTGACTGAGTTATCATAAAATAAGGAGTAAAAACAATAATAAAAAAATCCACATATTCTCAGTTTGGCAGAATGGGAATTGACAGGTAGGATTTGAAAGAAATCTGTGCATGACAACCTGAGAACCAAATGAGCAAGCAATCTCCCCCACTCTGTGGAGAGGTATTGATAAGCTGTGCATCCCTAATTTTCATTTCCTTCACTGTTCTCGTTCCTTTACTAGCCCCTCTCTTTCTGTCTATTCTGCCTTTTCTGCTTATTTTTTCATTGTACTTATTCATGCAATGCTATTTCAGAAATGTCAGTTTTAGACCTTGCTACAGGTGACCTTGACTGTGGCTCTGACACTGAAGAGGATAGCAAAGCTTCAGCTGTAGTCTCAGAGAATTGCTTATGTACTGTGACATTTTGTTGAATGCTAAATTGGTAAAGGTAAGTGTGTGTCTGAATTAAGAAGTCTGTTTAAAATTGCAAATGGGACAAAGACAAAAATGAACATTTGTGTGTGGATTGTTTTGCTTAAGCAGTGACCTACTTCTATGATTATCAGATGATGTTTTTATTACTTGGTCTTGGGTGAGATACAATAGATCATCCTCCAAAAATAAAAGTTGGTTGTCTCTGAGGAAGAGGAAAGTCCAGGTGCTGTTCTGACTTTGATGTGAGGATTGACAGGCTGCATTAAGCTCTGAGGGACAATCCATCAACAGATTTTCAATGGAGAGAATTAGTATCAAATGCAAAGAAACTGAATTTTTTTCTGCTTTCATTGAAGAGGGTAATTACCTGCTCAAAAGCAACAGAATAAATCTTTTGTCGTCCTGTGGAAAATCTTCTTACCATGGAGAAGAAAAGGAAATACCTCTGTTATGATGTTTTACTATAACAGATACATTACCAAACTCTCTCATGATGCTGAATTAAGCAGTAACTTTGTAGGTAAAACTGTAATTTCCTCACTAGAGAACAGAAAATGTGGGTATTTAACAGGAAAATTTGCTTTCAGTGTACTTTTATATGTGTTCCTCTAGTGTGTGTTTTCTGACATCATGATGCAAGTCCAAATATTAGAAAGATCCGTGTTTTTTCCTACTTCATTATACTTTTTCAATCAATTTATCAAATACGTTATTTTAAAAAGTTATTTAAATTTCTAAAAAAAATCTAATTTGAACTTTAAATTTCTCTCTTTTGTCGTATCCTTCCTTCTCAGTAGAAAAATGGTGTGAATAAAATAATGTGATAAAAAATATTCTCATGATTTTAATGTTTTTCTTACAGAAGATAGGAACAGGATCAAAATATTAAAACCAATGTACTTAAATTATAGACTTATTTTTATCTTCCTTTTTTTAGTAAGAAAACTTTCCTTAGGCATAGTTGCTATATGATAGAAGTGGAACAAAATCAAAAAGAGGAATATATAATTTCCACAACAAAAAAACAATACCAAGCACATCATCAATATTGAACTGAGACTAGTTTATTTGTTTGGTTTTTTTTTCAAACAAAGATGTATAAAAGGCTTTTCTACTGAAAGACTTTGCACATGAGAACCTGAAATAAGACCCAAACAACTCATACTGTCATTTGTCATTTTTTTTATGTTCCAATCTAGATCTAATAGATTTTTTGCATGAAACATTTTTGAGGGTATTTTTTTCTTTTAAAATTTTTTTAAACCTCTCACAAGGTAAAGGTTGCTTCCTTGATTAGGCCAACTTCAGTTTGGCCCAAATTTGATGTAATAAGCACATTTACAGCTGGTTGTCTTTCTGAGAGACAGGAATTAAAATGACTTGTATGTAAAGGTCTCTCCTTTTTGGATCTTTGTATTCAGGTAAATGCTAATTCAGAACTGATCCCTTTTGATTGTTGTTAATGAACTATGTGAGAAAATACTTTACTTGTTCTTAGAGCATCAAGCATGAAACAGAATTTTCAATGATAACATTAACAGAGCAGTAACTGTTTTCAGTGAAAAGTAATCTAGGAAGAGATTTTTTCTCTATAGCTTGTGTTTATTGATTTTAGTAAGTAGATTCAGATGTCTGTATATGCTCTACTGATATTCCTTTCCCATGTGAAACAAAAAATGACAGGTCACAGCATTGCTACTGTTTGTCTACACCTACATAGAAATAGAACTAAAATATTACATTACAGTCTGCAGCTGAAAACTCTGTCTCCTTGTCAAAATTTATTTTTCTTACTGATGTTTTTCTTTTACTTTCTGCTTTTCCTTTCACAGTGTTCAAAAGAAAAGAGTATCTTTATTTATGGAAAAGTAAAGATAGAGGAAAACTATATTTAAAATTTTCACTTTATTTATTTATCAGGATAACCTGAAGTATTGCTCAGACAAACAAAGTAATAAACTTCACAAAGACTGGCAAGATGCCTCCATAATTTAAGGTACACAAGAAAAATGAACAAGAATGTTTGCTTTATTCTGTGTCCCTAGAAGCAAATGTTGAGGGTCAGTTGACTATTCAGTCAAGTTAGTGGTGTTTTATTTGTTTTAAGACCAAAAGAAATGGAAACCACAAGAACAGAAAAAGGGTAAAGATTCTTGTTGATAACAACAAAATAGATCAAAATGAATGTTGGGAACTGTAAATTCAAAGTGAATGTTCCACCTAAAAAGAGCATTAGCTGAATTGTGTCAGCTGAAATGAGAAAATAATTGTTTTTTAAAAGCTGATTCAATTTTGACCTTACTGGAGACAAAAAGATACTATTGCTTTTTTGCAACATATTTTAACACGTGAATGTAAAAGGCAGCCCCATCCTGAAAGTACTCTGCAATTAGCAGAAGCAGGGATGAAATTAAAGAAACATATCTTCATGTGTTAGAAAAGTAAAGGTGATAAAATCTCCTATAAGTTGCATCATATACGTATGACACAAATGCCAGGCTGTTGTAATTTGTTAAAATGCTGCACTCTGCAGAGTTTGTTGATGGAAGTGTACTTTATTTACTTCCATGAATGCCCTGAAAGCATATTGAAGACAGGCTTAATAAGAAATAGGTGGAGAGGGGAAATGCTCTTTCTGGTAGGGACAGCATGAAATAGGAAATAGGACTGTGGGAACAGGAGGGCAAGCAGAGGTGACTTTTTAATTTTTTCCCATAGGTTTCCCTGGGAGAAGCATCTGGACCAAGCTCCCCCACATAGCTCTGGTTTTGCTGGGTGATGGTGGATTTCTGTGCTTGCAGCTGCAGACCAAGCAGGGTGTGCAGCATCCTACTGCTCTAGGGCAGTGGCTGGGTAGCAGGAGGTGCTGAGGTATGTGAAATAACACACAGATGGCCAGGAAATTTGGTTATCAAATCCCTCTGCTTTCCCAGAAAAAGTGTTCCTGATTTGTGGAGGGAACCTCCAATGCCTTTGCTACTCCTCAGGGTGCAAAGACAGGCTGCTTCTCTGCTTCTAACCATCTACCTGGCTTGGTTTCCTTATCGAAAACTGTCTTGTTAATCACACTTCTATCTCTATTTTTATTCATTAGGTGTTTTACCTTAGTGACAGTGTAGAATAAATATTATTATGATTTATACCACAGCATTTGCAAAAGCCTGTGATGTGCTTTTGTGAAATAACACACAAATCTGAACAAACTAAAATATACTATATATTGACGATTGAGGTAGATTACCCAAAATTAATAAATACGTCTTTATATATTGTCAACTATCCCATTTCCTTGAACCAATAACCCTGAGATCTCTCAGCAGTGCTCTGGTATGCACAATGCTGTTAGTGCCTGCAAATGTTCTCTATCCAGCGCTGTCGTTTTGGGTTGTGGCATCTCCTGGCGTTTCTAGAGAGCACAAAACAACGCCACTTCCTCAGTTCCTGAGGTAAAACTAGGAGATTACATATATGAGTAACATGGAGTGTAAGTTTCAATGTGAAGGGAGATGGGAGGTGGTAGAAATAGTTGCAAAAATGTGGCCTGCAATATTAACAGAAAGACTAGAATGGAGAAAAGTAATTCAAGAGAAAAAGAGAAAGATTTATGTGAACAGTGAGGGTTGTGGTGGGGAAGGGAGAAATCTGTTTGTAGCTGTTAGATCCCCACACTTCCTTTTCTGAACTGCATTTCAAATTAACTCTTGTCTAAACTGGCTGCCAGGAACTGCATTAATGTCGACACTGGTAAGGTTACTTTTTCTACTGTGGTCCCAGCTGAGATGCTCCTATATAGTTGAGTCCTTACATACTTCTCTGGTAACTCAAAGAAAATGCATCTGTGCTCCTCACGCTGTAATTAATGTGCCAGTAGTTCAGTTCTCAGCATGGATACCCCTGCACAGCCAAACCACTGTCAGAAAGAAATAATCACTAGAGGGATAGATTTCAGTTTCCCTCTATATATTTTTTAATATCATAATTATTAAAAAAAAACCCCAATCTATAAGCAGAGAAATAATAGCTAAAAGTATGAAAAAAATTTTAATTATAGTAGTGTAATGAAACACTGTTATGAAAATGACTTTAAAAGGCAGCCAGTAGTGTGAAAATGAGTTTGCATAAATATGGGAATTTGGGCTATATATTTTGTTTGGATTCCTGGGAATTAAGTTGTCATGTTCCTCTGAAAATGTTCTTCATCACCTAATAATAAATCTTCTCCACGACCCTAAGCAGCATCTGATTTTCTGGCTGCTATGCAAAAGATGGCAACTGTTTCAATTATTTCATACAGTGATAATTCAAGAGAAAAAGAAAAAGGATAGTTTCCATCCTGAAAACTTACTTTGTCCCTGTGTTCTCAAATGCACTTTCGAAACAAACCTGTTTTAATTTTCACAAACCTCCTGTTATTAATTAAATACGGATTCTTCAAACATGCAAGCAAAAAAACCTGTTAATTATGTCAGCATGACTATATCTTGTTGAAGGACAGAGCTGAGAGACTAAGTGAAAATGAAGAAAAAAAGCAGAAAAATCCAGAGCAAGTTTCACAGGAATTTAAAAGGTTTTGGGAATATTTATGTGCAAATGAAGGCATTTATTTGTAAGATGTCCTCAGTAATAAATGGTAACCAAAACATGTTTTAATAAATTCCCCATTATAAAATGAGGAATTATGTCATGACTTTGCTTTTTCCATTGATCCTTGAGAAATGTGAATCTCTCTTTTAAAATTATACCACGAGAGCCTTGGGTCTTTCACACTGCTAATGAACTGAGTAACTGAGAAAACAGCACCTCTGCAATTAAAAAAATGCAAATGCACAGCTACCTGGTAAAATAGAGAACAAAGAGTGATTTTTTAAATTATTAGTCCTAAAGAATCTATTTCTTAAGGTCAGCAAAGAAGCTGTCATCACAGCCAAGAATTATACATATATATATATATATAAAAATATTATTTGTTTTCTTAGTAGATATGTTTGAAGCAAGCATTGTAAGCACATGTATGTCGTCCTTTGGTTCAGAAAAAGAGAAATAACCAGTCCTAACTCAAAACCATCCACAGCAAACCTTGCCTGATAACAAGAAATCAAAAGGCACCACAAGCTGTGATGTGCTAGTAAATGACGGTGAGACAGCTTGTTGGCAGTGTCTTATCCTTGCTCAAAGGCAGGAACTTTGTCAGCTGAAGATGCCCACTGTCAGCTGAAGATGCCCACATTATTCTGCTAAGGGTATGTTTGGGACTCTGATGGCCTCTGGGTACAATCCTCTCACAGTCTATCCAGGAGCAAATCCTTACTCCTTCTGTGCCAAGCAGGCCACCTGAGGATGCAGGATTTGTCTGCGGCCAAGAGGCCACCCTTGACATTTCTAGTTCCAACATCAGAAGACAGTATGCTGAAAGCTAGTTACATTACAGTGAACAAGCTCTTTGTATCATTATCCACATCCTTTCAACTTTTGCAGATTTTCAATCAATGATGCAACTCACTCATATGTGGCAAATAGCAGGTGTTCTAGATCAGAGGACATTTCTTTGGAAATGTCATTGTTTCTAAGACTGTTTGAATGGAAATCTGAAATAAGCTTCAGCGAATATATCCATTGCTCAAGAAGATGTTTCGATGACTATTTTCCTATCTATTGTAGTGCTGTGAGATGAGAAACTATGTACTGAGAATACTGTCTGTTTATTCATTAACACATGTTGCCTAATTAATGTTCATAGAAAAGCAAGTTACTGGAAAGATAATTTTTGTGAAAGAGACTAGGTCCAAATGAAGATATAATTGAAAATTTAAAAAAAAGATTATTTGATTCAGTACTATATCCTGATATGTATGTGGAATAGGTGTTCAAGTCTTGAAGTAATATTTACCAAATATTTGCCTCACTGTACATTTTTTGCATATAAAATGCCGTGATGGTCTTTTAATCTAAGGATATTAAACTGTAAGATGAACCTATAGGAATAGTTTGTAGAACTCCTTGTATAACCACAGCATGTTTATTCCAAGAATGCATATTGCAGATAATCTGTAAATTTGCTGAAAATGCTTGCTATGGAATATAATAAAAATCAGTTGTAGAAAGGAAATAAACTGCAGCATTGCATATAAATGCTTTTGCTTTGGAAAGTCAAGCTTTTATTGTCTTGCTGTAGGCAAGGTATAATGTTAGCAGTGGTACATTCTGTATTGCAGTCAGTTATACTGTTCTGCTTAAATAGATCCAAATAATGATGTCTCTGACTAGGTGATATTAGTTAAGGCAAATAAAAAAAAACTCTTACAAGAAAAAGGTTTGAATAGGCCATGGAAAATTAATATTAAATTTTGTGTTGTCTACCTCATTACCTTGTTAGATGACTTGTATTAAAAGCAGTGAAGCAATGAATCAGTAACCTGGGCTCTTGCCATTTCTGCAGTGCAGCCAATATACATATCACACAATTTATACAGAAATTATGTATGTTGAGTATGCTTTCCTGGACTATAAGTGCAACAGACTAGAAATTATGACTTTGTTATGATATTTCAAGGTTCTGCTTTTTGAAGTTATCTCTGGAAGCCATTATTATTAGATGCAGGACTCTTGGGTATCACAAGAGATATTCTTGTTTGTACATTATCCTTAAATAAGGATGCATGTGTGTATTTATACTCTTATGTCCACATAAACCTGTGAATGCATGTTCACAGATACACGACTACACCTGAACAAAGAGAAATGATTATTGGTTTACAGTGTTATTTAATAAAAAAAAAATTAAGGAAAAATATTTTGACTGGTGCTCTTATTAAAAATTATATTGCTGGAACATGTCGTCTTTTGCTGAGAATATATTTCACACCCAACTTTGGCAACTCATGGTCTTGCTGAGAAAGCTCATTAGAATTAATGGGGTAATTGGGAAAAAAGGGCTTGTAGGCCAGACGAATGCATCATGAGATGCTGGCTTCAGTGGGGAAGCTGTTTTAATGCTTCCTGGAACTCCTGGAACTGTTCCTATGCAGTAACACCACATGCTTGTCAGCACAACAATTTGTGTGTGGGGCTGCATCATCAAACAAGTAGGAGAAGATAATCCAAGAATGCAGTGGATTGTTTGACTTGTTTTAATTAAGCTGTTTTCCTTATTTCAGTGCATCTGAAAATTACACCGCTATGACAAAGATCGGCATAAGGTGAAGTAATTCAGGATCCATAACTTCTTCACCCACTTTTGTTAAAATCTCCAGACTCTTGCAAATCAACACCTTGGGAACAGCACCTAGCCCCCTAATACATTTGATTTGAAGGCAGTATTGCACTGCTATTCACAGTCCTTCAT
The DNA here is from genome assembly GCA_024865655.1 of Emberiza elegans. Classification (NCBI taxonomy): domain Eukaryota; kingdom Metazoa; phylum Chordata; class Aves; order Passeriformes; family Fringillidae; genus Emberiza; species Emberiza elegans. The sequence goes on along the minus strand of JALJVW010000661.1, from coordinate 1,011,130 downwards.
TTACCAAAATGGAGGGAATTTTGTTGATTGGTGTCTTGAAAAGTTAAAATGTTCTGATATTGTGGTTTGGGGGGTGGGTGAAATTACTTCACTATTCAAAAGCCAAAGAAAGCCCCCAAATTACCCACAGATTTTCTTAAAAGAAAATTTTAGAGGAAAACAGGTGTTATCTGATTTGAATAACCTACAATTAAAAGTACAAGTATGAATCTTTCTTACTGAAGAGACCAAACTGAAACAGCCAAAAAGTTTGAAACAAGTTGCGTGCTTTTCTTATTTCTGAAGGTAGTAAAGAAGACATGGGTAGAGGTTTCTATTTCTGTTGGATAATTATGGTCATACGGTATTTTCTTACTACAGTTACCAAATATACCTCATGAAACTCATGCCCAGATTTAGTTAATAGAATCTTCTGAGCTCTTGTGCTCTATTGATATATCCATAGTGGAATTCCAGTTTTTGCAGAAGTGCATAAATGCATTAGCTGATGGAGTGAAAGTGCTGAGAAGTGCCACTATGAGCTATCACTTAGCAGTTCCAGTTATCAAATCATATCAACCCTGCTAAAAATATCAAATAACATGTGAAGGAGTGCATTATATGTGATTTGTCACTCATAAGAAAACATACCTCTATAAATATGGTCTTTTTGAACTCTTTGTCTTTTTATGCAAGCATATGCAAGACAACACTGGTCACAGCATACACTGAAAATCTGATTGTGCTTTTAATCCTTCAACTATTCAGAAGTGATGTTTTGATGAATTCAATTCTTTTTCATCTTGTCTTCACTTTTTTCTCCCTTTGCCTGTCTCTATTCTTTATCCTTTGTTTACATTTTGAAAGCTGTGAAACTTGTGTATAATCTCTTCTCTTATACAAAGTTCTCAGGTTACAGAAATCTATAAACAGATCAGGCATAGATGAATTGAAAAAGAAGGCAGTGTTATCTCAATCAGACTGAAGATGGATCAGCAGTATGCCCTTGCAGTGAAAAGCAGATTTCAGCCTCCTGGTCAGCACTGGGAAAACATAACCAGCAGGTCAGGAGTGGTGATCATTCCTCTCTACTCAGAATCTTTCCTCCATTTTAATATGAGAGAAAGAGCTTAAAATCATATGTCAGTTTATGATTGACACTGAAAGCCAAGAACAATTTCTTGGAAGTGTTTAAGTCCTCTTCTGGATTTGTGCCTATATTAAAGTATTATATGGAATATTTTTTTAAAAATCCCTGCTAATGGAAAAATCTGGTACAATAATGGTGTTTTTTTCTGAAAAATATGCATTGAGATGTTCTTAATCATTCTTATCTATGTAGTATCACCTTAGCAGCTACTGTATTAGAAGAACAAATACAAAATAGCAGGAATGTTGAAATCAACAGTAATGAGTTCAGTGTCATAGAGAAAATCAACGTGTTGCTATCTTTCTAAACAGTATATACTCAATTAATAGAAAATATTTCTGTGAAGTTTTCATAAGGGTAGTACAGTTTAAGTGAAAGCTCTCAGTAGAAATAAGGAAGAATAATAGCTAGCACTGAATGTTGACAGAATACCTGTGCAACCCCACTCAGTCTTGCACAGGAGGAGGAAAGATACATCTTTATTCAACAGTTACTTAATATTTATTCAATAGAGGTACTTAGGGAAGGAAAAGAGATTAGGAGATGCAGCCTTCCCATTCTGACAGATAAATATAGTGTAATTTGGAAGCTGCAATGAGGAATTCATTTTACCTTTACAGTATTGCCATGTATAATAAAATTAGAAGTGCTACTTATTATTACTTTAACAAGTTAAAGGGAAAAAGCTCTGTACTAGCCCATGTACATTTATCTAGTGCATAGATTTCTTAGTTTTCCCAAAAGAGCAACCCCCATATAGATGATTCTGAAATAAAAGGTTTTTTTACAATTTTTCCACATTGTTACTGAGCCATGGATTTTCTTGAATCTGTTGAGTCTCTCACAAGGACAGTCACACTTTCAGACTGGTTATTGCACCTTATTTCCATTGTTATAATGTTACTCAGGTGGAGAAAGTACCTTTCTCCCTTCTCTGAAATGAATACTTCTGCCTTTCCATTTTCCAAAACTACCCTTATTTATCTCTTACATTCTTTCTTTTTATTTTGATTTTTACTTCCATAAACTGACACAAAGAAAAGAAGATTAAATGATAAATTTAATGTTATATTTTTCTGAGAAACATTAGAGATACTGGGGGATGTCTTGTAGAGGAATAGAAATAATTGAAATCTACAAGATAATGGGTAAATATGGCCTTTCTCTTTTGGCTTTATTTTAGATGCTATGGTTTCATCACTAAATCAGAAAGAATCAAGTCTGGGCACACTTCAGACTAAACTTCTTGTTAGGAATTCTCAGAGGTTCTGTCTAGTATCATTATTACAAAATAAATTTTTACAGAATTTTCACAGAATCACAGAATATGCTGTGTTGGAAGGGACTCACAAGGATCATTGAGTCCAACTCCTGGCCCTGCACAGGCCACCCCAAGAGTCACACCATGTCATGTGCCTGAGAATATTGTCCAAATGCTCTTTGAACTTTGTCAGGCTGGGCTGTGACCACTTCTCTGTTCCAGTAAACCCACCACCGTCTGGGTGAAAAACCTTGTCTTGATATCCAACCCAAACCTCCCCTGACACAGCTTCAGGCCATTCCCTTGGGCCCTGTTGCTGTCACCACAGAGAAGAGATCAGTGCCTGCTCCTCCTCTTCCCCTCACAAGGAAGTTGTACCTGCAGTGAGGTCTCCCCTCAGTCTCCTCCAGGCTGAACAGACCAAGTCACCTCAGCTGCTCCCCGTATGGCTTCCTCTCAAGGCTCTCTTCATTCTTCAGTGCCCTCCTTTGGACACTTTCTACATAACTTTAGACCCTTCTTACATTGTGGCACCCAAAGCTGCCCCCAGCACTGGAGGTGAGGCCGCCCCAGAGCAGAGCAGAGCAGAGCAGAGCAGAGCAGAGCAGAGCAGAGCAGAGCAGGACAATTCCCTCCCTTGCTGGTCTGGCCATGCTGTGCCTGATGCCCCCTCGGACACGGGGGCCCTCCTGGCTGCCAGGGCACTGCTGGCTCATGTTCAACCTGCCATTGACCAGGACCTCCTGGTTCCTTTTCATGGCACTGCTCTCCAGCCTCTCATCCAGTCTGTCCATACATCCAGGGTTTCTCCACCCCAGGTGCAGAATCCAGCATATTCCCTTGTTGAATTTCATATGGTTGGTGACTGCCCAACCCTCTAAAATGTTGAGGTCTCTCTGCAGGGCCTCTCTGCCCCTGAAGGATCAGCAGCTCCTCCCAGCTTTGTATCAGCTGTGAGCTTGCTTAGTATCTGTCCTGGTTTAGGGCAAATTTGGGAGGAAACTTTTGAAGTGATCTCCTCTATAAAGCAAATTAAACTGCCCCTCCCCCAGCTGGTTTGAAAGACAGAATTCTCCTTCGAGAAAATTGTGTCTCCTTCGAGATAAAATTCTTCCAGTTCGAGAAAACTGGAAAAAACAGTTTGTTTGACAAGCACAGTATTCACAAACCTGAGAAAGTGAATAATCTTAAACAATGGAAATTCTCATTGTTCTGAAGAGATGGCCAATTTAGAAAGCCCTGTTGTAGTTCAGAGTCCTTTTTGTGGATGTGTCCTTGGCTGTCTCTCTTGGGGGCTCAGGGCTGATGTCCCGGCTGCAGTGCAGCTTGGGGGCCCCTGGACAATAGTAATTTTCTCAGGTTTTCTCAGACTGGACCATAGCTGAATAGTTCCAAAAAACCTCTGGTCTCAGCTAGCTAAAATGTACTAACTAAAAGCAAAGGTGAGCCCTCTCCCATTTCCTGTCCATGCTGCAGACCACATGCACCCAGAGAGAGAGCTGAAGCTCTTATCTCTATGTTTTCAAATACAAAAAAAAAATCCACCGTTTTCCCCTCTCTGCCCCTTCACTCTTGGAACTAGTTTTAAAGACACAAAACTTATTTCCAGGCTAAACAGACAAATTGGGCTAGAATTCAGCACCATAAAGTCACCCCAGGACAGTATCCTTTCCAGTCCAGTCAAGTGTCCCCAGTCTGGCGTCACCCCATTCACTGATGTCACCCTTTGTGTCTGAGCCAGCTGCTCACCCACCCCATGACGCGTTTATCCAGCTGTGAGCTGGATGTTTCGTCCAGAAGGCTACTGGGAGAGACAGTATCAAAAGCTTTACTGAAATCCAAAAAGGTTATGCCCCCTGGCTTCCCTTGATCAGCTGGGCGGGTTACCTTGTCATGCAATGAATTCAGGTTTGAAAGTCAGCAGGACTTTCCTGTTGTGAAGACAGGCCAACTCTGAGTTGGGTGGGGAAAATAAAGTAGGCTATCCTACTTTTCTGCTGCATCTCAACAATAACCAACAGTTACTGCAGTTCAAACAAAGCCAATAAAAATATTTGAATAATAGTTCTGCTGAATAATATTTCACATCTTTCATATAAGACTATGTTTTAGGTTTGTCTGTCAAAAATTCCAGAAATTTTCCCAATAGGGTTAAATATTCATTTTAGGAAAAACTTGTAGAGCATTTTAAATAAAACTCTACTAGTATTGCAACACAAGAATATGCTGTTAGCAAGTCTAAACCAAGTGATCTGAAGAACCTCCCACATACTTTCTTCCATGCTTGAGGGGTAAGTGTTATAATGGTAACAGATCTTCCATGCTTGTCATAAGAAACCAAAAAGGTAGCTCATATTTGAAGATATTTTGATAATTTGGCTACCTGACGATGACTTCCATAAAGATACAGTGTGTTTCGAATAGAAGTTGAATGAACTCTGTTACCTTGATTGTGTTCTGAGTCCTGAGTCCTGTTTTTTTTATAGAAAAAGCTATTTTTCATTTGGTGCAAAGAAATTTTGCCAGCATAATCCTCAAAACTGCACTTTCAATATTCTCATGAGAGAAATAGAGCTATTGTTGAATATCTGCTTTAGTATTTCAGCAGTTATGTTCAAGATCAGCTTTGATAATGGGAAAACAATTTATCTTTTAAATGAGGGGAAAATTTACTTGGTTAAATAAGTAAATATCAGTTTCAGTTTGGGCACAATCTCTGTGTTTTCCAAAAGAAATCCTCAGTAAGATTATGAAATGCTATTTTCAGTGTTTTCCTCTTTTATATCTTGCTCTTTACAAACTGTATTATTCTAACACATAGAAGACTGGGATGGACAAGTCCTATTAGATAATTGGCAGCATCATAGTGCCAGACATAGCCTTATTGGGAAATGTTTGAAGTATTGCTGTTCATGAATGTAGTTGACTCAAGGAGGCAAGAAATGCTTCAAACAGCATTTGCTAACAGAGGAGAAAATTGTAGTAAAAAATAATGTCCAATGAAGATTTCTTCCCTCTCTCAGGTGAAGCAGCAACTTTTTAACAATTTGGTGAGTGACATGGAGCACTTGGTTCTGCACAGGTTTTGATCTATCATCTGAGTACTTGAGCTGTTACTTCAGACATATTTTAAGGTGGGTGTTGCATTTGATTCATTCCCCATTACTTAGCATCAGTGTTTAGCATTTATTTTACCACTTAACAGTGGAAATAATCTAATTTTATGTTTCAGTAGTTCTCTGAGAGGACTTACTCTCCTTAATTTTAAGTAATAAATAAAAATACTTACAATAATAGTAAAAAGATGTGATAATAATTTAAGAGTTTTCCCACTATAAAACAAATAATATAAACTAAAGTTATATGTCAATTGTTATCAAGATGTAAGACTTTTTATATATTCAATACTTAATATTTATCATTTGTGTAGTGAATAGCCATTCACATTAGAGGATCATTGCCCAGCAATAACATTGTGGCATATTAATTCTAAATTCCTACTCCAAAGTTTTAAGAAAGGAGTTCAGAAGCTGATTGACGGCACAATTATAATTGCACTGCCTGTTATTGTTATGTTGCCTTTTGTTATTTTGTCTATTGTCTTCTGAAGAAATAATCTGAAGTGCTGCTGTAGGCTCACCACTACTAGGAGAGTAAAAAAAATTAGAGAAGGATTAGGACCATTTGTCCCAGATATAAATACTCTGCTCCTTTAAGTTATGCATTTCAATTTTTTATGCAACTTGGAATGACACAGGGAATAAAAACATATTTGGAAAATATAAAGGAAAGGCATAAGCAAATGACTAAATGGATTGCAGACGGGATAGTTATGTTAAATCCACATGTATGTGTTGGCCTTCTATTCACTGGAATGAGAAGTTCAGGTTTAGGCTGGATAAACCTAATCCTGCCTTTGATGTGCTTGTGCTGCAGTATTTAGAGATATCAGCTAAGCTAACAGACAAAAGGAATATGTAGGTCAATCTTGTACTTAGAACTCTTTTAAAAAATTGAAAAAGTGACCTTTTTGCTCAGAGAAAACATTTCATAATATCGGTAGTAACTAATAAATGTGTTGCAAACAAGGAGTGAGGGAGTGATTTCAGCTTTATTGCAAAAGCTATGAACAGTTTAATGCAGTTCCCTCACACAAGTTTTTGTTGTTTCATTCTCCAATATTGCAAAGTCTTAAACACAAGTCTATTGCCTGTAGGATAACATTACAAATTCACAGAAATAAACAGTTGCATGCAGAACATAGTTCTCATGTGTGTATGTGTCATAAGAAACCACATGCAGTTGGCAGATAGAATGAAGTTGTTTAGTATGTGTTAAATGACAAGGTACTGTTGTTTGTGGCAGATGTAGTGAAAATATACTTATTTCAGTTTTGGGGCTGAGCTGTTTCCTCAAACTTATTGAACTTGCCCACAGTTTAGGAGAGTTTGTTGGAACTTTTGTATTTTTTTTAGTTTTTTATTTCAATGGAAAAGTTGTTTTCATTCAAAGTAAAATATTTCTTATTTAACCTTTCTCTTCATTATTTCTAAAGTCCTTCCATTATAATCTTAATGACTCTTACACAAAACAACTAGGAAAACTTATGTTAAGGCATCTTTTTTTTGTGTTCATTTAATTAGAATATGTTAATGAGCCTGATTTTATGTTGGAAAGTGCTGAATTCTAATTTTATTTTACCTCACACTGAATTCTAAAGCCAGCATTCATTCTTGAACACACAGTGATTTTACAGCACTAAGACTGAATTTCAGAGGCTGCTGTTCACCCACTTTGATGACAACATATGGTATCATAAACTATATCCTCGTAGTTTATTGATTTCACATTTTTCTTCAGGCACATTCAATCCATTGCTGCACATATGAACCCTAGTTGCTTTCAGTATTCAATAACAAACACTGCCACAGATCATTTAACTTGTCTGACTTTGTATAAAAACTGATGCTAATCAAGAGAAGTAGGAAAAAGAGCATTATGAGACTCTTCCCTGTGCCTCTGGCAATTGAAAATTTCAGGACTTATATTTGAATATGGCATAAAATGGCATTTTGGCAGTCTTTTGTAACTGTATTCTGTGTTCCTCATAAGAACTTGTTAAAAAGGATACTCGTATAAGGTATAATTATATTTTTACACGGTAGGATAATAGTAGCAGTTATACCTTCCTTTAAAATTATGAAATTGTAATTAATTATTATTTGATAATTTTTCAGAGTTTTGTTTTAGAAGATAAGTTATTAACTAAACTCTTCTACTGCTGTATTTAATTCCTGATGCTATTTCTTTGTAGAGAACTTAATTTTAGATAATTGATGAACTTTGCCTAACAGTATTTTTGTGACTGATACAAACAGATCCTGGTAAGAATTTGTTTTGCTGTAGACTTTGTAACTGAAAATCTGCCTTTGAAATATGCATATACCTATGTGTGTGTGTGAATGTAGGTATATGTATAAATACAGATATATGTGAATTAAAGAAATGCAAGAGTTAATAAATTTGGAACAATATTACTGTAACTCTTCCAACTCTTGCATATTTAGAAGTTACATTTTTTTATTTCATGGTCACATATTTATTTTTAAACAATGTATGTTATCATAAGACATCTCGATAAGATATCTTGAAAAATATCATATATAGTATTTTGCTTTCTAGGTATATATTTCTTCATTCTTTATTTCTGTAGTCCTTTTAAAATTGATTTTTATTTCTTATTAATTTCTTATTATTCAGATATATTTTCTTTTGTTTGGCTACAGCATGATTTCCTCTTTTTTTCCTGTTACTTAAGCTGAGGTATGACTGGTGGAATCAGAATTAGGAGGTGAGCTCTGTGCCACGTAAGGCAGAACAGTAGTTCCTAGGGAAGTCTGCACAGTTTGAGCTGTTCCTGTGCTACTGGACAGGTCCCATGGTGCCAGACTTCCAACTCAGCTCTGCCCTGGCACTTGCTCTGACATGCTCAAGTCCAAGCGGTTCTCTAGGACACCCTCTAAAATGCATCAGATATTTCTTTTGTTAAGACTTGTTTTCCCAAGGGACTGATCTAATAAATTTTTCAATTGATGCTCCAAAGTTGTTTTTTTTTTACTTAAACTGCTTTCGTAAGAACATGATTGTCTGGGAAGGTAGAAAGGGCTAGAATCCTTTTTCTCCTGGATGTCCTCATGCCAGGCAGCAGACAGTTATAAAGATAGGACTGCAAAGACCTTGATGAAAAGGTTTTTTTCTGTGTTTTGAATTCCAGCACAGGGCTGTGAAAACAGGATCTCTCACTGATCACTCCTCTGGGGACATTTAGAGAGGACAGGAGGCATTAGCAAAATCTCTGTATTACATATCAAGATATTTAACTGGGACAAAAAACATTTCTTGTTAAGAAGTCATATAATATATATTCATTATATAAAGAATATTTGGAGTGCATACGGGAGAAATACTTAAACTTGTAAGGAGTAACAATGAGGGAATTAATTTGTCACAGAATCCAACAAAGTCATGGAGAATTACTGCAATAAATGAATGAAAAAATCAGAAGAACCTCCTTTGGTTGGCTGTTTATTACATGTTCACTCCTTTAGAAAAGCAGGAGATCTCTACATAAACACTGTGTTGGTTTATGGTCAGAAGCATGAGAATGGGTCTGTGCATGGTATCTCCACACTGGAGAAGAATAAACATTACTTAAAAATGTCTCCAAGATAAAGAAAGAAAATAGGTATTATAGAACTTCACATTAAACTTTTTCTAGGGCTGAATCAGTGAAGTTAAATACACATTTACCTTATTTATCATATGGGACAAATAACCAGAGCAATAATGAGGCTTTTTATAAGTCACTTGGTCCTACTCTGCACAGTTTCCCTAGCATCATTATTAAATTACAGATGCATCCTGAATTTTTTAAAGGATAGCTAACAATTATCGAAAATACTTTTACAATTGCTATATTTTGAAAATATTTTCAAAATTATAAAATATCAGTGATCTGAGACCATCAGAACTTGACCATATTCTAAGTGCTCATAGTGACTACAGTGAATTTTTATATATTCTCTTTTTTTTAACAGAATGTCTTTTTAACCCCATAACTATTTCTATTAATTGCAAAGCCACCCTAAAACCTAAAACCCACATTTTTTGAGGAAAATATCTCCTGCAAGTAAACAAAATTAAACTCCATTTTGTCAACATCTTTGATATTTATACTGGATAAAGCTCATTCTCTGAATACCATCCTGAACTATCTCACTGGAAAATAATTGCATCTATTGATTCTCAGCTAAGGAAAAATTAATGGACCCATCCCAAAATCAATGATCATATTCTAAAATACAACATTTGTATTAACATTACAAGGGAGACAAATCTAACACGCATAAAAAATAAAAAGGAAATCACAGAATACAGTAAGGCAACTACTCAGGAAAGTTTCTGTTCTCCCTGTGTTGTCCCATATCTTTTAAACCCCTTGCTGAGTGCCAGTAGTTGTTTTCCTTAGCAGCTTTGGCCAGTCAACACATAGCTCCAATCTTCTCTTCCCACTGAAGAAAAATCATTAATTTTGATCTGATGTAAAGGTAATAAGAACAAAAAATCCCTCCAAAAATCCAAATGTAACAAAATCAAGGGAGAAGGGCAGATCTGTAAGTGAAAATGAAAATTTATTACAGTTAACCTTAAGGCTTGGTTGATACAAACCTTAATAAAGGTTAGAAATTAGGTCAGGCTCTGTTGATGTTAAGCAAATTTGTTCCACAAGAATATATAAAGAAAAGTCTTCTGATAGCACTAGGATATGAAAAATTTGGAAAAAACAATCTCAGAGTATGAAAAATTACCTGAAATTCTTATCTTAGGGCTTTAATGTTCTCTCTCTTGTCTCTGTTATCAATGAAGAATATATATATATGTGTATGTATATATATATATATATGTATATATATTATGCGTATATCTATGTATATAATATATACGTATATATATTATGTATATATACTTAAACACCAACATAATGTTCTGTTTTACATTGTTCTAGAGAATGTATTTGATGTGTAAAGAGCTCACTTCTCTCTCAGAATGGTCCTTGCTGACATCTTTGCCTAAACAAGTATCTTGCTCAGCGACCCTCAAAAGGCAAGGCAAGAGAGGGAAGAAAAGAAATCCCTGTTCCTCTTTAATGTACTTTTTTCAGCAGCTCAGCTACTGAGTAATTTCCATTTACTGTTTCACTTAATGATTTCCTGAGTTCAAGGCCATTTCCAGTGGGAATGGTAGAGGCCCTCTCCCTCCAGCAGTACTATCAGCTCTTAGTCTAGAAAAGGCAGACATTGCAATTTCACCTATGCAGAAGTTAATTCAATGCCTAATTATTTAAAATTATATATAAAACAAGTCTCTTATCACAGTAAGTCAGGTCACAGCCTAGTATGGTAGAATTTCCCCTATGCAAGTTTGCCAGGGCTCTTAAAATTATATATAAAACAAGACATTGCAATTTCACCTATGCAGAAGTTAATTCAATGCCTAATTATTTAAAATTATATATAAAACAAGTCTCTTATCACAGTAAGTCAGGTCACAGCCATAGTATGCAAGTCTGCCAGGGCTCATAGGAAGACAGATTTTATCCTTGTCTCCATTAAAGTATCTAGTGCTTTAAGAATTAAAGTGATGTAATGCTTTATGCTATGAGTTACCAGAGCAGAAGGAGACGGTTTAAGCTGAACCTTATGTCAGTGCCTTGCACGTAGCTCTCGTCCACTTTAGACTCCCAGTGATCTGTGCCAAAACAGTGCTCTAGGTTAATGTTGAGCAACTAGCTACTGTTAGTGTGTAAAATAGCTTCTTACTGTCACATTTAAATAGGAGAAAGTTATCAAGTGTATATAGGCAACAAGTGCTGGAGGTGCATTGGGAGACATCTGCACCTGAGGAATGCCCAGCTCCTTTTCTGTATGGATTATTTCTTTTAAAAGGGAAAGCGCTACAATAAGGTCTGACCCTGATAAGGGTGTACGCATAAAGCTGGGTGTACACTTTTCCCTCTCTCCAACAAATAACTCACATGTTGCTAAAAGAAACAAGGAAGTTCTGAATGCAGTAAAACACAAAGGAATGTGGCAGTCTAAGCCAGTGTTTTCTGACATGCACTATGAGTTACCTGCAAGAAATGAGATTTGCTTCTGGGCTTAATACAGCTAGTAAGACAATGTACTTTAATTTTTTGGTGAAACTTAATACTAGTATTGATTTCAAAATGACAAACAACATCTCCAGCTAACTTTTTTTTTACTTTACATTTCAATGCTTCTGGCACTTTTGGCAGTTCTAAAGATCTGAACTATATAGGACATGAGAAATTATCTAACAATTTTTGAAGCTATTATTTGTATCTAGGTTTACAACTGATTTAAACTTTAAAGCACTTACTAGAAAGTGGAAGAAATCTCTTTTACAGTAAATGATATTGAATGAAAAATACAACTGTTTAGTATGACTGCCTATATTTCTACTACAGAATAGACTTATCTCCTGCAATCTTACCAAATCTTTGCCATCCCTGCCCTACTGGCATCACCCCATTCCTTTCTGTTATTGCTAACTGCATCATGTTTAAAGTGGATTCTACAATGCATATGCCATTTGCTTTTATATTTCTTTTTATTTGTGGTATGTGCTGCATGTGACATATTTGCCATCATAGACCAAGCAGTAAACATTTGTTAGGCTTTAAAACATAATTTTTAAATATCTGGAAACAAGTGCAGGAAAGAAAAATACTTGCTGGTTCCTTTCTTGATTGGATTAGCAGGCATTTCCCAAATCTGCATGTTTTGTGCCAGTGCCTTTTCCAAATCAGCAGCCTCATCCTCATTTTCTTGACTGGACTTTTGTTCCTGGGCATAGCTGGGGGTTATTTTTTTGAGCTACAGCTAAGTAGCTTTTGAATGTTGGGCTGGGGGTGGGGGGAGTGTAGAGGAGGAATTTGCCATTTTGTTTATTTATTTCTTAGCTATTAATTGTAATTTGTTTTCTGTTTCCCCTTTCTCTGATTTCTCAGTAGTTCCCTTGATATTCTCTCCCATCAGAGACAGGACAGGAGGGAATCTGTTTGAAATAAGTCTTACCTGACAAGATTTCCAGAGAGGGTCATAAGTTGAACAGCAATGACAGTGGAAAATCAAAAGTGAAGAGCATTCCTATTGAAAATACTTATGTGTGGGTATGTTCACATATATTGCAGTTTTAGGACTATGTTTTTGTTGGGATGATGGAATTATAGTGAGTTGACCCCCATGACTGAAATGTTGCAAAGGAATGATACAGGCTCTTTCAGACAGATAGGAAAGTATGATGAGGAGGCAAAGTTCCTTTTATATGACAGAGCAGCTTAAGGTCTTGGAAATCTACCTAGTGCTGGATGAGCAGCCAATGGGGATTTTATATGTTAAAATTAGGCAAAGGTAGCATTATAGTGTCTACAATAGGCCACCTGACCACAGAGTCACCTATGGTTGACCATAGTTCTTCAACCAGTGGTTCAGATTCTATACACACCTCAGGTTTGAAGGTGCTGGTCTTCATGGGTGTCTTCAACCATCTTGATACATGCTGTAGGGACAACACCTCACACATAAACTATCCAGGAGGTTCCTGCACTACTTTGATGATACCCTCCTCTGCCAAGTGATAGAGAAGTCAGCAAGAAGAGATGCTGTGCTGGGCCACAAACTCACCAACAAGGAGTGTGTAAACACCAGAGGCAGCCTTGCTGCAGTGACGGGAGATGAGTGAAGGAGGAGCTCCAGAATCTGGGGGAGGGTAGAAGGGTGATTGAACTAGTAGTGTACCCCTACGGATAGTCCTGGATCCACTCCTGTTTAACATCTTCATTAATGATTTAGACAATATTGCAAAGTGTACTATCAGTCAATTTGCATCAGAGTCAGACATAAAACTGGAAAAAGTGGATGAATCACCAAAAGGTCATGCTGTCTTCCAGATGTATCTCAACAGGCTGGAGAGGTGGGAGGTCAGGAGCACCCTACAGTTCAACAAGGGGAAATGTAATGTCATGTCTTGCATCTGGGGAGAAAAAAACTAGCAGCCACACAGCTGGAGAGAAATTCAATTGGATGAGTTTCAAAGTCCAGCAAAGGGTCAAGAAGACAATGAAGGGCCTGAAGAATCTCTGCTATGAGAGATCTGGGACTCTTTCACCTGGAGAAGACTCAGGGAGGGCTTTATTAATGTGTATAAGTTCCTGGAGGGAGGGTACAAAGAAGATAGAGCCAGGATCTTTCTGACTGTTCCCATTCATGGGACAAGAGGCAATGGGCATGAACAAAAATGCACAATGTTCCCTGTGAACATCAGGAAATATTTACTGACTGCAAGAGACATCTAAATGCTCCAGATGGTCTTGGGTCACTTGCTGTAGGCTGTCCTGCTTTTGCAAGTGGGTTGGACTAGATGAGCTCTGGAGGTCCCTTCCAATCTCAGTCCTTCTGTGACTGTGATATTCAACAGAACTTTTAGCCGTGTTGATAAGCTGGGGTAGGATTTGTGGGCAACAGCTTTTGCTTTTGAAGTTCTTAACTCTTTAGGTATGTAACAGTTTTTCATCTGGATTGTGACAGTGATGACAAAGGTAGGTTCAAATCATTAGCTGAAAAATGTGCTGAACTAGACAGATATGATTTTAACGAAATTGGAAGATCTATGGTGTCTCTAAGCTACTTATACATGTATTTAAGCTATAAAGAAAAGACTGGTAAAACACTGGACAGTTTTCTAATTTTGTCGAAATACTTTTCTCTGAATACAGTGACTTTTACGGTATTAACTACATCGGCTTGATAAATCCTTTACATTTATTTAAGCTAATGTGTTATAGAACTAACTCCTTACCCATCTAATTTACCTGTAGGATTATCACCCTTTACAAGCCTCATTTAAAAAAAATGTATTGAAGGATTATACAGTCCAAATGTGTGATGAACAGGTACTGTCCATCACAAAACAAAGCCAGCCAGAAAGTTGATTCAAAATAAAACTTTTGAATGCAGACCTAAAGATAATAGTGGTAGCTATCCATTTTGGCCAGTGGCTTGCATGCCTGCAGTATTGGTTATGCTGCATGTCATAACAATTATTAATTTGGCTGGTTTTGACAGCTGTAGTACTTGCAGAGGAGCAGAGAGAGAGAGAAACAGGGCCAATATAGAAAAGTTCACTACAGTAAGGTTTGTAAAGAAGTTCCAAAATACCACAGCTGGGGCTAAAACATTGAGCTAGATGAAAAAAATGCAATAGGAAAAATTTTGAAAAAAAATTTGGCAGCTCAAAGCTAAAGCTCCAGTAAAAGCATTCCTTCATTTTCTATTTGTTCAAGTTGTATTTAGGTTATATATTGGGCAGGAATTTTTTTATGGCAAGGGCAGTGAGGCACTGGCCAAAATGGATAGCTACCAGAGCTGTGGATGCCCCAGCCCTGCAAGTGTTCAAGGCCAGGCTGGATGGAATCTAGCTGGAGATGTTCCTGCCCATGGCAGGGAGAGCTGGAGTTAGATGATATTCGAGGTCTAATAACAGCCCTGAACATTCTATGATCCTGTGATAAACACAACTTCTTGGGTTGCCTTGCAATAGAAACTGGGAGGTGAGTAACCTGCAATGAAGCTGTATTTTGACTTCCCTTTATATTTCCTGAATAATTTTGTGTGCTTTGCTGCCAAATCTTACTGCAGAAATGTTGAATGATGAAGAGATTTTTTCATAGTTAACCCTGTCAAAAATATTTTTTTTATATTTTCATGACTCCTCTGAGTGTTGTATAGTATTTGAGATATAGAACACCTAAATTTGTTCATTATCTGATAATTGAGTTTCATACATTGAAGAATTTTCCTTCAGGATATCCTCTTAGTTTCTTTGAGAATAGTAATGTGGCAAAAGCTCAAGATGACTGGATGAACAATCTGATCTAGTGAAAGGTGCTTCTGTCCATGGCATGACAACTGGAATGATGCGATGTTTAAGGTTTCTTCCAACCCAAGCTCAGTTGAATTCCATGATTCCCTGTTTAATGATATGCTGTCCAAGGAATTTCAGCAGTCTGTGGTGCTCTGCTTCTGTCCTCACCTTTGCATCAGTGATTGTTTTTGTGTTCCAGAGTATTGTCTCTTTATTTATTTCTTACTATCAGAAGTCTGACAGTAAAATACTAAAAAAGCATGATTTTGGGAAGGTTTTTTATGCAATTATTTTTCTACTTCATACTTTTCCCAGATCTGAATCTAAAGAACAGTAGTTCTTTCATGTCTTCTAATTATAAGACTTTCTAACATGCACTCAAGAGCTTAAGTACAACCTTTGCTGCTACCTTTCAGAATATTCTGTTACATTCTTGTTCTTAACTGGATTTTTTTAAACAATAGTTAGTAGATATACCACATAATCTTACATTTCTAAATTTCCTTTGTCTGTTGTAAGATTCATGACCTAGGTATAAATGCAGACTCTCTCTGCTGAATAGTTCATTAGATATGTTCCACATGACGTAATAATTTTGTCATTATTAATGAAATTTTTATTACACCTTTATTACTCATGTTAGTGGTTGGGTATTATTTGTATGTTCATCCTCCACATCTCAGCACACTGTTAATTAGCATTTCATCACAAGACACTGTTACAAATCCACTCATCACAAACTTGGAAGGAGCCTTGAAATGTATCTTTTGTCAGTGCCATGTTCTTAACTGTGCTGGGAAACTCTCATGGTCAGATACAACACCAATTTGTGTGCAATCTTGATGTATTAGAGGTACTGTATACCAACTACATTTACCTCTAAAAAAATTAAAACCTGCCCCTGTTAAAACAATCTTGCACTTTAGTTTCATTAATTACATATGTTATTTTGTTAAACGAAAAGTATGTATCAATCAATTGATGATGACTGCACCACAAGAGACATCTGTCTATTAGTTTAGTATGCCAATCTGATAAAAAAAAAGCACAATTAATTTATTAATTTTTTCCAAAATTTAATATTCTTTTCAAAGAGGGACAGAAAGAGCACCTTATGACTTGCATTATGCACTTGTTTGCAAGTAGAAATATTACCTTGCTTGCCAATACAAATATTGTTTATGAAAATTGTTAAAAATGACTGTAATTCCTATTTTCTGTTCTTAGAATTCTTACATTGGTCATGTTACTATGACTCCTCAGTATCCTTAAATCAAGCTAAAGAGTGTATTTATTTCCACCTATGGCAAAAATGGAATATTTGCTGTACTACAGAAGACAGGATCAGAGAAGTGTGTTTAATCTAGAGACTGTCTGGCAATGGTGATGTCCTTTTTCCATAATTTTGGACAGGGCTACTGATAAAACTCTGTTTGACTATTGCATGCGTTTCCTTTAATTGGTTGTAATTATGTCATTCCAAAACTATGGAGGCAACGGATGACTCTTATTTATTCTGCTCTAATCATGTGTTCATATACTGGAAATTATAAGACCTTGCTTTCAGCAAAGTATTTGCTTTTGTCCTGCAAGTGTCATTTTGAGCTGCAATGTATGTCATCAGTCCATCTTTTTCTCTGTCACTATAACTAAGCCAAGTAGGCTGACACCTTTACTTCACTGGCCACCAGTGCTTTAATCTGTGTAAGTGCTGAGAAGAGTATTTTTATATTTCACTTTGGAACAGATTCAGAGGGTATTTTTTTTCCTAAGAATTATATTATACATCTCAAATGCTTATTTGTGGAGGCTGCTTTCAAAATTTGTGTGAAGTACTGGAAGACTGGAAAATCCCTTGGTATATAGTTGCCTTGACACCTTGAAAAAGTGATTATAATATGCATTTAAATCGCTATACAATTCTATAGCAATTTTTTCCAACTATTTTTTTTAACAAATAGCAATATTCAAGATTTTTCAGTTTTAAGCAAATAATTTTTCCAACAGCTGAAAATGTTTTTTAGCAAATGGTATATTTATGTGTATTCAGCTGTCTGGTGTGCAAAGTTGAATTTTCTAAAGTCTTTAGAAAAAATGATAATGTACAAAATAGAAGGCTGATCTAAAATTTTAACCTACAGTCAGCTGAGAATTATATTGGAATAAAAAGAATTCTATTATTAATATTTTTTGCTGATAGTGTCTGCACATTTCTAGTGACACTGGGGTGTTCTTCCTGAAAAATGGGAAGTGCTGAGTGGTTCTTTTTCTTGTGTAGCTGACAGTGTCACTTGTGATTGCATTCTCTTTTTGTCGTGCTGTGTTCCCAAAGTGTCAGTCCTCAGTGACGAAGGGGTTGCATATCTTTATTGATAATGAGACACAGATGGGAATCACAGTCCCTAGTTAATGTTTCAAGAGAGGACACTGGAATTTCAGATTTTGAGAAATCTGAGAATTTCCTTTTTCCCCACACCAACATATTACCAATGCTCCACTTCGGTTCTCTGCACTGTCTATTCATTGCACATCTGTTGTGTTCTGTCCAGGTCGTCAAGGAAGACATTTACCAGGCTTGTTGGTCTTTTAACCCATGAACACAGTTCATTATTCCACTTGCAGTAGGGAGAATTGTGTTCATTGTGTGCCATTAGCAGAAAACTCAAGGGAGATCAGTTTGACATTAGGAAACATCGGTCAGAATGCTTGTTTTTTGAGCACAGTAAATGCACATAGCTAGCCAATGCAAGCTCTAGTACCTCTCTGTCTGCTTTTCACTTAGTCATAGAGGATCATAGACGTCAGTGAGTGGTTTTCTGCTTTATGTTTGAAGAACTGGGAGGTGAGTAACTTTCAATGAAGAAACATTTTGACTTCCTTTATGTTTCATGAATAATTTTGTGTGCTTTGCTGAAATCTTACTCCAAAAAGTGTTGAATGAAGACATTTTTCATAGTTATTGTAATCAAAAAGCTTTTTAGGTATTTTTCATGACTCCTCTGGGTGTAATATAGTATTTGGAGATAAAGAACACCTACAGCTTGAGATTATCTGATAATTGAGTTTCATACATTGAAAATTTTTCCTTCAAGGATATCCTCTTAGTTTCTTTGAGAATAGTAAGGTTCAACTGAGAAGATGACTGGATGAACAATCTGATCTAGTGAAGATTAGTTCCTCCCATGGGGTGACAACTGGAATGATGCGGATGTTTAAGGTTCTTCCAACCCCATCAGTTGAATTCCATGAATCCCTGTTTAATGAACATGCTGTCAAATTTACTTGCAAGAGACTCTGTGGTGCTCTGGGGTGGTCCCTCACCTTTGCATCAGTTAACTAGACAGATATGATTTTAACGAAATTGGAAGATCTATGGTGTCTCTAAGCTACTTATACATGTATTTAAGCTATAAAGAAAAGACTGGTAAAACACTGACAGTTTTCTAATTTTGTCGAAATACTTTTCTCTGAATACAGTGACTTTTACGGTATTAACTACATCGGCTTGATAAATCCTTTACATTTATTTAAGCTAATGTTATATAGAACTAACTCCTTACCCATCTAATTTACCTGTAGGATTATCACCCTTTACAAGCCTCATTTAAAAAAAATGTATTGAAGGATTATACAGTCCAAATGTGTGATGAACAGGTACTGTCCATCACAAACAAAAGCCAGCCAGAAAGTTGATTCAAAATAAAACTTTTGAATGCAGACCTAAAGATAATAGTGGTAGCTATCCATTTTGGCCAGTGGCTTGCATGCCTGCAGTATTGGTTATGCTGCATGTCATAACAATTATTAATTTGGCTGGTTTTGACAGCTGTAGTACTTGCAGAGGAGCAGAGAGAGAGAGAAACAGGGCCAATATAGAAAAGTTCACTACAGTAAGGTTTGTAAAGAAGTTCCAAAATACCACAGCTGGGGCTAAAACATTGAGCTAGATGAAAAAAATGCAATAGGAAAAATTTTGAAAAAAAATTTGGCAGCTCAAAGCTAAAGCTCCAGTAAAAGCATTCCTTCATTTTCTATTTGTTCAAGTTGTATTTAGGTTATATATTGGGCAGGAATTTTTTATGGCAAGGGCAGTGAGGCACTGGCCAAAATGGATAGCTACCAGAGCTGTGGATGCCCCAGCCCTGCAAGTGTTCAAGGCCAGGCTGGATGGAATCTAGCTGGAGATGTTCCTGCCCATGGCAGGGAGAGCTGGAGTTAGATGATATTCGAGGTCTAATAACAGCCCTGAACATTCTATGATCCTGTGATAAACACAACTTCTTGGGTTGCCTTGCAATAGAAACTGGGAGGTGAGTAACCTGCAATGAAGCTGTATTTTGACTTCCCTTTATATTTCCTGAATAATTTTGTGTGCTTTGCTGCCAAATCTTACTGCAGAAATGTTGAATGATGAAGAGATTTTTTTCATAGTTAACCCTGTCAAAAATATTTTTTTTATATTTTCATGACTCCTCTGAGTGTTGTATAGTATTTGAGATATAGAACACCTAAATTTGTTCATTATCTGATAATTGAGTTTCATACATTGAAGAATTTTCCTTCAGGATATCCTCTTAGTTTCTTTGAGAATAGTAATGTGGCAAAAGCTCAAGATGACTGGATGAACAATCTGATCTAGTGAAAGGTGCTTCTGTCCATGGCATGACAACTGGAATGATGCGATGTTTAAGGTTTCTTCCAACCCAAGCTCAGTTGAATTCCATGATTCCCTGTTTAATGATATGCTGTCCAAGGAATTTCAGCAGTCTGTGGTGCTCTGCTTCTGTCCTCACCTTTGCATCAGTGATTGTTTTTGTGTTCCAGAGTATTGTCTCTTTATTTATTTCTTACTATCAGAAGTCTGACAGTAAAATACTAAAAGCATGATTTTGGGAAGGTTTTTTATGCAATTATTTTTCTACTTCATACTTTTCCCAGATCTGAATCTAAAGAACAGTAGTTCTTTCATGTCTTCTAATTATAAGACTTTCTAACATGCACTCAAGAGCTTAAGTACAACCTTTGCTGCTACCTTTCAGAATATTCTGTTACATTCTTGTTCTTAACTGGATTTTTTTAAACAATAGTTAGTAGATATACCACATAATCTTACATTTCTAAATTTCCTTTGTCTGTTGTAAGATTCATGACCTAGGTATAAATGCAGACTCTCTCTGCTGAATAGTTCATTAGATATGTTCCACATGACGTAATAATTTTGTCATTATTAATGAAATTTTTATTACACCTTTATTACTCATGTTAGTGGTTGGGTATTATTTGTATGTTCATCCTCCACATCTCAGCACACTGTTAATTAGCATTTCATCACAAGACACTGTTACAAATCCACTCATCACAAACTTGGAAGGAGCCTTGAAATGTATCTTTTGTCAGTGCCATGTTCTTAACTGTGCTGGGAAACTCTCATGGTCAGATACAACACCAATTTGTGTGCAATCTTGATGTATTAGAGGTACTGTATACCAACTACATTTACCTCTAAAAAAATTAAAACCTGCCCCTGTTAAAACAATCTTGCACTTTAGTTTCATTAATTACATATGTTATTTTGTTAAACGAAAAGTATGTATCAATCAATTGATGATGACTGCACCACAAGAGACATCTGTCTATTAGTTTAGTATGCCAATCTGATAAAAAAAGCACAATTAATTTATTAATTTTTTCCAAAATTTAATATTCTTTTCAAAGAGGGACAGAAAGAGCACCTTATGACTTGCATTATGCACTTGTTTGCAAGTAGAAATATTACCTTGCTTGCCAATACAAATATTGTTTATGAAAAATTGTTAAAAAATGACTGTAATTCCTATTTTCTGTTCTTAGAATTCTTACATTGGTCATGTTACTATGACTCCTCAGTATCCTTAAATCAAGCTAAAGAGTGTATTTATTTCCACCTATGGCAAAAATGGAATATTTGCTGTACTACAGAAGACAGGATCAGAGAAGTGTGTTTAATCTAGAGACTGTCTGGCAATGGTGATGTCCTTTTTCCATAATTTTGGACAGGGCTACTGATAAAACTCTGTTTGACTATTGCATGCGTTTCCTTTAATTGGTTGTAATTATGTCATTCCAAAACTATGGAGGCAACGGATGACTCTTATTTATTCTGCTCTAATCATGTGTTCATATACTGGAAATTATAAGACCTTGCTTTCAGCAAAGTATTTGCTTTTGTCCTGCAAGTGTCATTTTGAGCTGCAATGTATGTCATCAGTCCATCTTTTTCTCTGTCACTATAACTAAGCCAAGTAGGCTGACACCTTTACTTCACTGGCCACCAGTGCTTTAATCTGTGTAAGTGCTGAGAAGAGTATTTTTATATTTCACTTTGGAACAGATTCAGAGGGTATTTTTTTTCCTAAGAATTATATTATACATCTCAAATGCTTATTTGTGGAGGCTGCTTTCAAAATTTGTGTGAAGTACTGGAAGACTGGAAAATCCCTTGGTATATAGTTGCCTTGACACCTTGAAAAAGTGATTATAATATGCATTTAAATCGCTATACAATTCTATAGCAATTTCAAACTATTTTCTAAATAGCAATATTCAAGATTTTTCAGTTTTAAGCAAATAATTTTTCCAACAGCTGAAAATGTTTTTTAGCAAATGGTATATTTATGTGTATTCAGCTGTCTGGTGTGCAAAGTTGAATTTTTCTAAAGTCTTTAGAAAAAATGATAATGTACAAAATAGAAGGCTGATCTAAAATTTTAACCTACAGTCAGCTGAGAATTATATTGGAATAAAAAGGAATTCTATTATTAATATTTTTTGCTGATAGTGTCTGCACATTTCTAGTGACACTGGGGTGTTCTTCCTGAAAAATGGGAAGTGCTGAGTGGTTCTTTCCTTGTAGCTGACAGTGTCACTTGTGATTGCATTCTCTTTTGTCGTGCTGTGTTCCCAAAGTGTCAGTCCTCAGTGACGAAGGGGTTGCATATCTTTATTGATAATGAGACACAGATGGGAATCACAGTCCCTAGTTAATGTTTCAAGAGAGGACACTGGAATTTCAGATTTTGAGAAATCTGGAGAATTTCCTTTTTTCCCCACACCAACATATTACCAATGCTCCACTTCGGTTCTCTGCACTGTCTATTCATTGCACATCTGTTGTGTTCTGTCCAGGTCGTCAAGGAAGACATTTACCAGGCTTGCTGGTCTTTTAACTCCATGAACACAGTTCATTATTCCACTTGCAGTAGGGAGAATTGTGTTCATTGTGTGCCATTAGCAGAAAACTCAAGGGAGATCAGTTTGACATTAGGAAACATCGGTCAGAATGCTTGTTTTCTGAGCACAGTAAAATGCACATAGCTAGCCAATGCAAGCTCTAGTACCTCTCTGTCTGCTTTTCACTTAGTCATAGAGGATCATAGACGTCAGTGAGTGGTTTTCTGCTTTATGTTTGAAGAATCCTTTCAGACTGCACCTTATAACATGAGATGTCAGCCTATTTTCTGCAATGCTCAGTCAACAATTCTCTTACCTTCCCCAGAGATATTAAGCAGAGTTTAATAGTGCAGGGGTCACTAGCACAAGTTCTCTTAGCATTTTTCTTTTGCTTTCTGGGACTCAAGGCTGCCAAAAGTATATTGTGTCTACTTCATTAACTGATATACATACAGAAAACATACAACAATGAGGCACACGCTCGCTGGAAGGTGCAACTGAGTACAAGAGTTTAACTTGTTTTGTCAACTGCAGTGACCCTTTTGCTGCTTTTCCACTGATGCTTTTTCTGTTGTCTCAAAGTGATTCCATGGTATGTCCAAGAAAAAATCTTCACCATAGCATTTCAAGAGAAACATGATCTTTAAATATCATCAAAGATACAGTTAATCTATATTGATTAATTTATTCCATTCTTCAAAAAGACATTTTTCCATGATTGTAATAAAAAGCTCTGGTAAAAGGCAGTAGTTGTGTTAATACTGGAGAGGTAGGAAGGGAGTAAAGATTCCGCAGTGACTTTTGAGATTTCTAATACAGCCAGAATAAGAAATTTATCAAGTCATTATCAACTTTTCTTTACAGTCAAAGGTGGAAAACTAATACTGCAATAGATTCACACAGGATAACCTTATGCTGGGATCTTCCTGTGTTGCAGGTAAATGTCCCATCTCTTAAGTCTCAACCCCATCAGTTTGTAATTAAAAAATTATTCAAGTGAGGCTTCCCTATTTTGAAGGTGCTTCAGCAGGGAAGGGCATGGGGTGGTCCCACAACAGCAAGCCACATATTTTTTATCCATTTTTGTAAAATTGCTTTAAATTTGAAATTTCTAATGTGAATGATGAGAGATCAAAAAATATATCTGTAGGAAGGCACAGAAGCCACCTTCAAGGAGTGCTTGGTCTCCTTACTCACTGCTTGTCATAAATATTTCAGGGTTTTCTTTTTATATTTTGACTTTTTATTCCTTCTTTAATCTTCCCAATGCAGAAGTTTAGTCTTTTTTTTTTAATTAAATTATCATATTTTTCTTCATCAACAAAAACAATTACAGTGAAAATGGGGCAGTTCTATTTACCTGCACTCTGCTAGTGTATATTTGGTTTATATTTCTGCTACTCTCTTGTAACGACTCACATCTGCCTACAAGCATAGCGTAGAAATTACCAATCTTTCATTATCAGGCTTAAATATCAAAGCCAAGACAAAATATCTAATGTATGAAACCAATCAGAGATTCAATATTTACCAGGCATTCTGCAGTAGCAGCTATTGCAACAAAGATTATTATTATACCATGTTGGATAGGGGACACCTTTGTAAAGAAACTGTTGGTGTTACTCCTGTTTCAGAAGGAACTCTCAGCTTTTCAGGCATTTAAGCAATCCTGGTTCAACCAAGCTTTGTGTTCACATCAAGCAGTTTTGAGAGGAGGTTTTGAGACTATAAAGTCAGCAGAAGGCATGAGGGAAGTAGAAAATAAGGAAAGAATTCCCATATACCATTTCGGTTCTCTTTGCTTTTCACAAGCACATGTAGATGCTACAAGCCAGCAAAAGTAAACAATTAGTGCGTAGCATTTTTTCTGAGAAATCTGTGTGTGAGCTGGCTTTTAGAGGCACGTAAGGCTGTCCTTCCATTGCTAGACTTGATATTACAAGTATTATGCCTGAAGTTAAATGGAGACAAACAACTGTTTTCACCTCCTGAGGAAGGTTTTGCAACCTTTATTTCTATGACTGTGAAGTTGTTCTTACTCCAGATACTGAGGTCAAAGCTAATTCAGTTTATGAATCCTTCATTATAAAAAAGTGCTGATGTTCCAAAGTAGGAAGATTTTTAACCCTACACAGAGGCACAATTTTATATACCTATATGTCTTTACATTTATAGAAAGTGAACAGATTCAGCAGTACATATTGTTGGTAATGCAGATACCTGTTTTTAGATTTATTTATCCTGTATATTTCAAAATCATACTTGTGAAATACTCTCAGTCTTGAAATATTTTTCTGGATATAAATCATCAGTGATAATACTCCACAGAACAATGACAGCTATTTTCATATTTTATCTTTTATTGTACTATAAAAGTTTTATTTCTATAGATCCTTCCAAGTTTGTAGATTTATTTTAGGGTTATTATTTATTTTTAGAGTTATTAGATTTTTGTCTGATAACAGCTCTAAATTTAACAATCAACCCTCTAGAGGAAAAACAAGTTCTGTCACATGAACTTTGTTTGATGTCCTTCTGCTTTTGTATGATATGAAAGATAAGTGATGATTTGAGTAGAGACCGAGCATCTGTCAGATGCAGAAACTCCTTTAAATCCATTTGTATTTATTCAAGAACCGTAGTAAATGACTGAAGAAACTTACATCCTTAATTCCTTTGAGAAATATCATTCTTAAAAAATATATGTGTCATGAATAACTTGCAAAGAAAAAGGAGCTTTAAAGTGTAGAAAATTAGACGTGAATGTAAGAAATTAGTTCAAATATAGAAAATGCCATATTCTTTATGGTAGTAGAAATGTGTATTGCATGTTGGTTTTATTCTCCTTGCAAAAGTATCAGGCAGGTTTGGTCACTGTTCAGTAATATGAAAGAATTATAAAGATCTACATAAGCATGTTACTGTTCTTTTAATTTTTAAACAGCTATTCTTTCAAGGCACAGTGTTATACAATCTTAAGCAGATTTCCTGTCATGATTTTTCCTTCTTTGCATTATCTATGTGGAGTTAGTGGTGTCAAAAAATGTCAGCTCCTGTTTCATCACAGTGTATTATTTTATGCCTGTATGATACGCCAGGCCTTTTATTACTTTATTTTGTGATGTGTGAATGTATGAGAAGCATTATGAATACTACATAACTTGGTGCATGGAAATGGGCTTGCTTTTGCTCTCAAACAGAGAGACCATTGATAAAATTCTTTATTAAGATTACTACAAAAACGAAATCAAAATACTTCTTCCTTGTTTGTGTAACAATTGTCAGAGTCCCCATAAAAATAACTGATGAGTAGCCTGCACAACTCCACCTCCCATTGCCCTCTGTTTAGACAGGAAGAACACTTGTTTTCCAGGTTGAAATAATTGCAATTAATAAGACAATTAATACTGTACACTGTGACAAGAACCTGCGCTATTTTCTTTTAGATGACCAGCTGGAAACTGTATATTTCTTTACTACATGCAGTTTGGATTTTAAGAGTAATATATGGATCCTAGATAAAAGTACCCTAAGCTTTTCTTTTATGGATTAATCTTTGTTAAAAATGGTTTTCTAGACAAGAAACATTGATTAGAAAATTAAAACTGCAGAGATTTTCTTGGATTTCTATTAGTGTGTTCAATAATATATTGTACTACACAATTTCCTTTACTGAAACACTTTATTATTTTGCTAAGTCTTTATTTAGGTGATAGCTGATTGTTTGAGGAACATGAGTCTTTTGAAAGCAGGTGAAGTCCTACTGGCAGCTCGTGGCTTAGACAGGGGCACTCTGGGTTAGATTCTGGGTTAGAATCTGTCTGAATGGCCAGGCTGAGAGAGTGAAGGTGAATGGAGTAACATCCAGCAGAAGGCTGGTCAGCAGTGGTGTTCCCCATGGCTCAGTACAGGGGCCAGGCCTCTTTAATATCTTTATCAGTGATCTGGATGAGGGGTTCAAGTGTCACCTGTGTGAGGTTTCAGATGACACAAATGGGAGTGTTAATCTGCTGGAAGGTAGGGAGGATCTGCAGAGGGATCTGGACAGCCAGAATTGGTGGGCAAGGCCAGTTATGTGAGATTCCACAAGAGGAAGTGCTGGGTCAGAAGTTTTGGTCACAAGAACCCCAGGCAGTGCTAAAGGCTTGAGAAAGGGTAAAGATATTGATGGAAAAGAACCTGGGGATGCTAGCTAATGGCAGCTGAACATGAGCCGGTGCATGCCCAGGTGGCCAAGAAGGCCAGTGGCATCCTGGCCTGTATCAGCAATGGTGTGGCCAGCAGGAGCAGGCAGCGACTGTCCCCCTGTACTGGGCACAGATGAGGATACAGCTAGGGGGCTGTGTCCTTCCCTGGAAGGAAGGACATTGAGGTGCTGGAGAGTGTCCAGAGAAAGGCAATGGAGCTGGACAAGAGTCTGGAGTACAAGACCTATGAGGAGCAGCTGCAGGAGATGGGGTTGTTTAGTCTGGAGCAAAGGACACTCAGGACTCTGTACAACTGCCTGAAAGGAGGCTGTAGCCAGGGAGGGGGTGGTCTCCCAGGCAATCAGTGACAGGACAGGAGGACAGTCTCAGGCTGTGTGCCAGGAAAGGATCCATCTGGATATGAGGAAGGCTTTTTGCACTTGAGGGGTGGTTAAGCATTGGAATGGGCTGCCCAGGGAGGTGCAGCCACCATATTAAACAACAGGTGTTCAAGAAATGACTGGATGAGGGGCTTTAGTGACATGGTCTTTTTTGGCATGGTGGTGTTTGGTTGTGGTTGGCCTTGATGATCTTGAAGGTTTTTTCCAACCTTAATGATTTTATAGTTCTGTGAAATTAAAAGGAAAAACTAGTCCTATAAAATCTGAACTCCTTATGTATTCTGTGAAAAAACACATTTTAAAATTTTGATGGTTATTCTACTGAAAACCTAAAGTACCTTTATGCACAGAAATTGGTTGGAAATCTTCACAGTACAAGTACAAATAACACTAACCATGTTATTTATCTTAGCTTTGTGTTAATCTCTCTCTACCTAAACACTGGAGATCTTTGCATGTGAAACACTGGTCTGATGGATTTTGTCAAGGAAATACATAACTTACTAATGTTTCTGTCCTAATTAAAAACTTGCTGCTATGACATTCCTGAAGTAGAAGATTATATGAGCAAATTTTCTCAAAGTGTTTCAATATGTTTGTGTAACTTATATAGTTACTTATAGTAACTTATATAGTATAAATGTACAGAGAGAGATAGAGTTATATATGAACACATGCATGTAAAATACATAATTTCTCAAGGAATTATAGAGAATATAAAACAATTTTCTCTTGAAAGTTGCATAAATGAAATTGATTCCTATAGCTTATCATTCTCAAAATTAATATTATTGTTGGGAAGTTGGCTGACTGTTGTGACTCTTGCTTTTCTCTGTCTCTCTGCATCTTTTGTCTTTGCTGAGGAAGAACATTGCAATTAGGCCTGCAAAATTATTTTATGAAGTGCATGTACTTATTTGTAATTACATCATGGTTATATGACGTGATTTCCTCAAGTGTAACTGCACTGCACTAAGCCCCACAAAAAACTTATTACAACACATCAGCTGTGACAGTGAAAAGTCACATTGAGGGAAACTGCTACATTTACTTTTATCTTGAAGAGTGGTAGTGTTATTTGAACACATATAATTTAAAGGAGAGAAAATTTCCTTGGGCTGTGCCTTGAACTGCTTCTCTTAAGGTCAAAGGAGTAGCTTTCACCAAATAGTGATCTTGGGGGCCACCTGAGTGGTAGGGGAAATATTTCCGCAGAGAAGCTCCTTGTGACTTCCTGAGGCACTTCATTTTTCGTTTGGCTTGTTTCTGGGTTTTGTTGTCCTATTTTGCCACAATTTCTTGGTTTACTGTAGCTTAAGCTTTTTTTTGTTGTTGCTGTTGTAACAAATATTCACTGTTAATCATTGCTCGGGGAATGCCAGAGCTTAGTGTATCCTGTCTGTCTTTTCCCAAGTTTAATGTATTTCATCCAAAAAGACCTTTTCTAGGGTCTGTGTGGATCCACCACTACATTACTCTGCCATTTGGAGACTGAAATTGGCAGGAGAGAGAAAGGGTTTTTTCTTTAATTGGAAAACTATGGTTTCTCTAGTTTATATGGGAGAGCAATAGCTCATCTTAAAGGATAAAGATTGGTCAGAGAACAGAAACAACAGTTTTCTCTGAAAGTGAGATATTCTAGATGTGACAAAAGAAAAAAAATCATCCACCAGTAAACAACCTGAAAAATCAATTTATATCAGTTAGCTTCTGAATATACCAAATTCATGGGAAACTATAATTAATTGACGTCTTGTACTCCATTGCAACTCAGTACATTAAAATTGCATTTTCTTGAAATGGATGGAAAAGGAACATTTTCTCTCCCTGAGTAAAAAAATGTATTGTCAGAGGTTTTTGATTCTTGTCAGCTACATTTTCTTCCTGCAACTTTTATGTTCCATCTCATTTTGGGCACATCATTTATCTATTTTGCTTGTTATCTAGTTTATTTGTGTTATATTTTCAACAGCTAGAAGGCCAAATTGAGAAGATAAAACTACTAGTTGAAGATGCAGGAGGAAGCATCAAATGATGGCTGCAATAAATAGAAAGATTCATTCAACTAAATCCTTTCTTTACAGCTTACAGGGTAAGACTGAAGCTGTTTTAAGGGTATGGATTAAGGACACAATTTTGTTAGTAGTGTTTTTGTTTGATTGCTGTGTATATTCTCTAAGAATCTCAAGGCTTTGTGACAAAACCCTACCCTTTTTATCTGTTTGAGCAAATCAGTTTGGGTTTTTTGCTGAGTCTAGAAATGGTGAGGCAACATGTGTGTATTTGTTTCTGTTTGCATCTGAGATGTCTTTTGTTTTTTTGCAAATCATCTTTCAGATAAAAAAACATTGAAAAATATGATCTGGCAGGGAAATAGAAATTAATGACAGATTATTTATTGCGCTTCTGTATGGAAGTTTGATTTGAATTTGAATTATTTAATTGAAAATCTGCATTTTAAGTGGATTTGTGAGAATATTCTGGAGTTTTCAAGAAGGTTACATATATATATGTATATATTCAAATGTGACTTCATGATTAAATGAAAAAGAGAAAACTTAAGGTGCTAAACTCTTGAAATATAGAGTAAATACATGAGGAAAAGAATGAGGTAGAGCATTAATTAATCAGTAGCATGCTATAAAAGAATAAAGTGTGCCTCAGTTAGACTACCATTATATTTTGGCAGAAATAATTTCTGCAGTCTTTAGAGGCTAAAATTTCTTTTTTTCTCTGGCTTATAAAAAGGCATTCTTCCTGACACTCTCAATGTACTTGGGCTATGAAGAGTCATTGTGGGAAGATGCACACTCTGAATGGGATTTGCTGACTTCTTAGACCTAAAATGTTGGATGTCTTTCTCCTGAATATCTGAATATTTTTGCTCTCACCAGGAGTAGTTAGCAGCCATGCAAACACACCAAGCAATGGCCGTTGTTTCTGTCAAGCACAAGTGCTGAGACTTCGTCTTTCTTTCACTTGTTCCTCTTTGCATAAGGCACAGAGGTTTAAAACCACTTGACAATATAAACTCAGATATTTTTTGAAAACCCAGAGAAATTATGTGATAATAAAATCCTGGACTGTGAAAGGCAAGTGTTTGTCAAAGTTTTATTTTCTCCATGTCTGGGAGTCTGAAAACATTACGGATATATGCGCTGGAATTCCACTCCAGTCTTTCAAGAAGTACCTTTTTTCTGCTACAGAAAAGTTCCCAAGGTCACATTGCTAACAATGACATGGCAATCTTTAAAGAAAGACATTTTCACTGCAGTAAAACTTGCTGGAAAGCCTTTGAACTTGAAACGCACTCCAAGAACAAGGGCTTCTCAGTTTAATGAAGACTTCTGAGTAGTAGGTGGAAAAATTACATTTAAAAAAAGAAGAAAAAAAAGTTGTACAATGTAAAAATAATAGCAACAAACGTGTTCAAAGATGGTGATTTGCAACCAGGTTCTCCCTGAAATTAAAATCAATTGACTTGTTTCCAATGTTACAAAAATTATGAGTTCAAAGCTCTGAGTCAAAAATGTGCCCAGCCTTGTCCTCCTGTATCCCATGTGTCTAAAATTGAAGACTGATTTTCTGTGTAAAATAAGAGAAGAGAAAATCTTCCTACAGAACAGAATGTCAAGAAGCCTTTGAGCCATGATTTTCCTGATGCATTTTCTAGAGTGTCATTCTTAAAAAACATATCTGTTTCATCTTGAAAGACAGAGTCTGTTCCCTTCAAATCTGCTTGGTTAGTAGACAGAACAGAACAGGCCAGCTTTAATTTTAATCCTATAGGTTATATGCCAGTTTTGGTTTGGATTTGTTTTTCTTTCCTTATTTGTCTTCCTCTGTAACAAAAAACTGTCTGTGAATAGGGTAGAACCCCTCTTTATTATTAGGGAGATTATAACCCACAATTTGCAAAAACTTTTCTGAGTTTAAGAAATGATGACCTAAATATTTAAGACTTGCAGAGGATAAAGGATTCATTCTGGTACAATGAACACCATTTCATACTCGTCTGCTTTTAAGTGTGAAAAGTTCTATCACGGAAACAGAATGCATTCACTTTTTTAAACCTTCATTTTTCTTTCTTTTTTTTTTTTTTATAAGCTAAATGAAAAACTGTGCTTCACAGTGATAACAGGAAATTCACATTGCTGCCCAGTTCACAATGTTTTTCATAGTCATTGCAGGTGAAATTTGCTATTGTGCAGAGAACTGGCACAAGATCCAAGGATTCCTTAAATATTGCCTGAAAGTATTGTGTTCTGGCCTGGTTATTGCCTCCTACATTCTGCTGTGTTTTTAATGCATCACAGAAAATATGAGTGGCCTTACTGCTGTTCTTGTCCCAGGGTTAATGTCAGGTCAAGACTGGAGGTAAAGGACCCCAAGCAGCTGCTGTTGCAGAGTAATGCTTCAATCAAAATCAGTGCTCAGCTGCTTGAGGTGCCATGAAGATTTGGCAGCTGTTGCAGAGGGTTCTTACAAGCTTCTATAGTGAAATATTGCAGAAACATATTGTCTTCTGGTATGTTGGATAAAAGACAAAGGAAAGAGGCAGGTGGGAAGGCTTTTCCAAAAAGAATTGGGATTGGAGATCTGCAAGATTGCATGAGACTCATAGGCTAGACAGAACAAGTGGTGACACTGAATGGAACACATCACATTTTATAGACCTTTAACAATGCCACCTTTGAAAGCAGTGAATCCACCTGCTCAATTCATTGAAGTGACAGAAACAGTCTAAAGTCATCTGTACTTTCTGGTTTATAGTGAAAACACATATTGCTTTTGAATATCCCATGGCATTAGTATACCAAACAAAAAATTATTTGAACACATTTGTTCCTAGTTGTTTTTACCACAATCCTCAGTCCTCACTTCAGTCTCAGATATTAAAAAAAAAATGGCAATAATTTTGAAAGATATCAATTGCTCATCAAAATGGAAAGTGGTGGTAAAGTTATTTTATACAAACAGAATGATGACATTTATAAGATTTTTTTTTATAATAATGAAATCTGTTGTGTGGACACCAGTAGGTCATGCAAAACTAGGGCTGTCGCTCCTGAAGTTCTGTGGGCAGATAGGCGTAACATCAGTCTTGCAGAAGGCCAATGATATGAATATGATGGATTTTTCTTTACAAGTGTTCCAGATTTCAGGACAAGGTAGCAGTTGTGATTATAAAGAGTTTCAACTCGTAACAGTATGGAAACAAAATTACTGGAGAAAGTAGGACTCAAAATGTATGTCTTTTCTGGCTTTCTCCTCTCCATTTCAGCCATCCTCTTTTTTTTCCTCAGCCATTTGGTTCATGTATTGCCTGTCTGCTCTTCCTGAGGTTCACTAATATTAATGTGTTCTGCAATGACCTGATGACTTAGGGTTCTTCTGGGTACTCAGGAGACTTTTCTGTAAGGCCGTGTATGAGGTCAGTGGTCTCCAAAAGGCTCCCATGTAAACTGTGCTATTGTATTTGAACAGTGAATTTATCATATCTGCTATTCTGGATATATATAGTCTTCCATATTAGATAGCATATTCTCCTATTTACCTCAATTTTTAAGGAGGAAGTTATTGCAGAGTTGGAACAGAGAAAATCTCACGTGCTGTAAGCCTACAGCTCCATCTGAAATACGTTTTGCATGACTGTGCTGGGTGCCTGATGCTGGAACTGTTCACCATTTCATGTACCTTCCTTCTCCTGGATATGCTCTGCAACCATGTCATGCTTACAACAAAATATATGTAGAATAGATATAGGTTCTTTCAAAAGCAGCTAATTTTGGCTGTTGACAATGGAATGCTGGGTTTAATTCTAATTAGATTTGTAGACTTGATACTTTTCTCCCTCATCCATGCTGATCTCATTCATTTCCACTGTGGGAAATCTTCCTTTAAACTTAGCTACCAGAAGAAAGTAGTTTTAATCTTTGCTTGGTCAAGTACTTAACTGTTATTCCTGCTTTTTTTTTTCCCCCGACTCTTTCTTGACCTTGTCATACCTAAATGTTTTACTCCAGTGGTGGTCCCAAGCAGATACATGTGGAATTTCCTTTTCTCAGCCTGAGGAACACAGCTTGACTTAACGTATAAAAACTGTTGCACAGCAGTGCTCTAATCCAATGGTTTATTCAGCTGCATATCCACTCTGTCACCTGTAGACTTGTTTCTTTTTCTGCCAGATTTATGCTGATATCTGCTTCAGTTTGTTCAGACAAAAGAAAACCACACAATCAAAATCAGGTATAGTGGTCACATGGATGTTTAAACATTGGTTATTATTTTGTTTTAAAGTTTGCCATTTCTCCATAAATATATTTTACTTGCAAATAGTTTATTTCTTGGGTTTAGTTTTATGATTTCCTCATATTACTGCTTAACTGTAACAGCTTTTCTTTTGATTGATGTTATTAATGAATTTGTCTTTGCAAGGATTATTAAGCAAAATATGAACTGGAAGCTCATTTATTTAATTTCTTCCTCCTGCCACTTTTTTCAGTATTTGTTTTTCCTGTCTAACTTTCTTTTCCAGCAGCTAAATAAATGTAGTATGATAAACCAGCCCTCTGAGCTACATAAACCACTCTGCCCTCTTTGTTCTCCTCATTTTTTGGTGTCCCACTTTTGCAGAAAAATTGGTAGAGCACAAAACCAAAACGGCCAAGCTGATTGTTATCTTTTTTGTCTGGTTGTTCTGGGTGGCACTGAACATCTTTGTGCATCATTCATGGTCACTGGAGAGCACTGAAGCAGAGCTGTTGATTTTTCTGCCAGATTATTAAGCTTCCTCCCAACAATTAAAAAAATTAGAAGCAAAGATTTTTCATGAAAACAGTTTTACATGCAGGTGTCAGTTTGTTAAAAGATTTCTCTTCTGTCAAGCACTCATTTGTAAGGTGTGAAACTGTAACAACTGCCTGAGATTTGTAATTCTAACACCATGAAGTACAATCTGATTTGAAAATGGAAATTATTACATAAATATTTCTGTCTTTGTTCAGTCCTGTCCTGCTCTGACTTGTGTCTCTTTGCATTAAGGGTTGTTGACAAGAAGAAATAGGGTCTAGTGGAAATTAGAACTGACTACTGCTTTTCATTCTATTTAGTTGCTATAAATATGCTTTCTGCTGTTTCTTTTGAAAATTTTCTGCCTGTATAACAGAAATTTTTTAGTTTGTACACAAAAGAACTATATAATTATGATTAAATAATATTTAGTATTAGAAATTAATGATCACATGCAAATCTCTAATACAAATAGCAGTACCTTGTGTTAAAAGCTACACAATTGATCTAAGAAATATGCTTCATTCATTAAAAAAGACCTAATCCAAATAATGAGTTGTATGAAAATAGAAAAAAAATACATGAGGCAAGACTGCAAAATTATTTATCTTTCATTAAGGGAGAAAATCACACGTAGTTATCTATGCTATATGAGAACATTTGCTGCAAGTAGGCATGGAATTGAACAAGAAGAACCATAAAAAATGCAACCCACAACAAAGCTGAATCTAACCAGCTATTATGAAGTAAATGCTAGAAGAGGGAAAACTGAACAAGGAGAATATTCACTAAATAGCACTACATTCTCCGACATAGTCAGAAAGGACTACTCATCATTTTAAAATACAGAAGCAAAATTATATGCTTGGAACTTATTCAGTGAGTGTTTATCATGGATATCTTCATATCTTTCCCATAAACAAATAACAGTAGAGACTCTTTTTAAATTAAAGAATGTTGATGCTTTGAAATTAAGTAGGGCTGCAATGCTTTGTGGTTTTATTCAGACATTTTGGAAAGATTAAATAGTAAGCACAGAAGGAAAATATGAGCTCTGAATTTGCATTTCAAAACATCCTTTGCTTTTTGTTCCTAGTTAAAATCTGTTCAGTAGCTGACACATCTGAGCATCATGAGGTGATGTAGTACCATTTCTGAGTTTACAAAACTGTAATCAGGAATACAGCCACCTTAAGAACTGTCCATTACCTGTGATTAGTATATGAGAATTTCATTTTCTACACCATTACCAGTTCTTTGGCAGCTATAAATATATAAAAAGCAACATGTGTTTTGAACAGTTTCAGTAAAAGACAAATTACAGGGCTTTATACCCTTCTAGTGGGAGTACATGCTGTAGGACATAATAATAGCATAAACCCCTCAATCTGAGCACTTTACAGGCCAGGATGCTTGTTCCATTAGCTCATTATTTTAATATGTCTCTGTGTTTCAAGGTGAGATAGCAGAAATGGTTTAATTCCATTGACATATCAAGCAATAAAATGAAAAAGATTCATGATTATCCTGATAGAAATTGTAGTAAGTCCTTCTGGAGTTCTGAACCAAGAGACCAGAAATTTAAAATAATTTAGATAAAAACCAAGGAAACTTTAAAGTATTCAAAGTTTAAGAGAATTATAAAATGTGCTAGAAGAATAAAACTCTATAAAATTTAGTGGTGCCTCTTCCATACAATTGCTTAGTATTTCTTAATATAGTTATCTGGGGATGGAACTTTCTTCTGTTGATATTCCTATCTTATTTTTTTGTTGGGCAGATCCTCATTGAAATAATGTATTTTACTCATCACTTCTTTGATGGTGACTGAACACCTAAGATGAGCCTGAAAGAAAATCCTGTATTTTTATTTGCTTGTGTTTCTTGTTGTTCCATTGTTAGTTACTGAATGTTCTTAATTTTATGTTAGGGTTGATTGCAACTTGGATGCATAAAAATCAGTTTGTGGGAACCCATTCCTTTCTTCAAACAAAATCTGGGAGAAATATTTTAAATATCTTGTACTGACATTTTGAAAATCCTGCTTATGTAGTAAATTTTCAGTATAGACCAAGGCCTTCTTCCTGTTTTTGGAATTGCTTTGTAATATGAAAAAAAGCCTTTCATTGTTCTTCACACGGTACTCTCCTCACAGTTAATAAGTGCTGAAAAACTGTTTGTTTCTGTGGTCAACCTATCTTAAATATATATATATATATGGAGGGTTTTGCAAGTAGGTTTTTAGAAGTGATCTCTCTAATGCTCTAGGTACTCAATTTATATATAGTAGCTCAGAATAAAATGAACTAGAAATAATGAAGATGTTTAAAATTATCACATATATGAGTCATATTGCTAAATGTGGAACCTTTCAAGAGTGTGAGCCATTCCTAACAATTTGTACACAGCTGAAAGTATTCATGTCAGCTCTCCTGCAGCCAGCAGGGATTCAAAAAGATGGTTTGCAGGGAAGACATAACCTCTGGGAAAGACAAAAAAGGTGATTTTACATTGCTATGGCTTGGATGATTATATGATTCACCATCATATTCCCTTGACAACTGCAGCACATACAATGAGGGTTATGAATAGCTTGTGTCACTGCAGCTGTGCTCTAAGAAGGCTTTCCAGAGGAGTGGTGTAGGCTTGTTTCTGCTCGCTTATTTGTTGCAGTTTGTGTTTTGGATTCTCCTAAATCTTTGTTCTTTGGATCTGGGTTACTCTGGATATGAAATCCTGCAGACAAAGCCCACATGTAGCTGACTTTGCTGAGGATTTGCACATGAGGATGAATTTGTGACTCCATGTGTTAATTTTCAGTCTAGCTTCAGTGATTTCTCAGAAGAGAGCTGATGAAGATGCAATTAATAGTAAAATCCTGGTCTACATAGCGGAGCTGTTTCTACAATTCTTTGAGCTTCTACTTATGTGAGAGAATACTTGTAATTTGCATCATGCCTGTAGCTGAAGAATAATGTCTTTATTTTTATTTGCTTTAATATATTATCAAACTTATATATTATTACCTATCTATATGAATGCATAAGATGCCACAAATCTTTATCAAAAACCAAAATGAAATCTATTAGTCCTAGCTTCTTCCTTTCTCTGATAGGAAACTTCAAAGTAACTTATAGCTGGCAGTCTATGGAAAGAGGGGTGGAAAATGTTAAATAATTTTCTCTGTCTTCCACAGTCCAGATTTTGGGCAGGCCTTCCTTCTTCATTGCTACTTAGACATAATTTCTACAAATTCTGCTGCTCATTTCAACACACCTGTCCTAAGTTATTGCATGAATGGTCTTGTGTCTTGATCAGAAGATAAATTGTATTCCCTTAGTTTTGTTCCTCTGTAAGGAAAGACAATCTATACACTGTGTATGAAGTGCTTTGTACAGAAGGTTCCTTGGAGAGTACAGACAAACAGACTGTAAAATCTTCTATAGCTGCTGATGTGAAATGAGGTTAAGGTATGAGGGAAAGGCTAAGAAGGCAAGAGATGAACAAACGTGTCTCTTGTTTTGGGTAAATTTTGGCACATCTGTCAGTCTGCAGAACCCAGCAAAATGAGCTTGCATTTAAAGTGCCTGCTATTGTGGCTTAGTTCTAGCTCCCTTATTCAAATGTGAGGATTTTTTACTTCTGAGGGTGCAGTGGAGGATCTCTAACACAAAAGCAACAGAATAGGTTCTTTCATGTGACTGCTTCACCTCTAACTCACCAGTAAAGCTGTCTTTCAGTCAGTGCTCTCAGTGAACAAATTGTCTTGGGCTTGTACAAATACACACAGAGTTCAGAGCAGTTCTGGTGTTAATATGAACCATTTGGAGAAGTTCTTATCAAAACAAAGCTGAAAATTATCTCCCCAGAAAAAGCTGACTAAGGTAGAATGCTATCTCTTTGTAATTGCTTGTATTCTAGGCAGGGGTAGGGGGGTAGGATGGATTGTTGGGTTGGACAGTCAGACCTTAGTCTGAAGATCAGTTTTTCAGCTCAAAATTTTATTATTTTAATACACTGCAGCCAGGTTTAACAGGTTTTTGTAATATTTGATTTATGTAAAGAAATATTTTTTTAACATCTTAAGCTAAAGAATATTAGAAAATTAATTATAATCACAGTTTTAAAGTTCTGTCTGGGAATTGGTAACAGAATGATGTTTTATTCCCCAAACACACGATGTGGAGCCCTTTTCTAATTTGGCATATAAAATGGTGTAAGTAGGACCAATCAGTCCAAATAAGTCTCCTTGCATTCTTTTGAGTAAAGATGTACTGATGTGTGGAACTGCTAATTACTACATGATGTAATTCCAAGAGACTGGCTGACCTTGAATTTGGAGTGTCCCTTCTCCATGCAGTGTGTACTAGGGGGACAGAATGATTCTTTAGCTTTTTGTTAATTAAGTGGAAAAATTGTTTTTAAGTGGTCATTGAAATGAATTGAACAATGAAACCCATTCTGACCCTCTTCCATATGCCAAAACACTCAAAAACACATTCTGGAAGGGGTAAATTCCACCATATTCTCTTTACTCCCACTGCTTCTGGGGAAAAAGGTTGTGAAGCAGAACTACTCGCTTTCTCTCACCTGTCCTGGGTTCCAAGCACTGGGATAGGCTGCTGTGGTCTGGTCAGCTTTAATTCAAAATATCATATTACAATGTTTGAGTATGAAAATGCAATATATACAAAAGATTATTGTTGCACCAGTAATGACAACTAATAATTTTAAAATATATATTTTGAAAAAGAACAGATAATTCACAAATATATTTAAGTAAAAAATAGCTTAACTTCACTGGCTAGTTCAGGAAGCAGTGATAGGACCCTTGTATTATTGCTAGAAAGGAACCTCTAGTAATACTGCAAACATGAGACCTCCTAAATATTAAATTTTTGCAAGAAACAAGAGACACTCATGCCTTTCCAGACTACCTTCTCATTGGAGTTGCTGGAGAGCAAGCTAACAGTGGCAAGAGTGGCTTTCTGAGAGAGTGTTTAGAAACTTGAGAATGTGTATAGAAGACACAAATAACTGATAGAAGGTCAAACCATCTGCGTCAAGGTAATGCTCCTATAAATTAGGACGTAGGTAGATTAAGAAGCACAAAATGTGTTAAATACACAACAGAATAAAACCTAAAAATTTAGCCTAGCTGACATTACCTGCCTGTCTATAACACACAGGCCAGACAGTAGGACCAACTTGTGTGCCAGAATTTCTTGCAAAGACCCTCTTGGTATTTTTGATCATGGAAAGGATACATTATTGAAGATAAATCTATTAAGGTTTTGTTAGATTTATCTTATTTAATAAGATAAGTCTATTAAGGTTTTGTTACAACTAAAATAGCATATTCTAATGTAATGTTTTTCAAGTGGGAACAGATTCTGACAACAGAGTTGTCTAGGGCAAGAATATAAATTCAACTTCATACACATCACTAATGAAAAGTAGACTACCAGAAGTGTAATCTTCTTGTAAGTACTTGCAAGGTGTAGCTAAGGCAGACAAATTACTAAAAGCCATACTTTGATCCTGACTTTGTGGCTTTGCTCTGTGTCTCTGAGTCACAGTTTACTGTAAGGGAAAAAATCTCTCCGCAGATGGAAAAAGCAACACCTGTTCTTCAGTTAATAAAACCTAAAAAATTCCATTTTCAATCAATTAAAAATAATGTAATCTTTGGAAATAGTCAAATTAAGGAAAACAATTCCACATTCAAATGAAACTTTTCATAACGAAGAATATACATATCTAGGCTGTTTAATAAATTTCCCTTAATATACAAATTTTGGTGACACCAATGGAAGATCCAGGCTGTCAATGTTTTCCTTGTGTTTGCAGTATCTACATCTCTGTCCCTTGAACATGTAACTCCAGCCTTGACTTTATTACAGAATTATTATATGAGGCACTGTGAAAAGCAAAACAACTTCCAAACAACCCCAGAGTGTAAGGTCTTCTGCCCTCTTCCTCATTTTTGGGAAACAAGACTACTGAAGGAAGCACTTGAAAATTTTGAAGCTTAGCTACTTTTTTGTATACTTTTAAAGTATTGAAAAGTTAACTCATGTAACTAGACACGTGCATGAATATTCATGTTGATGGCAAACACCTTTTGTCCAGGGTTGCAGAGACTGCAGAGGTACCCAGATAGCCCCAGGAGGCTGAGCTGAGGTGTTGAAGTGGCCTCCAAGTTAAGAATGGGAGGGCTGTGTAGTCCCTAAAACAAGAGCTTCCTGAAGGAAACCACTGGAAGCACTAGAAAGTATATGAATCAACACTCTGGGTCCCCAGGTGATCTGGATATGGTAAAGAAGATCTCTCCATGGAATGTCCTAAGAACCATGATGGATTCACTCCACTCATTTGCACTCCACTCATTTGCAACTCCACTCATTTGCAATTTTTTGACTTCACATTTTTATGTGTTACAGTCAGCTTTCTTCAGATAGTACTGAAACATCAGCTTTGATTTTAGTATGTTTGAGAACAACAGAACTTTACCAAATGACCTAAAGCTCAGAAGATGCTTTACCATAAGTCTGATATCACAAGGCCATCTCTCTAGGCTCAGTAAAAAATAAATATGAAAATTATTATACAGCCCCTAAGGATATATACCCAAACTGTTGTAAAATTCTCTCTCAAGAGGGGAATTTTTTAAATTTCTCAATTATATTTGCACTTTGCTGTGTCAAGAGCCTCAGACTATGAAGGTGTCCAGTGGACACTAATATATTCTGTCACCCTTAGCTTTGCAGGGGTGTATTTTGAGTCTGTTGTGATGCTGTTCATTTTCATTCAAGTGAGCTGGA
Organism: Emberiza elegans; assembly: GCA_024865655.1. Classification (NCBI taxonomy): domain Eukaryota; kingdom Metazoa; phylum Chordata; class Aves; order Passeriformes; family Fringillidae; genus Emberiza; species Emberiza elegans. The sequence continues at coordinate 970,322 of JALJVW010000661.1, read as the reverse complement.
ATTTAGTAATGCACAAGGCTAACTAAGGATAATTATGAATTCTCATGATACTAAATTTTTCCACTTTACACATTTTAACTTTTTCAGATGGCTGCATTTCAAAATTCCAGGGGGAAAAAAATAATGTTAAAAGTGTTGGAGAATGAAAAATTCTTAAGTCTAATGTTCGTCTCTCTCACTACTCATGTGTTTGCAAGAATTTTGCCCATTTATAGGCTTTGCTTTCTTAAATGAAAAGCACAACATTTTCAAAACCTCTTCTAATCATTTCCCTTCAAAATAAAGGAATCACCAAACACATCTGGTCTGACATACCAGATTTCAATTTAATGTCATTCAAATGGAGATAAGTGCTGAAGACAGAAGTGTTTAGAGTAAAAATACAAATTCAGCTTTCCTATACATACATATGCTTCTTTCTATAAAACCTGAAACAAATAATTAATTATATCCTTTTCCTATTCAGAGGTGGCACCTTTATTTGAAATAGACTTTACTGAGATTAAACACTTTTGAAGTTAGAGATTAATTTTGAACTTGCCCCCCCCCCCCTATATATACATCCATTTAAACTGATATTGCTGCTGAAGCACCCTTAATCAAGCAGGGGTTAACTATGGCATTGTTTCTGGCATTTGCTGATGCTTCAGCTTTTGATGGGATACTAAATATATTAACAGAGAAAAACCCCACCACGTGTGGCATGAAATTTTATAGTAGAGATGTGTAAATCCTCTTGGTTTGACAATTTGAAAATTATTTAAATATGTTCAGGAAGACCAAATGCTTTCAGAACTTCAGTGTTTTCCTTGGAAGTCTATGGATTATATCTTATAGATCAGTGACCTTTTTGGGGTGTCTTTATATGTTTCTGTAGAAAAATACTGAATGCAGTCCTTATAGTATGTAGTTCTTTCCATTCAGTCAATAAAAAGTGTATATGAAGTTCTATTTGGTGTGACTGACATACCTTTCTCTACTAACAATTAGTGGTAACTAATTATCTTAGGTTAGTTGGAAAGGAGTATGGTTAGAAATTTGATAGATTGTATAATAAATGGCATGTTGTTTCTCTTGCTTTCTTGGAATAGGCTACCTTACAATTCATAATAAAGGGAAATACAAAATTGTAAGAGATATTAAAACTCAAGGCTTTTGATTTTACTTCTTCCTGAAATTTAGTGCAGTTTAGTGCGATGCAGTGTTACCTGGTATTTCAGTCCTGGTTTCCCTGACTCATAGTCAGGCTCAGGCTGTAAATAACCTCAGAGTACACAGTACATGTGTGCATATTTGTGTGGAAGTGAGCAGTCTATGAAAAACTCAACTAGTATTTAAAGCTAGTTTTATTACTTGTCAAGCAAGACTTTCCAGACACAGGCATTTCAAATTATTACAAACAGGCATTTTAAAGAAGAAGTTGGCACCATTATTTTAGTTCTTTTCTCATATCAGCTTCTTCACAGAGTCTAATAATGGTAGAGTGTAATTCAGCTTTCTTGTGGCAGTTTAACCTTGTAGGATTATCTTTGACAGATGATTGGTGTCTTGAAAAAAAATCTAATCCAGCAATCATTGAAGGGAATCAGAGTTTTTCATTTTTTAATGAATAAACTTTCCTGGGTTTTTTTGGGTCCAGAACACAAAAATATGTTAATTTTGTTCAGAAACACAGCAATATTCATTGTGAGCAGAAGTAAGTGATCTCACAAATTCTAAAATCTTGTCTAGGTCCATGTTGAGATTTCATAGCATTCCCACTGAGACGTTGCACCTCCACAGAATGTCTGAAATTACTAAATTTGAACCAGGATTTTGGAAGAAATCTATGGGAAAAATGAAGTGTACAAAAATGTTTGAAAACATACACTGCTTTTCAAAATTTCTTTTGTTATTTGTTAAATATCATCCATCAGAATTTTGTCTCTAAAGCAGCTCCATGTAACTGATCACATTGGAAAGTCTTTTTGATTTTTAACAGTCTGCAAGGCATTCAGCCTTTTTTTTTCTTTAGGAAAAAGATGATGTTGTGTTACTAAGATACCTTCAAACATTTCAAGGAGTGGTGCTGAGAGCTGCAATGCCAGCTCAGTCAAACCTCTGATATTTGCTGTTATCTCTATACATGTTTACAGCAGCTGACATATGAAAAGCCTGGGAATAATTTGAGTTTGAAGGCTATGAAACAAGCCCATTTTGGATCTGAATCTGGCTGTCAAATCACTTTGTTGGGTTAATCTGACACAAAATGAAAGCACACAAATGAAAGCAATTTTTGGCAAGCCTGAAAAGATGGGCACACATCTGCAAGGCGAGTGATTAGCTTAGTGGTGTCCTTTCAAAAATCACCTAGGAACCCCTTCCCCCACCCACACAGAGAGTAGTCCTTTTTGTTCTTCAAATGTTTATTTATAGGATTATAATAGGGAAACGGAGGAGAGAGGGCTTGGGACTTTGATGATAGTGGAAGCCTGTACACCCCAAAGGTGGTAAAGCAGATAAGCATTATAGGATTAAATGGGCATGGCAAATTTGTGTTTCAATTGGGGACACCATTTCAGGCAGAGATTTTCCTTTGGCTGCAAAGTAGAAGATTTAACTAATACATTCTGCAAAGGAAAAAAAATCAGCAAACTTGGGAGGGTTTTCACTGACAAATGATTGATTGCCTTTGGAAAACAAAGGAAGGAATAGTGTTCCAGGGGGTGGTACTGCTCCTCTGTGAATGCCTGGCGGTCTGGTCTTGTGTCTCACACTTCTGTTTACTTTTACACAGTTCCTCGCAGGCCAGGATGTGCAGAACACTGTGTATCAAACAGATGAATGTGTATTTGGGGAGTTAGAAGCAGATTAGGTATAAAATTTTTCTCTTGCAGTAAATAGTGCTTTCTCAATATCTTGCTTAGTGTTTGAAAAAAGCAGAGAACGCAGAACAGGAAGGGGAAGGGCAGAGTGAAAAGATCATATTGGTAATCTCAGTTAATCTTGAAGATTAATTTTTCAATTCGTGGTGGCTATGATTTCCCACAGGGGTGTTAAATGTTTTGCCCTAAACTAAAACAAGTGTTCTACTCCTGACTTATGTGCATCAAACATCAGCCTTGCTGTGACATTGGGTCCATGCCACACCTACTGCAGCAGGAAGCTGCTGAACCAGAGCGGAGTTTGTGAACAAACTTGCCTGTGTTTGATAAGGTGAACTGTTGCACTGAAGGTGTGATCATCTTTTGGGAAAACCAAACATACCAGAAATGCTCTATGTCCTCCATTTCCAGTGCCTGCTAAGAAAGAATGCAGATATTATGGGCTGCAGCAATGGTAAATTAATTCAGTGGACAGTATACAGAAAGTGGGCACTTGCCTACCTTACTGCTGAGTTGAGTTTGGCTGGTTGTCCTTCAGTGTAGCAGGAAGACACAACAGGAAAAAGCAAAACAGCAAAGTAGGTGTTCTGTACACCCTCAGGATGCCTGTTCAGCTTGCTTGGAAATAAGGGAAGAAAACTTCCTACATTTGCTCCCCCAAGCTCTGGTTTTACAGCACAATTTTTTTTTTTACCTCCTAAACAAATATGCTGTTTGTCACAAAAAAAACCCCTAAAAATTAAAAGAAACTAAAAAACTAAAATTAGAGTAAACAAACAAACAAAAAAAAAGATGCAAACAACCAACCAAACCAAAAAAAGAAAAGTGTGGCAGGGCGGGGAACAGAACTTGGGAAAAAGTGCTTGAACCAAAAAAAAAAAAAAAAAAACAAAAACCACTGAATTAATTTTAGTTTTACTTGTGGCAAGTCCATGTGAAACTAAGAGTTAAAAATTACAGTAGTAAGCAGGCTTTTCTGTCTTAGTCACAAATAGACCTTATTGTATTTTGTTCCATGTTGAACAAAACATTTCATACTAATATTAAATTCTGCAATTATTTTCTAGACTTACAGTTATTAGGGGTAGTGGGAAAAGGAAATAGGTTTAGCAGAGTTTGTTTTGACTGCTCACAATTGTACGTAAGAATCAGATGAACTTTTATTTCAGCAGATTTAGTTATTACAGCACATTACCTCACCACACTATTGCTGGTGCAAACCTTCCTCATTCTCTGGTTTATGTGGCACATCATCGATTTGCTTACAGAGACATACTCCAGCACTAGATTCACTTGAAGATGCATTCTGAGTACACTGGATATGCTGAAACCATGATCAGTACAAGGAAATAAAAATGTGTCCATTGTTAAACTGGTTACAGCACAAAACTATACATAAAGCATTAAAAAGAAAATCATATAACACATCAGATAATAGAAAACACTAGAAATAATTGGACAGGGGTATTTCAGGAGACACATGCCATTTTTTTATCAGCTCTTCCTTCAGATGTTTTTCTGCTTGCTTTTCTTTTTTCACTGCACTAAATGTCTTGCTCTCACTGTCTCCTGTTTCATTTCACTTGCTTTTACTGGATGAAATGGGGCGGGGAAAGAAATGAGGATAAAATAAGCGGTTTTACTTTCCATGAGCATTGCTTCAGGTCTTGGCAGGGGGTCTTACCAGCTTTCTGCAGAGTTTTTAAGCTTCCCCTAACATTATCCTCTAAAGAGGAAATGTGTGCAAAAACTATTACAGACAACAACGAGGGAGAGAAATAATCCAAAACAATGTATTCTGATTTATTAATGATCATTTTGCAGCCCTCCTGAGGAGATTGTTTGGAATTTCTTTCTTTTTCAGGAGCAAACTGAAATATCTGGACTGTGAGCCCTAAAACATGGTCAATATAATCTGAAATTTGCATGCTTATGTGTCAATCAGGATTACTAACATTTTTGAGAATTTTATCATTAACTCAGAGTCTGTCAGAATAAATATCAGGCAATGCTGTGAACATATAATTGAAAGAGAAATGAAGACAACAAATGGCCAGATAAGTTTATTACAAATTGTAAGCTAGTTACATCTAGCACCCTGAGAAAACTTAATTCCATCTTATGGTTTTAAAATTAGAAAAGTACACGCTCTGCTTTCTCTGCTTTTAATAGAAAGATTGATATCTTATTTTGTGGTCAGGGATGGTATTATTAAAAATAAGTATTTTAAATTCTATATCTATAGCTTCTCTTATAAAAGCTATTATCTTGGCTAATTTTACAAAGGCTTTATAAAATTATCTTTGAGCAGCTTCATAGACTTCAAGCAAGTCAATTTGCTTTTTCATCAAAATTAATGTTTCAGGGTGTATTCTGAAACTTGATTTTGCAAGAAACAGGGTTTATTGGAAACCTGCTTCTGGAAAAACAGTCTACAAATCACAGGCCCTATTCCCTTGAAGACCCTTATCTGCAGGCTGAGTTGGCGTGGATAGCTCCATGTCAAATTCAGTATCTAACAGGCTGTAGTGTGCTTTCAATTCTCAACCTGAGACAGCACTAAGAAGCTGTGTGCAGCTCTGCATATGAATAGGATAAATAAATTAGTGCACTAAGGCATACCTGTCAGTTCTTGAAAGCTCTACTGTAAATAGAAGCACTTGTCGAGGAAGAATACATTTTGAAATGCTCTTAGAAGTTGCTGGACTGGAAAGGCTTCACAAAGCAAGAGAATGGGAAGCCTGGGAGGGGTGTAACACAAACAGGTGTCACTTTCATATGCCTTCAAACTCACACTTCAGTAACCTTGTTTTCCTGATAAGCTTGTGACCCTAATGCAAATAAAAAGCTAGGCTCAGAGTCGTATTGTTGACTAATGTCTCAGATACAACAGTGAATTTTAGTTCTTTCAGTGATAAAAAAATTGAATATCTTTGAAACAAGAGCATAGTCAATCTAGCAATTTATTCTTTTGACTGACTGTGAAGCTAAACCTGTCAACATATATCAACTTACTGCCAGGGAAAGGAGGTATTAAAAAAAATCCCATAAGGAAGAAATACAAAATAAAAAAACCAAAATTGCAGCAACAGACATCCATGGTTATTAACCCACAACACTCCCCAAGGTTAAAGTGACTTCTACAACTATACACAGTCAAGAAATTTCCACAAATCAGCTGGGGCCAGTAGAGAGCTGCCAATCTTTCTGTCAAAAATCCTCTCAGACCTTGCTTTCACGTCAAAGCTGTAATGCTTTGACCTGCTCAAAGGAAGCATGAATATTTGTGTACAGGGCCTTCTTCTGTGCTGGTACACAGATTGTGCCAGCAGCGTTTGGTTCAGGACAAAGGATTCCTGTGAGTTTTCTGTCCTCTGGAGAGGGTCTCTACTGGATGCCTCCAGAAGCAAAAACTACACTTGCTTCTGGATGCCAGATCAAAATGAAGAAGTGAAAGGATGGAGCCTACAGAAATAAGTATAGTCTTAGGGTTTTAATGGAATGAGAATCTGTTTTTAGATGTACAATTTTTTTCTGCAGAGCCTAGTAATTGTTATTTCAACTCCCAATCTTATACCAGGTATATCAGGAATGAATGAAAAAGAGTAGTGCATGCCTTCAGGCAATATTTAGGTTATGTAGGAGAATGCAGATTTGTTTTGGACACCCTTCACTTCACTGGTACATAGTCAAAACACCAAAGATTTCTATCCACAAAAGTATGAGGAGGGAACAAAATTACTTCAGATTAACGTTGTAATCAATTTATTAAATGTCTCTTCTCATAAAGACTATATAACAGGGCTGGAAACGGCATTTGTACAATGAGAGAAAATACTGTTTGGGTCTAGTTACACCTGCAGAAATGGAGTGGTTAAAATATATTTGTTTTTGTTTTGATGCCCTTGTTCTCTTCTCACACCTCCACTAGATGAACTTTAAAGTGTGTTAGAGCACTTAAATTTACCCTTACAGTCATGGCTGCCTCATCCTTATGCTGATATACCTTATTCTGATATATCTTCTCCTTCTTTTACCATGAAGCAAAGATGTGATAGAATAAGTGAATAAGAATAGAATAGAATATTCTTATTCTTTCTTACTTATTCATAGAATAAGTGACAAAATATTTTAATTTTAAAATTGTTTATGACCCTGCAAGCATGAGTTTCTAAGTGAAACTAACATAACAGCAAGCATATTTCTTTTTTATAATGGGCAAGGAAAGAATTCCACTAGAGTAAGGGTTTGGATTATAAAATAATTTTGGTATTGATTTTAACTGTTTGTGTTGATTATGATGTAACAACCTCAAAAGCAGAACTTGAAATGCGTAATACTAAAAATACAGCAAGGGAGCAAAATGTACTGTTTGAGATTTTCTTCTTGACGTAAATCTGGTTTGTATTGAAGTTATCATGAGAAAATATTTGCAGATGCGAGACCAGTGAGCATCATTGTATGAAAATCTAAAACTATGTAATGCTAGTTAATAAGATGGGGACATTGCATTGTGTTAGACTTTCTCCCAGGGAAAGTCACATCACATCTTGTTAATGTCTAAAAGAATCTTGCACAACCATGAACTGCACACTCGTTTATGCCCAGGCCACATTTTACATCCCAGAAAAATGTTCCTTCTCACCAATCTGCTTGCACAATGTGTGCTATTTAGCACCAAACCAAACACCACAGTAAGAAGCCTGAAGTACACGTAATTTGCTGAGTGCAGGATCCAAAGAAAAGAGCCAGACAAATTACACAAAAATGGAGTGTGGAGACAATCTGCTCCAGAGGAAATCTCCTGTCCCAAACAGCAGGAAAACTTTATGTACTATAATTTTTTGTTCTCTGTGCATCATTAAGGCTTATTTACAATACTTGTGCTTGTACATACATTTTTTTTCTTTCCATCAGGACTGTCACATAGGAAACATTGCAGTTTGCATAGTGTTCCTTGATAGTGCAAAGCATTTGATATTACTTGCCATGTATGTCTTAGACAGATAGTAAATATCATTAAAAGTGCAAAATATCATGTTTGCAAAGCTAGCATCTGCATCCTGGCTTATGGTAAAAACCACAGAGACCTCTTTTCTCACAAAATATCTAAATAAATATGCACAGAATATAGCAGGATCTTCCAAATTTTCCTTTCAGAGGAAACTGTATTTCAGGCTGAACTTCTGGAACAGTAGATCCCTTCATGGCTTTGACGTGATATGATAGAAGAATGTCCTGGCTCTCTTCTCTTTATGTCATCCAGATGAGGAATGTGGTGGAAGTACTTGTCATGACATTTGTCCTATGGGCCTTGATCTGGGCAGCACCAAGGAGGAGGAAGGGCAGAAAATGGTGTAGCTGATATGAGGATTCAGAAACCTTAACACAGCACTACATGTGGATGTGGGATACTGGATTAGGAACTGCATTTTTTGTCATGTCCCCATCTTGATATTCTTTTCTCTTTCCACTATAATTCTGTTGTGGGGTCCATTTATTCAAAGTTTTCTGGTTTTTTACACAGAGGTAGGTAACAGGCTGAAGGTTTTCAACCCTGATGAATTATTTATAGCACAATAAATGTTGGAATTGTCAGCATGGAAATGTTGTGAATACATGCTTGCAATTGCAATTTCTAGGTTAAAAATATCATGCCAGAGCAGGTTTCCTGGGAATCAGAGTTTTTATATGTATATATAGAGAGATTTTCTACTCCTACCTCGGAAAGGAGATAGTTCTAAAATTACTGTGTTCTCAGGGACATGTGTCCTCACTTGAGTGCAGAATACAGCTACACTCACTGAGCCTTTATTCAAATTTCTCTGTGGAAAGACTTATCTGATTCTTAATGCATATAGCATGTGAGCTGGTGGGAAAGAGTACACTGGGTGTGCAGGACTTAGCTCTGAGAGAAATAGAATTTGGCAAGTCTCATATCCACTGCTTCATGTAGAATATGAATATCTGCTTAATTTATTGCAATTTAGGTTTAAGATTTTAATATTTTTAAGATTAAAAAAGAAAAATCACCTTTGACAACATTGAAAAAAGAAAAAATCCCCTTTGACTGACTCATTTTCAGTAAGAGGAAACTCCTTCTCAGGGGAAATCTTGAATGCAGACTTTGTTTGGAGAAAATTTATATCTCATGGTTGCACAATTCTCAAAATAAAACCTTGTAACTGTAAGCCTGACAGGCCTTAAACTTCAGCACAGCAGTGCTGCCAAACGCAACACACATTGCTGCTTTCCTCTGGCAGCAAAACTGATGTTTTAAATGAGTCTTACAACAGGATTTCTCTACTAATTGCAGAAATAGATAACATGAGCCTTGAGCAGCCATTATTCATTTGACAGTAATTTTTCTTAAACTGTAAGTGGCATTCTGCTTCAATAGTGCTTGAGTGCCTGATATTCCCAAAAGAAATATTAAAACTCTTCCATTGACTTGTGGATTCTGGCTTTTATAACTAAAATTACCTGAGGTGGTGTGTACTTGGCTTCTTTTAATCAGAGGGTCCCATATGCAAAGGCAAATACTTTCAGAGGCTTTTTTTTTTCTTTCTCAGTATTTCCTATCCTATTAGCATTCTGTATTATTTAGCCTGGAAAAATATTTAAAATATAGGAAACAGAGACAGCCATGTTAATTTTTTAAAAAGGTGCATTTTTTCAAAGATTGAAAAATGATTATTTGATGGGAAATGAATAAAAAATAATGTCATGCTGTTGGATCCCAGGAGTAGCATGATAACTATCTTGGCTCCAGAAGCCTCCCTCAGAGGTAGAAGAACTCTGTGTGGAGTGCTGCCTCAGCTCTCAAGAAGCAAATCAGGTTTTCTGTCCTTGATTTTCAGGCCCCTGAGTTGCTATTGCCCAAATGTGACCTGCAAGACCAAAGTGTTGTGGATCAATTTTTTATCTCCATCTTTTCAACTCCTTTTGCTTCATTTTTTTGTGTGACTTGAGCTGTTGTATCATATATGTTAAGAATATGAAATATGGGTTCACTTGTTTGCTCAAATAAAAGCTTGATTTTTTAAGCAAGCAGATAGAACATAAAAAGCTTTAATATGCATTAAAATCCAGTTAACAGAGAACTTTTAAAAATTTTGTCTCCCCATTTAAAGAGAGGAAGACTCAATTTGAGGGAGACGTAGATCTGAGTATAAACTGCCAATGACCCTGTGAAACATTGTACTGCTCTTCTATCTCTCATACCCTTGTATGAGATGCGTGTAATAAAATTAATTTTAAATTAATCATAAATGACATTTCAGTAGATTAGGAATAGAAAACTTGCATAAGAAAGTGCTACAGGGGAATTAAAAGTTACATAAAATAAAAGGAATCTGAGTCAGAAATCACCATCTCATCATAAAAAATCCGCTTCTTTATTAGTTGATCTCCTAGCCAATTCAAAATATACATTTATCTTAATTCTTGAATCATTGCTTAAGATGCAATAGTGAAGAAATGTTATGTATGATGATTAATAAAATTTACCTGAGGAATGATTAAATTATCTTCTATAACTCTAGAGAGAGAGACTAAAACACTTTAGAGTTTAAAATAGTAAATAGTTAAATGCTGCATTTCAGAGCTTCTGAATGTTATTAATTGCACGTAGTAATGTAGCCATAGGATTCCATGTGATAACATCCGTATTTGAAATCAGGACTAAATAAAGTATGATTACTTGCAAAAACAATAGGTGATTAAAAGTAGATAATTTTTTTTTTTGTTACATTGCTTCAAATAAAATCTTCATGTTGGAGTGGCTCTAGCAATGCCAGTTAGTCTTTAGCATTAGAAGCTTGAAAAATGAACACGGCATGAAATCTCTGAAACAGAGTTTGTCTTAAAGTAGTATTATTATGAAATAAAACTAGCTGGTAAAGTGAGCAATGACATGGAAACCAGCAGAAAAGACTACCATGATATGCTCTAAAACATAAACTTCCAGCTAACTGAAAACACATTTTGAATATGTATCTCCAAAATCTCAGTACAAGGAAGAAATGATGGGAAAATGTGTTTTAAAGCATGACTTGGCAGATAGGTGCCTTGATGAGTCTTGTATCTGTTTAACCTGCATTTTGCCTTGGCAACTGAACCCAAAGCCCTCTGTGCAGAGTGCCAGACAGCATAGATAGAAGAATGGTCCTTGTATTAGAAAGCTCATAACTAGAGCAGAAAAGAGATGCTCCAGGTTAACCATTGAAGTGTGTTATGCTAGACTGAGAAAAGGATTGGTGTTGATTTAGTGTGAAGTCTTACAGGGTTGACCACCACAATGTCTGCTGGAATCAAGAATCATCAAAGCCAAGAAAGCTAGTATGGGAAAGGTTAAAACCTAGAGTTATGTCTTTCTGGCAGCGCAGCAAGGGAATCTTTTAAATTAGCACAGAATCTGCTGAATGGAAGAAAACAACTCTAAATTCACACCCTTATGGAACCCATGCCCCTTTCTCTGCTCAACAAAGGAAGTCCATGCTTGAATTTACAGAGAGAAATCCCCTGGACTGTCCTTTGTTCCTACAAGGCATAAGAGGGGCCGACAGAGAAAAGCAAATAAACACAGAGTACACACATTTTACTAAATATTCTGTGGAAAACTCTGAGACAACTGCAAGTGTTGCATTTATGAGAAGTGTGAGTGAGATCTCTTATTTGGAAAAGATAAAGTTAGTAATTTACCTAGAACTTAAACCCATATTTTTCTGACAATGATCGTGACTTTGAAATTTATGGAGTTGGAAAAGCCTTTCATTAAAGAGTTCATGTCTTCAGAAAAGAGACTTCCTGTAAACCCTCAAAACCTGGTTGTATCTCAATGTTTCATCAGTTTCTAGCTTCTGACATGAAGCGTGAGGGTACTGTGATAAGTAATCTGTATGAGGCCAGGCTAATATTGTGCCAAATATATATTGGTGAGATTTGCTCATATGAAATCTCTGAAGGATATTGTGTCTATCTCTTTAATTTGAGTCTAGGGCTAAGGGTGGAAGTGAAGGCTGTCTGGGATGCTGGATGGAGAAAATCTGCAATTTATCACATGATGAGTGAATGCTGTTACCAATTCTCAAATTCTTGGTATAGGCATTTACAATCTGATTACCTTTTTCAGGCCCCTTCAACTTCCTTGGGACTTAGGTGTTTTGATAGGAGTTGGCAAAACGACATATAATTTGCATAGTTCCATGAAACTATTAGGAAAAATTAACCACAAACTCAGGACTCTGCATCATTCCCAACCCTCCAGCATTACAATCAAAAATAGATTTGCTGCTTTAACAGCTGTAGACACCGACAAGCATGACCTGCAAGAAGAAACTGTACAGCAGCTCACAGTGAAAACTGCACAAAGAATTGAGGAGTACTCAGGGGTGACTCTGTTAAGGTTTACCAAGGCTCCCACACCTCCTGGGCTCACAGGCAGCCGTGAGAGGCAGTCGGCCTTCTGGGAGCAAAGGTCTGAGATGATGCTGGGAAGTTGCCACAACTTCTTCAGAGCACAGCCTACTATCCTTTGCTACTTTTTCACAAATGATACTTCAAGCTGGAATTTGGGCAGATGAGGGAAAGCTTCAGACCCCAGGGAGTGAAAGTGAGAAGTGTTGGTGTCCAAGCTACCTTTTCTTCCATTTTATGAGTTGCAGGAGAGGGTGTAGTCAGAAATATTCATGCAATGCAAACCAACTTCTGGCTTTGTGGCAAAATCCTATTTTGAAGGTTTTGGTCTTTATGAAAATGGGACATTCTACCATGATTGTAGACTGTCAGGGGGGGATGGCATCCCCCTGTCTAGAAGATGCAGAGGAACCTTTAGCAACACACTGACAAACTTGGTGAGGCAGGTTTTAAACTGAAGGACTTGGGGTACAGGATCCAGGGTAGCAACACTCATGATATTGCAACAAACTGATGAATAGACCAGGACAACCAGAGCTGCAAAAAAGTGCTACTTAACTGCCTCCCAGGATGAGAGTCAGAAGTCCAGTCACCTCAAGAGTTTTCATAGTAAAACACTCAGGCTAGGGAAGAAACTGGAGCAGGTGGAACATCACATACAGTGGGAGAGTTGTATTGTAGAAATATCTGAAACGTGGTGGGACAGCTCACATGACTCGTTTTGTAAAGACAGACTAGGAGGAGTTGGTGTAGGAATAGCACTTTATGTTAAGGAAAACCCTTGAATGTTGTAATGGGTTGACCTTGGCTAGATACCAGGTGCCTGCCAAGCTCATCTCTCACTCCTTTCTGCAGACTGGACAGGGTCTCCTGTCTCCTTATACAGAAAATTAAAGAAAAAGTCCATGAGTTGAGATAAGGATGGGGAGAGATGACTCACCAAATATTGTCACAGGCAAAACCAGCTAGTATTAGGGATATTAATTGAATTTATTACTAACAAAATCAGAGAAGGATAATGTGAAGTAAAATAAGACCTTAAAAACACCTTTTCCCCACCCCTCCCTCCCTTCCAGCTCTACCTCCTTCCCCAGTAGTGCAGGGAGACAGCAAATGGGGGTTATGGTCATTTCATCACTTGTGGTTTCTCTGGCTGCTGAGGGAGAAGAGTCCTTCCCCTGCCCACCATGGGGCCCCTCCCAGGGGACATAGTTCCTCCATGAACTTCTCCAATGTGGCTCCATCTCACAGTCCTTGTCAAACTGCTGCAATGTGGGTCACTCTTCCATGGGCTGCAGTCCTTCAAAGGCAGGGTGCTCCAGTGTGGGCTCCTCTCTCCACAGGTCTCACATGGGGTCACAGCCTCCCTTCAGGCATCCCCCTGACCCAGTACAGGGCTTCTCCATGGGCTGTGGGGAGATTTCTGCATCCCTGAGATCCTCCAAGGGCTGCAGGGGCACAGCTGCTTCACCATGGTCTGCACCACGGGCTGCAGAGGAGCCTCGGCTCTGGTGCCTGGAGCACTTCCTGACCTTCCTTCTCCATTAACCTTGGCACTTCCAGAGTTCCTCTCACATATTCTCGCCCTGATCTTCTCTGCCTGCGATTACAAGCGCAAAATATCTTTTTTTTCTTTTTCTTCTTCTTCTTCAGTATCTTGTCAGAGAGGTTGTGATACATTGCACCGTTTTTCATTGGTCCAGCCTTGAGCAGTGGCACGTCCATTATTGCACAGGTATCAAGATGGAAATATAAATAAATACCCTTAAAGAACTACAAACTCATTACCAGGGTGTGCAGAGGTGCAGTTAGAAAAGAAAAAGCTGAGCTTGAATTGAAATTTGATGTACGAAAGCATTCTTCAGGTACTCAAACAACAAACAGATATGGAAGAAAGTGTTGACCTACTGTTAAATGGGAGATGTGAACTAGTCACCAACAATGCTGAAAAGTGTGAGATTCTTAATACTTCCTTCACCTCTGTCTTTACCAGCACTGTAGGGCCTCAGAAATTGGGAAGAGTATTTTGGGTTGATGCAAACACAGACCTAACAGCAGAGAAGTAGGAGTTGGGATTTGAGCTATTACAGAAACTTGATCCCTGCAAATCAATGGGCCCTGACAATATCCACCTCAGGGTGTTAAGAGAGCTGGTTGACATCACTATGAGGCTACACTCCATAATCTTTGAGAAGTTGTGGAGATCAGAGAACAGCCAGAAACCTGTGAGAAAGCCAAAGGCACTCCTTTTTGCAGGAAGAAGTTAAATCCAGCAATTTTAGTTCCATCAGTTTTACTTCTCTTCCTGGAAAAATTATGGAACAATTTCTCCTGGGAGGCCTTACAAGTGAGAAGAACATAATTTCTGGAAAAGGTCAGCATGGATTTACCAATGGCCAGTCATGCCTGACAAACTGATTTCCCTCTAGGACAAAGTAACCAGCTGTGTCAGTGTGGAGCAAGAGGTGGACATTGTCCACATGGCTTTCAATGCAGTTTCCCAGAGCCACTCCTAGAAAAACAGGTATGTTACAGCCTAGACATGTGGTTGGTGAGGTGGTTGGGAACTGGCTTTGTGGTTGCACCCAGGATATAAAGCTCCTTTAAAAATTGCCAGCCTGTCACAAAAATGTGGTCCTCAGGGATATATATTGGACCCTAAGCTAGTTAGTATCTTCAGTAAGGGATCTGGAGTATGGCATCAAGTGTGCAGTAATGAAATTTGCTACTGATTCCAAACTGAGTGGGGATGTGGACACCCCATAAGGGACAGCCATCCTGCAGAGACACCTGAACATGCTGGAAGAGTAACAAGACCCTTAGGAGATTCAACAAGGACAAGTGCAAGGCAATGCACCTGGGGAAACATAAGCAGAGGCTAGCATCTATTTGTCTGGGGAGCAGCTCTGTGGAAAGGGACCTGGATGTCCTTGGACAACAAGCTCAGTGAACAGTCCTGCGGTGGCAGAGAAAGCCAGTGGGATGCCAGGCTGCATCAACAAGGACACCACCAGCAGAGATAGAGGAGTCATTGTCTCACTCTACGCAGCACTTGTCAACTACACCTGGAATAGTGTGTTCAGTTTTGGCCCCTGTAAAAAAAATGTGGACTGGCTGGCAAGGGCCCACAAAAGGGTCACAAAAATGACCAAAGGACAAGAAAACCTATCATACGAGATAAAGCTTGGAAGAGTGGGGGTTTCTGCCCTGGGAATGGAGGCTTAAGGGAAAACTAATCAGCATGTTCCAATATTTAAAAGGTTGACTGCAAAGATGATAGAAACTCTCTTTTTAAAAGAGTCACATGAAAAGTTGAGTTCAAGTCACTCTTGGGGTGATCTCATATGGACACAACAGGAAATTTTTTCTCAATGAGAACAATCATCCACTGGAATGATCAGAGGGAAGCAGTGGATTCCCTAATGCTGGACACTTTTAAGATTTGGCTGAACCAGGTGCTGTCTAAACTGGGCTTCTGCCAATTTCCCTTCTAACCTGGTATTCTGTGAAAACCTAGAAACATTATAACCATTTCACTGCTAAACCGAGTTAAGCCTGATGAGGGTCTAGACAGGCTGAGAAAGACAATGCCTAATCCAAGTTACTTAACAGCAGAGTAGACATCTGACTTAGAATAGAGAATCTGTTCATTGTGCATGCACATCCTTGCCAGTGCTATGTGTCTCACCTACTGCCTGTGGGCTTTTGTTCTTCATCTGGGAGGGATTAGTGAGGATGTGTTGTAGTTAACATATTCCGTAAGTCCAATCTCATATTGTTATATCTATCATATTCCATTGTTGTATTTAACATATTCCATAAGTCCATATTAGATAAGTCCCAAGTTGTTATATTAAGCATATTTCATTAGTCCTGTACCTCTCATTGTTGTCTTGTGGGCGGCAGATCTTCACAGCACAGGAACAAGATCTTCCTTAGTCAGAGCTCCTTCATGGTTCTGCCTGACTAAGTAGCCCACTCCCCTTTTATCCTAGTTACCTTGACAAACCACAGCTGCAGCCCAATGAAGAACATCGCAGCTGCAGCCCATCAAGGATAACTAGGACTAGTCAAGGGTAAAGATATTTAAGTACAGGTATATATAATATGTATTTAATACCTCCTCCATTCATAATACAAATATTCAGGGCCTCCTACAAGGATGGATACAGTGATAGAGAGGTGCACAAATGTTGTGACAGTCTTACAACATGCTGTTTAATATGGAATAGTGGAATGTTTAAAACATATCTAAGAATTTATTGCAGCACAGGAGTGATTTTCAAAATGTGTATTTGCTGTATGGTTCCATGGAAAGTCGAATACATGATCCAAACAATTTTCAGACCTAAACAAGGGAAAAGTTGAGAATTTTTTAGAAAATAATTAAGTGGAACAAGAGGACTTGATTTTGCCAGTTCTCTCTTCAATGGTCTGCATAATTATGATCTCCCCATCTTAAAAAAAAAGCAGTAGAAAATCTAGTAGAAAAGGAGAAACTTCAGAAAGTGACAACAAGGATGATAAAAAGTACCAAGCAACTTCTGTAGTATGTCTGGCTGCGTAAACTAGTACTCTCCAGCTGGGATTAGAAGAATTTTGGAAGACAAGTCAACAAATCATCATGCTGTGTGGGAAGCAAATTGATTTTCTGACCACCTCTAGAACATACTAGTAGGAGCCTGGTTCAAAACAACCAAAGGTGTCTCCTAATCAGAAAAATAGCAAGCTGTGCTCTCTGTCAAGTTTGTTTTATTGTAAAGTTCACAAGTTCTTGGAAGAGCAATTTATTTAAAGGCTTGGGGAAAATATATGGTTACCAAATATATGTACTAATAACTCAGGCAGTCTCTATGCAAAATATAATTAAGTATGAAGCAAGTTGTGTTAGAAAGAGGAGCACCATGATTTGCCCCTTCTCATTCCTTCCAAGTCATTTGTTCACAGATGCAGCTGGAGGGAGAGCACAATAATATGAACCTCTGGACTAATCCAGGACAGCTGCTATTTTATGAAACTACAGCTCAAGTTACTACAGATTAAATAAGAATTTAATTATATGACTGAAAAGAGGGGACACTTCTTTTATATAGATACAAAATTATATATTTTGTTATATTAAAATAGATATCTGAAATTAAATTTGAAAAATTCAGTGCCTTCCATCATTAGTGTTGGGTCCTTCTCCTGGTTTTATTTCACTAGCTCAGAAAAGCAAAATCTAACATCAGTCACCAAATACTTCCATGGAACCACAGGCCAAACAACAATATCAGGAAAATTTGTAAATGAAACCAGAGAGGTGTGAAAATTACTGTGACCGAACTTTTTATTTTCCATTGTTTAATAGCTAAGCAAATGAAAAATAATAGCATTATATTAATAAAGTTTTCCTTTCCAACAATAAGAATGCAACAACCTAAAAAATTGATTAGATGTCCATAAACTGTTTGAGTCCTTAATTTGGAATGACAAAGGACAATCATCAAAATACTGTATCTCACTGGATCCTAAGAATACACATAATTATTTCACTCAGCTCTGCAATGACACTTGCTATAACTAGGAAAACAGTGATTTTTTAAAAATTGTTTTCTACTTTTTTGTTAATGAATTCATCTTTTTGAATCAGTATTTTAAAGTAAGAGAAATTTTGTAACATCATTAAGCACTGTAATATTGACATATATATATATATATATATAGCATTTCCAGCTTTTTTGTTGTAGTATTTTGATAGACTCCCTTTGTGGAAACTGTTGCATGTAGCATGAAGTTAACGTGGTTTGGGCTGGTGTATGTGTCCATTAGATATACAAAAACTGTATGTGTAAAACTTTTCGTATGCCTTACTTCTTGTACCTTAATGTGCTGGCATCTTCTGATCCCTCAATTAAAAGAGAAATCATTTGAACTTTGAAGTCCCATCTTTCAGATGTCCTGTTTGGAAAAGCCTACACTGACATTAATTTTGATTAAATATGACCTCTGAATACTCATCCTTCCATTATTTTTAGCAAGGCAGCTTCCACCTGCACCTTTTCTGAAAGGCATCAGCAAGTGCATATTAAAGTTTGACATTTCTTTAGTTCCCCTCTACACAGGGAGCCACTTTCCAAGTGGAGGTTAGGAATCTGCTTATACATATTGTTGAATTAATATCCTTGATTTATCCCCTTAGCCCCTAAAGTGAGAGAAAATTAATTTTTAGTTGAATGAAACAGAGAATCTTCCATGATAAGGGTGGTTTTGAATTTCTGAGGGACAAAAAATGAACAAATGAATCTGTGAATTCTGCTTTTAGATCTACATGCATTCAATTTTGAATTAAGAAATGTTAAATGAGACAAGTATTTAAAATTCATTCTGTCTTAGCTCTAAAATGGGGAAATTTCCCCTTTCTAATACTTCTCTGGCATTTCAGGATATTGATTTGTACCAGAAAAACACTGAACTTTTTTACACACCAGACTGATTTTTCCCCCCTCAACAGACTACATCCAAAGCCCAGCAACAAATTCTGCATTTAGATGCACTGAACATCCCACATGTATCTCTCCACTATGTGGTATGAAGAGTAACAAAATGGCAGGAAAAGCCCTGAACTTCTGGAAAGGGAACTATAGATATTTTTCAGCGTGCTGTTTCTCTCTGCACTGTCTCAGGTACATGTGTCTGAATGTGACTGGAATATGCAAGACTATCTTAGAAAGGAAATAAGACCTGATTTCTTTTATGCTAAGAAAAACCTGTTCCAACTAAACAGGTATGAATTGCAGCAGAACAACAGGAGGCTGTTCTTAAAAAAATGAGAACTAGGTGCGTAACAAGGATATCACTCTGACTTCTAAATGAAAAGCCATTTATCCACTCCTTCTAGAACGCTTCTTTTGATTTCTTGCCCCATGAAATTTAATTAATGTCAATGATCTTTGAAATACTAAGATCTTATAACTGGATTTGTGCTTTGCACTCTGTAAATGTTAGCTAAGTTCTCATTTCTTATTTCAGATTATTTTAAAACACAAATGTGACTTTCATGCATGACATGAGAACCACCCCAAATTTTGATTAATTTTCATTTAAATGTACTTTACAATAAATCCATTTTGGTGTTATAAATCATATATGCCAACTTATTTGAAATAATGTAATATAAAAACATTGAGATGGTTGCAGAAAGTGGAAAAAGAGCCAAAGCATTTAATTCCATTAAGGCTGAAAAATTTTATTTCGCTGAATTGTCTTGGTTTTTGATTTTTTTGTTCCTTCTGTAATATGCTTAATTTGAATAATAACAGGCAGTAGAAAGCCTTTCTTCTGATAGGAAGGTAAAATCTGATGGGGAAATACCTAAAATTTTCATACAACTGAAATACATATTGTAAATAAATATAAACACCTAAAAAATAATGTGCAATAAAAATTATGTGATATTACACTAATCTAATATAGCCAAAGTAGAGATCCTATGGGGAGTTCACACTACACAAATATTGGACACAGCCAACACTCAAAATCTCTACTCCAAAAAATGAAGGCTGGAACTTGTCTGTGCTTGGGATCTTACCTCCCTTTCTTTGTTATGTTATTCCTCATTACAAGATAGGTGGGAAATATGGTTTCACTTCCCCAGTATATGCAGGGAGAAATCTTAATTTAGTTGGACTACAACACAGAATTCAGATTTATCAGAATGTTCTTTTGTTATTAAAATGATGGGATTTGATCATATATTTTGTTCAGCCTGTCATGCAGGTTTGTAAGAGAGGACATGCATGTAGAATTGTATCCTATTTTTGTCATTGATGCATTATATTTCAGACTGACAATAAAAGCTTAGCAGACCCACAGGAACAACTTGCATGATGCAATAATATATGAAATTAAAGTACCTCATAAAGTTTGTTTAGTTATATAATTTTCTCTGGAACAATTTTTCTCATGTAATTGAGGCGAGGTGTCCCATTGTCTTGCACTCTGTTGCTATTTCTACTAATGTAAATACAGTTTGATTTAACACTAAATCAGAAGTACCACCAATTAAAATGAAGCCATTTCAGAACAATTAATGCTAAATCATGAAACCTGAAACCAAAGAAATAATGTGATTAGACATACTGAGTCAAAGCAGTCAACAAGCTGGTTCAGCTTATGCTTAGACTGAAATCATTCTTACATGCTGATGAACAATTTACCAGACTAGCCGATGAAGGACTTTTATACAATGTTAGCAGTTGAGTACATCAAGACTGCAAGACTTCCTATGTAAGAGTTAGACGAGTGTTTCCGTAAAGCAACTGTCCTCCAAACACCTGTTATCTAACGAGGCGTGTAACATCAAGATATAATTTATATTCTTAAAGGATGAAGGGATTCTTCAATTAGCAAGTTATCAAAATGCAAAGTACTAGCTTTATAAGCAATTTGCGTTGCAATGAGCAGATGTAACACAGATGAGGGCTTTCTGCAAACCTCTTTAGGAATGATCAACGAAATGGTTTTTAAGTCCTTTTGTGACATTGTTGGGAAAAAATATTATCTTTCTCTTCCATCCATTTATCATTATAATTTGCTATAGTGAATCTTGTTTAAATCTCACTGAATTGGGTCCTGTTTTCAGATCTGATTTATGACTGCTCTCAACCAAACCATGAAACCAATCAGCAACTCATAGGTTAGTGCTTGTCAGGATTTGCACTGAAAGATCAGGAGGGTCTCCTCTGCTACCAAAAAAAAAAGCCATCTGCAGGGACTCCCCAGAAACATTTCCAGTTAGGGAAATTCTCCTTATGATAATGCCATGAGAACTTTACTAGACTGTTGCTGTGCCCTGAAAGTCACTCTGTAAAAACTCAGGAAATATGCTTGGATTGTCACTCCTCTTTCACATCAGAAGGTGAAATTAGGGATGCAGTGCTGACACAGGCTTCAAATCGTCCTAGCTTTGAGTGGGAGGAGGTGGAAAAAGACAAATATCAAACCAGCTTTCTTGCTCTTTTGTTAAGGCCCATTAAATTTTTTTTTGTGTAGATGGCAAATATAATTCTGAGAGATTTCAAGTGGGTTCCTCTGCCTGTCAATGTACACATATGTGCACGTAACCTTCTCTTAAACTGAAAGAATTGTTCTTGTCTTGTTCAGCTGTCTTGGTGTCCTGTTGGTTACCTTCCCTTCTGCTAAGGGTCAGACAACTTCCCTGGCCAGGGACAACATGCCGAATAACAAGAAAGAAAAAGATTGCTGAGACTACTAGCAGTACTAGCTTTTCAATAAAAGAGTTGTAGGTATCCAAACTTTTCAAACATTTCATAACAAGAAGCAGGAAAAGTGTGAAACCAGTATTCTTCCATGAAAACCACTTTAAATAAGGGAAAAGTCAGAGAAATGTATCTAGGACAATTCTCCGGAAGAAAAAATAGACCAAAACCAGACTTAAATCAACCCAAATATCTTTCACTGGTGTTAGGAAACACAATCTTGCAAGTACAGTATGAAACTCAGTAATGGTCTGTTACTTCCAGGCGATACATAGTTAACTTTCACATAAATGCTCATTTTTGTCAATCTAGAGATCCTTTTGGAATGGAAAAATTGTGTGGTTGTTTTCTTGCTGTGCTGATTTTTCACTTATGCAATCCTGTTACTTTGCAAGTGTGTCCTTAATGGCACTTAAAAAATCTCAGCATTTAATAGTTTGAAAGCTTTGCAATGTTAACTTTCTTACTGTTAGCAGGCATTTTTTTCAATGATAATAAGAAAAAAAAAAGAAACTTACTATTCTACAGATTTAACCCCTTCCCCCGCCCCTCCAAAAAACAAAAGGAAAGGAACTAGTAGTATTTTATTTAATGTCACTTCTCATGGACTAATTGCACCAATTAAAACAGAATTGTATTACTTGGGTAGAACACAAAGACATGAAAAATCTGTTTGACATTAACAGCAATGATAAAACTCTGGACTAGGACTAGATTCACACAGAGGCCTTATGAATCCCACTGGCTACACGGGCTATAGATAGACCATTTCTCAGTAAGTTTCACTTCACTTTCCCTTTTGTCACTGACACATAATGCTGCATTGTCAGAGAGAAATGTCCTGTTTCTGTACAGACTCCAGCAGGGATGTGCCATGCTGGTGCTATGTGCACAGGCAACAGTCAATGAAAAGGTCAGGGGATGGATGAATCCTGAATTCATACAAAGAAAGGAGGTGCAGTGTTGTGAAACCTGCTGCATTACCTCTAGGTGCCTCTATGAGCACAGAATGCAATTTACTCATAGAGATGGAACTGAAAAAACACCAGGTCTTTATATTCTCACGGGAAAATTGCTTAATCCGCCTAATAATTAAGATTAATAGATTCATAGTATAAGTTTCATGAGTGTTGAAGTACTTGGTTAAAGAAAATTGGACAAATACTAATTCATCTTTTCCTAGTGCTGAAGCACCACAATGGAAGGGGAAAGTGAGTTTAAAAAATTCCTTTTAAGAATGTTTCCTTCCCTCACAGACTTAAGGTCAAATCACTTTAAAAATCATATTTGTTATCTTTGTATGTGGAGTTCTATATCATTGTCAGATCACAGATGAAGTAATGAAGTCCCTTCTATTTCAAGATATTTAAAATTGGGATATAGCTCCTGGTTTTTAAGTCTGCTTGAGCTCATGTGGAACATGAGGACACAGCAGAGCAAGAATACAAAGATGAACAAGGATGCTTGCTGCATTATGTCAGAAAAATTTATTTATTTAATGTCTTCTCCTCCAAGGGCCTATTTAAAAGGTTGGAGTAGCTGGCAAACTGCAGCCATTTATCCTCATTTCCAGAGATGCACAGTGGATGCTGAGAGGGGCACAGCCTGGAGCTGCCCAGTTTCTAAGACAGGTGGGCAGTCTCACAGCAAAACCTTGAAGACTTTGGCAACCCAGTAGCTTGGTTTTGCACTTCCAAAAATCCTTACAACAGATGTGAGAATTCAGCCTATATTTGCTGTTTTGATGTATTTGCAGTGCCTGATGTGCAGTGAAATTTTTTTGTGTAGGCTTAAAACATATTCTCTCTAACATGAGACTGGAAATGCCATTGCCTATTGATTTTAATGTGATTTCTGCATAAAAAGAGAACAAGAAGAAGCTGGAGAAAAGTAAACTAGTGGGAAGGAGAAAACATTTAAATTTCACAGTGTGTAAATTGGCAGGATTTTATGTAAATTACAAGTTATCTTTCCTGGAGATGACTTTCTCACTGCATGTATACCTGGCTGAAAATTATTAAAGCTTTTTCATCACAGACATGGCCCCTAAAATATTCACCTGCATTTGACTTCCAGACATACACTCATTTTTCTTTTTTGAAATTCAAAATGGGTAAGTAGCTGCAATTCTGTCTGATAGAGAGAAGGAGAGAAAATCTGTTGTGGTGGGAACAGAGCTGTTTCTCTATGGTGTTCTCTTCTATGGTATCTCTGAGTGTTGCTCTAAATATTTTATGTCTCCGAAGAGTGGAGAACAGAGAAAAACATTAGCTACCTAAATTTGTTCTATGCTGTATGGCATGTTTGTTCTTAAATCTTCATAGGACAGTTCTATATTTTAGATAATGATACCTATTTATCTGCCTTGCAAACAGAAAATCAAGGCTCAGTGGCATAAATCTTGCAAAACATGGAGAGCATTTTTTATTTAATGTTATTATTTTAGCTATTTATAAAAGAAAAACTGAGATACTCCAAAGTCCCTTTTAAAGCATTTAATGTTTTTTTAGTCCCTTTTAAAGCTTTTAATGTTTTCTTAGCATTTTACTAAACTCTGAATCATTCAAAGAAAAAACATTTAATCTTAGCAGCCTTAGCTTGAGTAAAAAATATGTTTGTGTGCTTAACTTATGTAGTGAGAACACCACATAAAATCAATGTCAAGAACTCTTGCCTTTTTGTATCATCGCTGCTCATGTGAAAATTAGATCAAAATTAGGCCAACTCAAGCCCTAGATGCACAGAACGAGATAGAACAGAATCTGGTTTACATGAGATAAATGTGTATATGTATTCTGAGATTTCAGAATCTGTTCTTATGGACACAATAAACCCAAGTCTGTCTTTCTATGCATGGTGTCGAGGGCAAGTCTCCTATCATTACTGTCTTAAGGAAGTAAAAATATTACATTTAAAAAAAGGTGACACATGTACCACCAGCAAGAAGTAAGTCTGTCTAACTGATCTAACTGGCCTGTTTCCAGATATATTGCACAAAACAGCTGAAAGCATCAAAAGTTGCTTAATGGAGCAGATTAGCAAGTCAGCAAAAGAATGTTACACAGGGGATCTAAATGTTGTGTGTAGGATGCTAAAGACTGCTTACTTGAAGCCACAAATGCATATGTTTCTCCACTCTGCAGTAGAAAAGTGGTAAAATGTTTTATTATGTGGAGCATGAAATTATCCTGAAATACAGAGGTTCAGGTAAAGATATTTCAGTGTTCATTTATTTGAAAGTGCTCATGTAAAACAAAGTAGGTATGTTCCTGAGGGTTACATTCACAAGAAGCAAATTATACTAAGTCAGATGCAATCTTGAATATCCAGTATTCCACTGTTTTGAAGAAATTGAGCCAAATTAATCTTGCATTATTTTCTGTATTCTGCTACTGTGTTGTTGATTTGTCTTTTCTTTGCCTAGGTATGTAGTTACTACAAGGAATCAACATTAAGCTTTTTTTGTGTTAGTTTGTTTATTCTGGGAATTTTTTTTCAATTTTTAACATGGTTTTGAAGTTGCTAGGTAATTATTTACCTTGATCACGATATCTTGCTGCTTTGTTGTTTTTGGGTTTTTTTGCTGTAACATGCTGGAATTCAAAACTTTGCATACCAGTTTAATTGAAGTATTTGATTTCATATTGTCACTGTGAATTACTCCAACTGAATATGGGCATTTTAAGTAATTATGCATTGTTATATTCTTTATGTTATAGCTTTAATCTGATTCAGTATTCATTATGACTAAAAGTAGAGTTTTCTGGCAGGCAGAAAGATGCAAAATTAAATTGAATCTCTTATGACTAAAAAGAGTGACTAGACTACTAAAATGTCAGCAATGCCTAAAAGGTTTTGTAGCTTCTTTGAACTCTTTATTCTTGTAACTATATGAAAATTTAATTCAAAATCCAATTCTGAAAGAGGGTGTATTTGTGTTAATCAGGAATATACTCTGTGACAGCAAGGCATCATTTGTCCAACTGAAATTGCTGCCCTAGATCCCTGATAATTTTGTGTATGAGAAAAAGTATGATTACTAGACAAAATTTAGTGATGAAAAATGGTCACCTAGGTCTGACTACAAATTTTTGAAATACAGAGAAACCTACAGCCTGTCTTAGCTAAGTCCCAGAAGAAAATCAGAGTTAATATAGAATTTAGATACAGGCACATCTGCCTCAGCAGAAACACGTAGGCATCTTTCTATCTGCAAACTGTCTCTGAGGTAGTGGTCCTGGTGGGTCCACACAACAGTGAAAACACAATAGGCCTTCTCTCTTTTTTTCTATCCTTGGTAAATCCAAACTGTTTGTTTCAATAATTCTCCTAGGATTTGGAGGTGTATGGAGCAGGGAAATGTCTGAAAAACAGCAATATGTTTTAGTCTGTAAAAAATATATCCAAATTAAGTTGCCTGATGCAAATTTCACCAAAGTCACTGGTGATGTTTCTCCAAGTCTTCAGATGGGATTTAGAAGAATTCCCAGAAGAGGAAGGAAAGGTAATGCAGATCCTTTATTTATGCCAAAGTGCTCAGCTTTGTATTGCTGGCCTAATTGAAATATAACCACCTGCCTGTCTGCTCCTAAATTGGGATCAAATGCTTGCTTTTGATATGTAACCCATAGCATCCTTACCAGACCCCTCTTTGCTTTCAGCTCAAGTGAACAGGGACACTCAGGTCGCAAGTAATGGGGCTGTCACTATTGGGCAGATGTAAAATATCTCTAAGGTAACTTTGACTGGATGTTAGTACTGATAGTCAGCATCTAAAGGCTTCTCTACCTCAAAAATATCTCAAGAGCAAGGGGATGGTTAAGAAGGTAGGAAGTGAATAAATGATAGGAAAAAAGACATATAATCCACAAAACAAGGTTTACTGTTTTCCAAAAGAATTTCAGACAAGGATGATGGATTCAGTAGAGGAGGAACTTGAAAAAGAGGTGAGTAATCCATCTACTTTCGCTTTTTTTTCCTGTCTCCTCTCCTTTCAGTCAAGGATGTTCCACATCCACAGAAGTAAGTTTAGACAAAAAATGAGACAGTGCTTTTTTTCCTCAGTTTCTAACAGTCCTGATAGACCATGGACTGCCCAATCCTCTGAGCCAAAGGACCAGGAGGTAGGAGCAAGGACTTCCCATTTGTTTCGGCCCTGAGCTTGTCAGAGACCAGCTACATCGGGGAAGGTTCACATGTCTATGTGAACCCAGAGAGCTGAAGGAGCTAGGAAATCTTATGGAATTCTCTCCATCAGCTACCAAAAGTTGAGGAATCTGGGGTATTCCCTGTTGTATGAATGCTGGCCCATACTATTCCAATTTACAAGAAGGGTATAAGGGAAAACCCAGAAACATACAGACCTGTGAGCCTAACCTCAAGACCTGAAAAAGTTATGGAGGAGACAGATAGAGACTGGGTGCCATAAAAAGTAATTTAAAGGAACAGCACAGCCATCAGGCACAGTCAGCAAAGAGTCTCACAAAGAGAAGGTCCTGTTTATAAACAACCCAATCTCCTCTAGGATAAGGCCACTGACCCAGTGAATAGAGAGATGCAGAAGATATAGCTTTTTTTGCATTTAGTGCTGCTTTTTATACTGTGCCTCACAGGACCCTTCTGTAGCAGTGGCCCAGCTGTAGCCATGTGGGCCAGTGGAGCACGGGGTGGAGTGGCACTGCACAGCAGGGCTGAGGGGTTTGGCCAGGAGGCTGGTGAATGGCCAGCAACTGCTCCTCAGGACTCACCCCTCGCCCCAGGGCTGGGTGCTAGCTGGGTCCGTGATCTGGATGTAGGAGTTTAACTCTGCATTAGGTGGCTCTAGGGGAGCCAGCAGAGTGCTGTTCCATTCTCTTATGCACTAGGCTCTTTTCAGGAGAGATCTGATCTGTATATACTGGACTCCAGCAGAAGTATTCCTTTCTCTTTTGTCACTGCCCTTCCTGCGTCTTTCTTTTTTTTAGTTTTTTTTCCTAATATAAGAAGGATGCAGATTCAGCAAATTGCAAGGTTAGAATTAGCTTTGATGTTAGGCAAACAGGCTTTTAACCAAGCAAAGATAGCTCAGTATAGCTTAGATTTTAGTACACTATATATCTCAATAATAACTGTTTGATAGTATTGCACTACTGACCCCATGGGAACATATTCCTTTGTACTAAAGTGTCTTGAGTAATTGATATTTACGGGCTACTCTCACCTGGTGTGAATGCAATTCCTCCCAGCTGAGCATTTCTTGTGCTTTTGTGGCTTTTTTAAAAATCTTGTCTGTAATAAGAATTGGTAGGGGGTGAACAGTAATGGAGAACTAAGGTGCTACAACTTGTCCTTAATGACCAACAGACCCATTCTCACATCTCTGTAAAAACGAAAATATTGCTGCACAGTCCCAAGCTTGGTTATTCTGACATTTATCACACAACACTTTGTGTGCATCTACTCTTAATAAAAGGAAGTAAAGGTAGAGACAGGTCCTACTCCAAAATCACTCAATTAAGCCAAAGGAGGGAAGACTTATTTTGGCATCCTTTGGACATCCTGTTTGACATCCAGAGGAATATTGCCTTTCTACAAAAGAGTCCCAAGAAGATTGGGTTATACAGCTTTGAGGCATTTATTTGCAAAGTTTGCAACAGGTTCAAGGTTTCTATTAAAGCAGCGCTGAGGTAATCCTTTTATTATCATCTACCCTTACATGAATAGCTCCTGTTTCAGTTCTCTTTAATGCGCTGCGTGGCCTTGATCCGGTCCTTGCCTTGTAAAATCCCGGTAGCTTCAGGGCCAACAGGTTTTGCTAAGAGACTGAGTATTTTGCCACCACGACAGTATTATGCTGACAGAGTCTGGTCACTCCAGGCCAGAGCTGGCTAACATGCACCCGAGAGCATGAGCAGGAAAAAAGACATCTCTTCTTGTAACCTTGTGTGTAGATGCAACCTTATTAGCAATCTTCTTCCCATATGTCTCTCTTAAAATAGAATGCTTTATGCTGCACATAAATTGTATTTAGAAGGTTATTCTATGAACATTTATTTTAAACTCTAATGACTTCAGGGAGGGGATGTCATTTGCTATCAGTTTAAATAATGCTTAGCTTTGACCTGCTCTGCTCCTTACAGCTGCCATATATAGATAAATAAACATCTCCTGGTTTAATAAATGTCTGTAAATCAGCATTTTCAAGCACAAATACATCCCATAAATATGCTCTTTCAATGAAATTAACTGTACAGTCTCCTTTTTCCCCTTTAAACCTCCTTTTGGATTTAGGCAAAGGGCAATGTTTCTGTCGCTGCTTCTGCCAAAAGGATTACCTCTTCTGAAAAGGTTATTTTCTTTTTCCTAGTTATAATTCGTGGTGTAACAAGAATAACCCATTGAATCAGTTTTAGAGGGGAACAGGAAACTTTTTATCTCCTCAATTATATGCCCTCATATCACAAACCAGCATACTAACATTGTTCTCTGACTGTGTTAATGATCTCTATATCTCAGTAGGGCTAATTAAACAGAAAACAAGGGGTGAAAGGCAGTATCTACAGAAAATTTTATTCTGGGTAGCATTCCAGCATCTTGGAAAGATTTTAATAATTGTTTTTGTACAGGTCCAGCTGTTTACCATGCAGCCTGGGGGGAAGTCCATATTTATGAGAAGAACTCTTCCCCACTGATTGTAATCATGTGCAAAATGGTCTTTTCATCTCATGCTCATGAATACATCTCTGTTAAACTAAACAAGAGAAGCTGACTAAACATCTGTGCTTAATGTGTGCATCTCACCTTTTGATCTCAGCATCTATTTGGACAGCTAAAAAGAGTTTGTGCTTTGAGGGGACATTTCCAGTAATTATTCGGACTATTCTTTATTTTTTTGGTAAAACAGGAAGGCATTTTTAAACAAAAATCCTTTCCTTTTATATCCTTGTAGGGCACAACACTTAATATAGTCTTTCATTGAATTACACTTTCTGTGACTTATTAGAGGCTTTGTGTTATGAGTGTTATATATTGAAGGCAATGAAGGGTGAAAAAACATCCAAAAACTGTAAGAAAAGCAAGAATTTATAATATCCTGTGGGACTCAAGTGTTTGTTATAAATTCATTTTCCATGTAAATGGGCTTTAAAAAAAGATTAAACTTGATGCTGGTGCTGTAATTGTTATCACACCAACTTCAAACAAATTTCATTCTTTGGCTATTCTTTAATGCTAATGTCTAGAAAAATCAATTTTTGTTTTCTCATTCTTATATTTGAAATGAACCTAAGCTTACTGCAGTTAAGAGATTTGGATTATTGGCATGTCTGACAAAGCATATTTTGTACACAGAGATTTAGAGAGGTGACCTCCATTTAACTAAATGTTCAGTAGTCTGCTAATAGATCTGACTACTTCAGGTGATTCATATCCCACAAAAATTAAGGAAAATATGTTGAACACTTGTTCTAACATTATTCTTCTATCCATCATCTGGAAAGTTTTAAAGAAGGCCTTGAGGAATTAGCCTCATTTGACCTAGTTCTATGATCACATCAGCTGTCAAACTCCTTCCTGCAATCCAAGATGCAAGTCTGGATGCAAAAGTCATACTGGGATCAATGGTCAGAGAAGATGATGGAACCTGTGCAAGGCATTCACCCCAGCTCCTACTGAGGTGCTGGAAAGGAGCTTGCTACAAAACACTGTGTGCTGGGTTTGCCCGCTTTGGCATCCATTACTCCACCTCTTGCTTGATGGGCAGTCTGTGCCGTGTGGAGCTAGCAAATGGCAGTCAGCATTCTCCCTGCTGAGCAACTGTAAGGCAAAACAGGACATTTTCTCAAAGGGACAGCAAGTGAATACATAACCTTCACACTTAGAAAGTCCTCTCTTCTTAAAGGGCCATGATAATCATGCAGGATAAAGGTAGATTATCTCATTAAAAGCACTTTTCCAGAGCTGCTCTTTTCAACTTAATGAATTCATAAAATTGTCTTAGTAAGCATATTTTGTACACAGAGATTTAGAGAGGTGACCTCCATTTAACTAAATGTTCAGTAGTCTGCTAATAGATCTGACTACTTCAGGTGATTCATATCCCACAAAAATTAAGGAAAAATATGTTGAACACTTGTTCTAACATTATTCTTCTATCCATCATCTGGAAAGTTTTAAAGAAGGCCTTGAGGAATTAGCCTCATTTGACCTAGTTCTATGATCACATCAGCTGTCAAACTCCTTCCTGCAATCCAAGATGCAAGTCTGGATGCAAAAGTCATACTGGGATCAATGGTCAGAGAAGATGATGGAACCTGTGCAAGGCATTCACCCCAGCTCCTACTGAGGTGCTGGAAAGGAGCTTGCTACAAAACACTGTGTGCTGGGTTTGCCCGCTTTGGCATCCATTACTCCACCTCTTGCTTGATGGGCAGTCTGTGCCGTGTGGAGCTAGCAAATGGCAGTCAGCATTCTCCCTGCTGAGCAACTGTAAGGCAAAACAGGACATTTTCTCAAAGGGACAGCAAGTGAATACATAACCTTCACACTTAGAAAGTCCTCTCTTCTTAAAGGGCCATGATAATCATGCAGGATAAAGGTAGATTATCTCATTAAAAGCACTTTTCCAGAGCTGCTCTTTTCAACTTAATGAATTCATAAAATTGTCTTAGTTGTCAGCAAAAGTAGCAACACATTGACTTTGATTATTTAGAAGAGAATAACAGGGTCAGTTGTAGTGAGATTTAAGTCAGATTTGCCAGCAAAGAAGCATTGGGAACCGGGTAAAGGTTTGCTCCTCAGCAGCAAAGTTTGAATATTTTCTCCAGTAAACTGGCTGTAATTTATTACTAGAGAAAAACTGGTAAAAATTTGGAGCCTGCTTTTTCATGAACTTACTAAAGGTTTGAGCAAAATGCTCTGGCTTTATAAAAGGAATCTTAAAATTCCAATATTTTTTTCTTCTACAAATGATCAGAAAAAAAGCAGTGCTCACATGTGAAGTTTCTCATATCCTTGCATATATTTCCCAAAAAAAGAATCTTCTCATAGCTTCTTTTAATTTAAAACATTGAGAAAACTCAAAGGACTATCATTTTTAATGAGCTAGAGGTTGCTTTAGTACAGTTGTTCTTGATTAGCTATTTTTTCAGTATCTTTCAGTTCACATGCATCCTTGTTAATTGTAATGAGGCGTATCAGAGGTCATGCAAAACTGGTTGAAATGATTCATCTTTGTCTTGATCTGTGTGGTTGCTTGAAAAACCCTGGGTGTTCCATTCCATGGTTTTGTTATTCTTAATTTATGAACTATCAGCTATATGTTCTCAATTTCCAGATGTTGGAACAGGCAGCCCATTTTATCTACTGCTATGCAGCAGTAAGAAGGTTAATTATATACACAAAATAAAGTTTTTTCAGGTGTCACAGCAGAACCCGTTAACAATTGAGCCATGCACCTCCACAAACACTTCTAAGAGTTTTCCACAAAGGAATTTTGCAAAGTAATGTAGGATATGGCCAGATGCTGAAGGTCACTTGTGCTATCCTTGTATGTTTTACTGTCTAGACTACATTGGTTTTTTGAATAGTAAACTCTTAAGATATATACTAAAGATAATTTGCAATGAATACCATCTCTTGGTAATCTGTTCCAGTGCAAACTCCAAAATCTAAAGAGAGTTTTCTTGCATAGTAGTGCCTTCTCAAGAACCTGTAGTTCTTGTCCATTACAGAGAAGGGAAGGATTTAACAAGGAATCTTCTCTGTCTTTTGGCACAAAAAAACCCCATAAAGGTTGAGATTCAAAATCATCCTCAACCTTTAGCAACAGAGATTATGTTGTATGTGTGGTAATCATTTTTTCACAGGATTTAAACAGCACTATTAACCATTCAAGGTCTCATGACATTGCTAGATTAAAGCCTCTCAGGTTAAGTCAAAGATGTTCTCAGGTGTTCTTATTTTTCTGAGAAGACTTGGTAGACTTTTACAGTCATTATACATACCCCAGGTATAGGCTGGACTCAAAAGTCCCTAAACATTCACAATTTTATGCAAGTCCATTTGCATCCCAGTCAGCTCTGAGAAGAGGTGCTTGACCAAATGCTGGGTGTGTACTTGTAGGTCTGCAGACCCTCACAGTTTCCATATTTTAATTGGGATTCTTATCCTAAGTAGATATGCACAAAGGATTTTTTTTCCACCTAGAAAAGAGGCTTTTACTGTATTTGAGGTCAGATTTGAAGTGTATAGCTGCTCTTCCTCCTGAGCCTCCTCTAGGCTCATGTATCATTGAGTAACCAGCTGGAAATAGCTGCGTAAGCACAGAACTAGCTGAACCATTCAGTCGGGATTCAAGGGTACAGGCAAGGGCAGGAATGCATCTGATTAGGTCAGGAATGATGAGAGCCAAGGTCAGCTGCTCTCACATTTCAGGCCTTCATCACTAGATTACTACTGCCACAATTCTAATATATATTAAAATTGTGTGAAATATTTGTTTCAGCAATTAATATAGCCCTTTTGATCTGGCCTTTCCAGAGCAAGGCAGACTTTTGTTCTTGGCTTTATACAGATATGTATTCAATTTATCTAAAAGGAAACTTCCTGTCTTTAGGTATCTTTTTACAGTAATTTTCAGAGAATTGCTTAATGAACACAGTAATAATTAGTTTCTCAACTTATATGTGCAGGAATGAGAGAAATTTCTTTGTGTAAGATGAGAGGTAGCACTGCTATACCACTCCTTGCAAAATGAGTCAGGTTTAATCAAAATAAAAAAAATTACATCAAAACTGAAAGTAACACAAGCTACAATAATAGTCAGAATTATGTGAATTGAAAGTTTGAAAAAAATTTCAACTGTTGTTCAATCACTTTCATCTATCTTTAGGGGTTTAAAACACTTCTTGCCTTACAATATTTTTTCTCTAAGACCTGATGAAAAAATAAACTTCACATTTTTCAGATAAGCCAGAGGCTTTTTGCCTCACAAAGATTCTGGTCAATTCCAGCTATGGTGGTGAAAATAACTCACAGGGAATAAATTGGCAGGTTTTTAACAATGCCTTCTGAGATTCAGATACTAGGAAAATAGTTGATATTTAGGTTTTTAACCTAGGGTAATGTGGTTCTATTGCAAAATATGATTCTTGGAGGAATATAAACTACACAAATGGAATTGTAAACTTTACTGGTAGCTTTCCTTGTTTTAAAACTATGAATTTTTTAAAACACTAAAATGTTGTATAGGGGGGAGGGTTTCTTTTGTAAAATATGTATTTTGATAACACGGAATCAAAATTATTCAGAATTCAGACATACAAACCCAGATCATGTAAAAATTATGCTATCTCCTTCTGGCTTAGATATCTCGTCTCATATCTAACCATACTTGTTATTTAATAGAACAACAATGTTCATTGAATTCTGTAGCATTTAATAAGGTCTTGCTTTAGCACTAGTTTTTTCAATTTTAATTTTTGTATTACAAAGTGCTTTCTTTTAGGGTTTAGTCAGCAAGAGATGAAATATTGTTTATCGTTTAAATTTGATGCATCTAGTGGCTGTAAAATCTTCAGGCAACCTGCTGGCCAAACCATTTTTCCCCTTTTTTTTTCATTTTTTTAATGTTGCAAGTTAAAATGCTGGCATTTCTAAACTGTATTCACTGAAACTTCAGGCCAATTTTTTTTCGTTGAGAAGCCCTTAATGTTTCTTCTTGCCTACATTTAGTGGTTTTAGCACTTCTGAGATTCAATTAACTTCAGTTCTGGGGAAACTACATTATAAGCAAAATTTTCCCTTGTAAGCCCATTTTATATAAGTCATATTTTTAAACAACTGTTTCAAGAAGTATGGAGCATTCTGACACAAATCCATGGCACAGATATTTATTTTATAAACAATGGTTTTCTAGCATGTTATTTCTTTTCATTTTTCCTTGTGATATAAAATGACAGTAAAGGCTAAATAAATCTGTAAGAGACAGTAACCCTACAGATTGTTCTTCTCAGTTAATTCACATTTCCTAGCATAATGATAGATATTTAAAAAGATGGTAACTTAAAATTAGACATTGTTGGGCAACTCTTGTTCTTATAACTTATATCTGTTCTATTAATGCTGTAGAATTTTTCTGGACATCAATAAGATAAGCCAGAAACAGGTGAATTTTAACTTGCTTGCTTTACTTAAATTGATTATGGGTCAATTCTGTTGTCATATATGACTACTCAATTTCAGAATTCTTTTGCATCTTGCAATTAAAAATAAGCAACCATTACACTATTAGAAAGTAAAGATATATAACTAAAATGAAAGCTTCTTGCAGTTTTTCTCCAAAGTTTCAGATGGACTGTAAGAAACAACTTTTTGCTAAAGCCTAAACTCCTCAATTTTCATCAAAATATTAGCACTACTTCCTGCTATTCTGAAGCAAAAGCTGAAATTAAAAATCTAAACAAAAATAAACAGCACTAGACTTGCTCCTACCTCTTTCTTTTATTTTCCACTTAAAATAGTAATATAGTTGTTACTCTAGATAGAGGATGCTCATCTAAAAAAGCAAGGTGAAGAATGGAGAAAAATCTCTCACCTCTTTTCCACTCCCCTAATTTTCTTCAAATATATTTTGCTTGAGAAAAAAAAAATGGGATCAGATTGATGAAAACAGAGGGAACTATAACAGCAGAGGGTGAATAGAGGACCACAGCCACCAGATGTGGTAAAAGAACAAAAGAGGTCAGTGCTTCAATTGGCGTGGAAGCAGGTGAGCAGAACGATAAAGCTAGCACACTATTACCATGACAGGGGCAAGAGCAAATGTTATCAAGAAAGAAAAAATGTGCAGATATTGCTGTTGCAATAAATTGAAGCAAGAAGAGTCATTGCCATCATGATCAGGGTGAAAGAACAAAAGAAGCAGGGAGAAAGTATCAGTCTTGTAAAAAAATCAGCAAACAGGATCTTTTCTCTTGCATCTGTAAGTCCTTCTACTGCTGAGAGAACCAAACAACTCATGGGAAGTGTATCTTCTAAGTGCTACCTACAAGAGTGTGTGGTATCATAAGAAACCAACTACAGTGACTGCAATAAGCCAACTTTGCATTATCCAAAATCCTCTGAAATCAAAGTGTTTTTTTTTTTTTTGTGTATGGGTTAAATAGATTTTGAAGAAGATCCAACCATAACAAAATTCTTTAAGTTCAGTTCTGCAATAAGCCTTCCATATTTTAACCTTGGGTTAGACGTCAGTCACTTTTACTTTCAGAAACTTCTGGAAAACTCAAAAACTGGAGATGTTCAGGAAGAAGAAAAATAATTTTGAATCTGTACTGGATCTACCCTAGGCTGTTTTAGAGAGTCTGATGCTTGTATGGTACCCTGGAAACTCAGGGCTGATGTAAGACTGTCTATTCTGATGATTAGTATTGATTGTATTTATGTGAGCTTGGAAGACATAAGGTCAAAAGCTGCAAGGAATGAAAATGCAATTGTTAAGGACTTCTTCACACATCCTGCGCCCTAACACTCGATATGGGGAGCAGTCTGAGCTCCATCTAGACCTTTGGTACAGGGTATAGTACAGGCTGAATGAGTCCTTCGACATTGGGGATTACTCAGCTGCGGGTTTGGGATGTGACCACAACCCTTTAAGTTGCAGTTCAGATAAGAATTTTATAGCATCCCTTTTCTCCATGAGGGGGTTCTCTGGAATGGCTAGTCCCATGAAGTGCCAACATATCATTGAAATGATATATTATTTGAGATTATTTATATAATAGAATTACAATTCTACTGTGCGTTGAGACTCTTTATTGGGCTTTCTGGTTAAAGAGTAAGTGTATGAAATATAAACTTTAATTTTGAGCTATAACAACTTTGAAATGTCCTTTCCTCTCCTTCAGTTCATTAAGCCTCCAGAGAAACTTTCAAAGGCCATTAGTTAATTTCAGCTTGGGTTTCTCATCTCAATCTTAAACAGCAAGAAATAAGATTTAATGACTTTAGAGGTCATGACTTCTTTGTCATAGACTGTCTTGGTTTGGTGACCTGCTTCATTATGACCAGAACTGTATTAGTTGTTTATTCCCCAAGCACTGAAACTTAAAATATTCTCTTTCTCACTTTCAACCTTTTAAACACAGCATTTTTTATTAATCATTATGAAATGAAGATGTAAGCTATTTAAGTACTTTGTTGAAGTTCAGAGTATCAAAGGCATGTTATATTGTGTGATCCAATTTATAGTTTAGAACTACAATCAAAAATGTACTCACTTTTCTCACTGTCATTTGTTGGAAATGTGCATCAAGGTAGTATATAATCTAACAGTCAGTTATCTGCATTAGAAAAGAAGGAAACTGTAACAAAATTTGTTGAATTAGTTAAACTAAAAATCCATCTAAAAACTTCTTAGTCTATTGAAAGGTAACCTTTTGTCAGAATTTAGTCCAGATAGATTATGTAATTCCCCCTGCCCTATTTAGTCGTTAAGTGCACCTCAGCAAAAGATAGGTGTTCAAAACTGCTTGTTATTACTTGTAACAAGAAAAATGTAGTTTGCCTGATTTTGGGTGTTTTGGAGAGAACTGTAGCTGACAATATCCCATGACTCACAGAGGATCCACTTTAGCCTCCTAGGCAGTCTGAGCAAGTTCAAATCTGTTTTATTGATTACCCAGACCCATATGTGCACCAGATTTCTCAGTGTATCCTTTCCCTATCTCTGGATGCATCCCACCTAGGCTGATCAGCTGCCTTTGATCCTGATCATTAGGAGAAAATCATTGCTCACCCTTCATAACTAGAGTACTAGCTTGTATCATCATTGATCCAATAGGACCACAGAAGAATTTAGGTTGAAAGAGGCTTCTGGAATTCAGCTAACCAGTCTCATAGCAAGTTTAATGTGACAGGTACATCAAGCTGCTCAGGGCTGTGCCACATCAAGTTTAAAAGGTCTCCATGGATTGAGATGCTTTAGCCCCTCTGGACAACCTGTGCTTAACTACTTTCATTGTCCACGGACTTCCTTAAAACCAGACAGAACCTTCCCTGCTGTAAACCATTT
The DNA here is from genome assembly GCA_024865655.1 of Emberiza elegans. NCBI lineage: Eukaryota > Metazoa > Chordata > Aves > Passeriformes > Fringillidae > Emberiza > Emberiza elegans. Next base: position 932,730 of record JALJVW010000661.1, on the reverse strand, counting down.
GTGATGTCTCTGGTCCTTTACCTTCATAGCTCTGAGTACAGCCTGGCTCCATCTTAACCCAGCTTTGTGCAGAGGAAGGCTGTAATTAGCTGGCTTCTGTTCCAAACAAACCATTTCCTTATGCTCTTCTCCTTGTCCTCAGATGTCTTCTGTCCCAGACTCCTAATCAACCTTATGGTCCTTTACTGGTTTGACCCCAATTTCTTTCCACCAGGAAGTCTAAAATTGTACTCAAATATTTCAGAGGTAACCTGAACTAATGTCAAATAAATGGAAATAATCACTTCCCCAAACTGTCTCAACTCATCCAGGGTTTACTCCAGCCTAGATCCATAACTTCACCATGGTCACAAACTTTACACAGCTCCTATTAGGCCATTCCTCCAACTGATTGCAGGGAAATTGCTTATATGTCCTATGTTATCAGTTATTCCTCAAAATCTGGCATACAACTTGATAATATTCCTACAAAAGTCATTGAAGAAGATGTTCATATTTTGAAACCTTGAGTAATATAACAAAAGCCTAGCAGTTATGCTACTCTCTAGACTCAAAAACTCACTTATTTTGCTTACTTTGAACAGTGTATCTCTTTGAAATAAGTACCTTCTTACTGTGCTGAAACCCTTTGTGAGATCAGTGTAAAATCATTCTTTGTTCTCCATATTTTTTACTTAAACTGCAACCAATGTGTCTTTAAACCAGGTAAACCAAGCAATATAGATTCAGATATTGGATCTATTTTTGGTATTGGAAAATCCAGTCCAGCTGTTCCTAATTGCCTCCTTGTCCTTTTGTGTTTGGAGATGGCTTCTGTGAGGATCTATTTCTTGATTTTCCTAGGGACAGAGGTTAAACTGAAGCTGCCAGGTCTGATTTTTTAAGATCCTTCTATTACATTTTCCTTTCTCCACTTATATGGGATTTTTGCTGACGAAATTACTCTCAAAGTTGATCAAGAATAGCATATCAGTGACTAGGGGAGCTCTTTCAAGAATACTGGATGAAACCTGCAAGTGCATGTATTCATTTAAAAAGCAAGAAAATGGATGTTGCCTTTACTGTCATCTAAATAGCAAAAAAATGAGCATGATTAATGTCAAAGTTTAGTGAATGTAGCTATAGACACAGAAGAGAGCTTCTTCCAGTAGAGTTTTCCATCTATGGAGGGCAAACAAGCTTATTCACTGCCAGCCCTTGCTCCATTTGCATCATTTTGTCTACATTGAAAGGGACAGATGTGAAAAAAATCCCCTGAGTCTAATCCTTTCCTTACTTTGTTAGTCCAGTGATAATCTAAGTTTCAACTTCTTGTTATTTTTTAACTTGGATTACTCTTGGTAAGGTATTCTCCTGTTTTCATCGGTGAAGCAGCCTCTGCACGACTGTGAAACTTGTCCATGCCCAATTATTCACGTTGCACAGAAGCAGTAGTGAATACAACCACGTGTTTGGGACCCCAGATTCCACGGGCTGAGCCTCATCTGGCTGCTCCTTTTGTCTAGTGAGAAGAGCTGTTCAGGCCTTACACAATTTTGTAAAGAATGAGAATAGTGTTTCAGACAGCAAGGAATAGGTCCTGAAGGAGAAAAAGTATAACTGTCTGAGTTCATTACAATTGGCTAGTCCCCTTATAACCAAGATATTTTTGATTTGCTTGAACTGCAGTTGAAAGTCTCAAGAGAAAGAAAGGTCATAATAAGAGCTATATTTTATTTCAAAATCAGCTAATTAATGCAATAGCTTCCTGGACTTTACAGTAGCTGGACAATGACATTTTGAAAACAATGTGATCTCTAAAACGATAGAATGCTTTTAAGAAAAAAATTTTTTTGGTAATATAGTCTTCCAGGCACTTTATTAGTATATGGATAAACCCCCATCTGTGTCTTTAGTCTTAGCAAATTGATGGAAACATTATTTTCTTAAATATACAGGGTATTGAAGGATACGCTTTTAAATTAAGTTCAAAAATTGGCAGAATTTTGGGATCTTAAACTGAGCTTCAAGCAGAGGTAAATACTATGATAAAGTGTTTTGTAAATGGCTTTATATTTCAATAAGTAAGTCTACTGTACATTTTTTTTAACTGAACAGATTGAGTTAATATATTCTTTAAAAGTGTATATGTTGTCTAGAGTTGGACTAGACATTGTTCCTTTGTCTGTCTGGATCATTACTATTAGTCATTTCTTCTGTATAACTCTCAGTAGATCAAACTGAAAGCCCCAAATATTTCACATAATGAACTAACTGTCTGCTACCAGTTTGAAGTCCTTGCATTTTGTCACATTCAGTATTTGAAAGTGAGTGCCAATTTGCTTGCAACCATGGGTAAGCAGTAAGGCTTCTGTAGTTTAGAATGGCATTCTCCAATTTAGTGTTCCCACTGAAACCACTCCAAACCCTGTGCTGCTCACTAACTCACCTCTTTCCCTGACCTCCTCTGGGGCAAGCTGGAGATGAGAATTAGAGGCACAAAAGGTAAAGATCATGGGTTGAGATAAGAACAATTTACTGGAAAAAGCAATGAGATGACCAAAGAGTAGCAATAACAACAATAATGGTAGAGGGTACAAGAAAGAAGAAAATGATTCACATGCAATACCCCTGAAAATACCCAACTGTTCTCTGCCACCCTGTTCCCACCTGGAAGACAGCCTTCCCCTACATTCCCAGAAAATGATGTGAGGTGGTATAGAATAACCTTGTGGTCCTGGACATACCCCCTCCTGGCTACTGCAAAAAATTCATCCTGTCCTGGTTGGACACATTACCTTTATTTTTTCTAACCCACAATGAAAAAACTTGCTGTTTCTGCTGACTCTGTCATCAGACTTGACCACCCTGCATCATCATTGAGTTGTTAAAACTCCTGCTAGAAAACATGTTCTGTTACCACAAATTGATTTCACTTCCTTAAAAGGAACTTCCACACTTTTCTATCAAAACATAAAGCAAAGTTTTTCAACAAACAGTTACATCTACTTAAATGTTATTTCACAGTAGAGCTGTGGTATTAGAATCCAAGATTTCTGAAGTTGAAAGTGGTAACAAGTGGTATATTTCCTTTCTTTATAAAGGAGACACAAAATAAAGTTCAAAAACTCCCAAAACAGGCCTCCTAAAAGTTGATTGGCTAAGTAAGGCTCTAGCCTACAGATGCTTAATCAGAAACCATTTAAATCAAAAAGGTCCCAAAACCAAATATACTCCCATAAATGACTGGAATTTGTAAAACAGCTAGTGTAATTCAGGATATTTGGTCATGTCAAAGTTGGAAGAATAACTAGTGGAATAAAATAGTGGAATAAAATCCACTATCCTCATAATTTAAAGCTATTACCCAGACCAATGGCCTTATATCTTATGATAAACTGTTATAATAACTCAGAAAATACAATCAGACCCATTGAAATATTAATCTTCTTCCTTGGACCTTTTGCACATGGAAAATAATTTATTCTTTTGAGACTATTAAAGTGGAACTAAATTCTGTATTAAAAAAAATATTATTGATGAGTGAAAAGGAAGTCCACATTTCTTTACTTTTGAGTAATGAGGACTTTTCTCACTGCTTTTCCCAGAAGACCATACCAATTTCATTGGCTGCAAAAATGTACATCTCAGTAAGATTTTCAAATATAGATCATAAGTAAGGTCATGCTTGTCCATAATGTAAACAGATTTCTGCATAGTAGCATTGCCAAGGCACAGTCAAGGTACTAAACATCCTATGAAATGAACACAGAAAAGTCACAAAGTATATATCATCCCAGTGGGATCAGTAATTACTACGTTCTATCTCTCCATTTACTTGGAACATATGTATGAAAAACATCCACACAGATGTATGTATGTATTTCAGGACTGTGCAGTGTTTAAAGGAAGCTATCACAACTTCCCTTCCCCTTAATTTCTACCTTATATTTCTTTTGTTTTAACAGCCTAGTGGCCATCAAGTTTGTGTTTGGCTGATGAGTGATTTACCCCATGACTGAGGTCAGTATAGTTCAGCCTCAGCAGAGACTTTGTTCCTCTCTCGATGTGAGGCCCTTCCCCTTACCCGCCCTCTCCTGTATGGCAACAAGGATTCCTGCAAAATCTTCTCTGCCAGGCAGAGATTTGCAAGAACTTCACAGGGATACCCAGAGGGATGCAGCCTCTTCCTCCAATAGATTAATGTCTGTAGCACAGTGAAAGGGGAAGCTGATGTCTGACATTACCACTTGACATGGGACCAGCATCGCTCAGACTCCTCAAAGCTCCTCAAACTCTGTTTGAGGCTTTATCACTTGGCCATTGCATCAGTGATTACCCTTAAAATTCCAAATCTGAATTTGTGACTGACTTGCAAATCATCATAAACTATCTTTCAACCCAAATGAAATTGAAAGACATAAAATCCCTAGGCAAACAGGATTGATAAAATTGTCAGCATCTACTTTTCCCTAAACTGTAAGATTTCTTCACTAAGAGATGATGAGTTTTTATTTCAAAACAGACAATGCCTTGAGCTGGTTGTTGCTTGATATATAAATTAGAGAGAATTCTAAAAAATTATCCTCCTTTTTCAGTATGCTTATTTATTGCTAATAAAATACAAATGTGAACAGTAGTGGAGAACCTAAAGTTTGGTTCATTCAGAAATTAATGCTCTAAAAGTGTGTGACCTTCAAAGTTTTAATTATAGGGAAACTAGTCTGATTTCGTGCACACATATCAAGAGAAAATGGGTTTCTAATTTGGCTTTCCTAGCATAATCATCCACATCAAATACCTAGTTATGTTTTTTGGGTGATAGCTCTTCTACTTCCCTTATTGAATGGCCAAATAATGTAACTTGCATTGAGACAGAAGAGGAAGGACTGTCTCCTCAAGGGAAGTAAATTGGTTTGGATCTAATAACATTAATGCACATGTACTCAAATACACTAGTCCAAAGGGGCCACTAGTGCCAAGGGAAGGAGAGAATGATATGAATTCACAGATCCATATATTGGGGCTTTTTTGCAGGACAGAAGTTAAAATATTGAAGATGAATAAGGTATTTTGAGAAAGCAGAATTTGCTTATTGGAATTTGGAAGCAAAGCACACTGTACTATCAAGAAAACAATGAAAAACAAATCAGCTGTACCTTCTCTTGTCTAAAAAATATTCAAGCATATTTTCATTGGTTTTCTTGCATCTTGGAAATTTTTGAGGTGTGCAAATATTTTACTTTTAAATAAAAATAATTATTTCTTATCATGTTTGTATATTGTGCATATGATGACCTGGTTAGCTAAGACTTTACAAGTATAGAAGCCAAGCAGATTACAGGTATTTCTATCTTGGAAATTAGTCAAGTGAGTGGATGATACTAAGCCTTTGTGTTTTTTGCAGATGCAGCCACAGAAAATATAGATTAAGGGGAGTACCTACAGCAGCTTTCTCTCTTCACCCTGTTTCTTTTTCATGGGTGGTACAATTCTCTGCAAAGCCATAGTGAAAGCGAGCATTGTAGGCCTGCTAGAAGGTCTGTGTGCTGTCCACAGTACCCACATGCTTCTCACAATATGACAGGACAATAGCAGCTCTGTAACCAAAGCACTGAGGAATTTCTTGTCCTCTTTATCTCTTTTTTCACACCCTGATCATGTGTGGTTTTCATGAAAATGCCCATATGGTGATGACAGGCTTAGCTCTATAAAGGAAGATTTGCACCCTTTTTTACCGTTTGCTGAAAGGTCTCAGAGGGCCTTGAAGAGAAAGAATGGCTTTGAACCTTAACAGGTCAGTCAAGATTTACGAATGATATTTGCTTTGCTCTTAAACTTACTTCTTGGTGAAATCATGTTTTTAACATGCATAACATTCATGCATTTCTTGATGTAAATATGAAAAAATGTTATAAATTAAACCCTCTATTTGAATAGATCAAATAATTATGGAGTAATTGTTCTCCTTTATATTTTATCTGTTTAGAACTTCTATTAAATTGTTCAAATTAGTCACTTACAAATATGTGTTTTAAAAAATCAAAACCATGATACTGCTGATGTCAGTTGTATTAATTTCTGTGTCAATTACCAGAGCTAAATACATGCCTTAGTCTTAGACACGGGCTCATCATAACACCACTTTAAGATTAAGTTGTGATGACAATTGTCCATTATCTTTACTTAAAAATCTGATAAACTTTTCTTATCATCCTCTGTGGTTATAGAAATGTTAAGCCTCCTCAGAAATTCTCCTCTGATTAACTTTTATTACATGCACGTGTGTGTTTATGGAACAGAATGTTATTAATGTAATAAATACACAGCTATCAGTGTTTTGGAAGCAGAAAAACTTACCAAACAATTTTCAATCATTTACCTGCAGTCCTGTTCAGCCAGGAAGGACCCAAGTGGCTGGAAGTTAACAAATGTGATGTCCATTGACAAGAATGACAGGAAGGAAAATCCAGAAAACTACAGACTTTCCAGTCTTACCTTTAGTGACAGGGAAGGCAATGGAGCAGATCATCCTGAGTTTCATCATACAGGCACGACCATGGGATCAGGCTCAGACAAGATGGTTTTATGAAAGGTAGATCCTGCTTGATCCAACCTCATCTCCTCCCATGACAAGCTAACCTGCTTGTTGGAAGATGGAAAGGCTGTAGATGTGTCTGCCTGCCTTTCTCAAAGCTTTTGACACTCTCTCATTTTTCCTCAGAAACTGGCTGCTCATGGTTTGGGTGGGTGCATTGCCAGCTGAGTTAAAGACCTGCTGTGCCCAGAGTGTGTGATGAATGGAGTCAAATCTAACCTCTGTGCAGTCACAAGTGGGGTTCTCCAGAGCTCAGGGCTGGGGACAGTCCTGTTCAATATCTTTATTTGGATGAGAGGATTGAGTGTCCTCTCATTTGCAGGGTTGGGCAAGTGTTGATCTGCTGGAGGGTCAGAAGGCTCTGCAGAGGGATCTGGATTCATGGACCAAAGCTAGTTAGATGAGGTTCAACAAGATAAAGTGCTGGGTCAGAAGTTTCAACAACCCCAGGCAGTTCTAAAGGATTGGGAAAGAGGGTCTGTAAAGACAATGATTGAAAAGAACCTGATGGAGGTGCACTGATGCAGGTGCTGGTCAACAGAAGCTTAACATGAGCCAGCATGTGCCCAGGTGGCCAGGAAAGCCAATGGCATCTTATCCTCTGTCAGCCACAGTGTGGCCAGGAGGACCAGGGCAGTGACCTGCACTGGGCACTGGTGAGGCCAGTGCCAGGGGGTCCTCTGTGCAGTTCTTGTCCCCTCATGACAAGAAAGACACTTGAGGTGCTGGAGAATGATCAGAGAAGGGCAATGGAGCTGGCAAAGGGTCTGGAGCATGTCCTGTGAGGATGCTCAAGGAGTTGGGGTTATTTAATCTGGAGAAAAGGAGGCTCAAGCGAGACCTTATCACTCTCATCAAGCTACTTGAAAGGAGGTTGTAACCAGGTGGGGTTGGCATCTTCTCCCAAGTAAAAATTTATATGAGAAGTGGAAATGGCCCCAAGTTGTGCCAGGGGAGGTTTAGGTTAGATATTAGGAAAATTTTCTTCACTGGAAGAATCGTAAAGCAGTGGAATAGGTTTCTTGGGAATTGGCTGAATCACCATCACTGGCAGAGTTCAAAAGGCATGTAGTTGTGGAACCTGGGGACATGTTTTAGTGGTGAACACAGTAGTGCTAATTTAATGATTGAACTTGATGTTCTTAGGGATCTTTTCAAACATTCTAGGTTTCCATGATTCCATGAAACAGAAAATAATTTTCTCTTCAGGTTTCCAGAAAGCAAAAAGCAGAGGGCAAATAAAATTTTCATAAGCAGTATAAATTTATTTGAAACTAGCAAGCTTCAAATAAATTTGAAATAATAATGCAGCTCTTCAGTATTCTATACTAAAACCAAAGAAAACTGAGTGTTTGGATGCCATGCAAAGCAAGCAATAATGTTTTTATACGTACGAACAGCTTATTGTAGAGTGAGGAGCTATTGCATTTTGGTTGATCCATAGAAATTGCCCATGTACCTACTTCAAATTTTCAGTAAACACTAAATAATTCAAATCAGATTATTCCCAGAAGAAGAGCTAGTATTTTTTCTTAGTCAATTGTTACTCATGCTGACTTTCAGGGTTCTGCAGATGAGCTCTGGAAAATTCTTTACATTAAAATCAAAAAGCTGCCTTTTTTCCAATAAAATGATATAAAGGCAGAGACAACTTGGAAAATTATGGTACATTTCAATGGAATGAGGCAACAATTACTGTAACATCCAGTTTTCCACAGCATATTGCATCCAAAACTCAAAAACACTGGAAGCTGCACAGGCCTTTTTGAAATATGACCTTTTAGAGGGTGTGCTGAACCACATCAGGAGTTGATAAGAAAACATCTGAGATGTTCTTTAAATTCAGTAAATATTTTCATCAGATAGAGACACCAGTATATTGTATTTCACTTAGACAGAGTAGGTAAATCGCATCAGCTCCTAAAACTCTCTCATTAATCGTGGGAAGACTGTGATGTCATGTGATGAATTTAATGTGTTTTTGAATCATAATTTCTGTAGGGTATTTCTGTGTCATTTCAGATGACTGTACAGAACAGAGGTGTACAGGAGAACTGTGTAGGTGGGGTATGAATGATAGATTAGATTCAAGTTTTTGTGAAGCTGGCTTAGAGGTCTAGATTGACAAAAAGTCAGGGAAGAGTTTTTGTCCATGTCCAATGCCCTTTTGCAAAACAGTCTGTGGATAAGCTGAACAGACTGCTGACTCCTGACTGCCAGAAACTGCTCTGGTGGGAGCTCATTCATAGGTGCAATACACCTGCAGCATACACTGTAAAGTAACCCTCATTTTTCACAACATTTATTCATTTTTTTCTACCTTTGCTTCCTGGATACTCATATTCCTGTTTCCTTATGGTCTACTGCTCCATATTAACAAAGATTCTGTCTTGGCCAAATGAGAAAAAAAAAAACATTTGAAAGCTACTCTGTTGATTGCAAAAGCTGGGATGCAGATAAAAAACTTTCAGAGAAGTTTCAATTTTTCATCTTTTGGCTGCATTTGGATTTGGGTAAGTGTCATGAGTCCTTCTGGACTGTGTCCTCATTGAATATAATTTTAAAGTAGCAATGTGGCTTTGAAACAGAATTGCCAATATTTCAGCCAAACATATGTTGCTTTAGCACACACAGACTAAACTCCTACAGGAAATTTTCTAGAGAGTTTAGCATCATTGTGATTTCCCTTCTAAACAGGGGTGTTAAGATGTCTCCAAAAAATTAACAGCTATTGCTTTCTCTCTCATGTTTATTAAAGTGGTGCCAAGCAAAAGGAAGTTGTGGTGGACACAGCAGCCTGTATTCACTACCTAAAGACATTTAACAAAATAGTTGGCAATAAACTCTACAAGCAGTTAATATATCCATGAAACAGATGTGCATGACAAGAAGGCAACCATAATCTCTCATACTGTGTGATTTTGATAACTTTTACTCTAGTTGGGATAGTTCTAGATGGTATCTACTGATTTTATCTATCAAATCTTAGCCTACTTAAAGAGGCTCTGACTGACTTAGAGAAGGCAACTCAAGCTGTGACCATATAAAACTTTATTTTCTTTCCAAAGGGCAAATGAATAGGTCAGCACACTAACTGTTTAGAATCTATTACATAATTTTTGTTGTCATAACAACATTGTTTTGCCTTAGAAAGGATGTCTAGAATATATTTCATCAAGTTTAAAAGTGTTTTTATGTACATTATGGTGACAGCACATTATAATTGCTCTAGGGCTTTTCAAAATTGCTGCAGAAAACAATACTTCACTGAATGAATATTTTGGTGAAAATGTCCCTTTCAGTAATGTAGGTCCACTGGCACAACACAAATGTTCTGTGTTCCATGGAGGTAGGCATGAGGCACACAGAAACATATGCAGAGGGGAATTTTCACTTGTTATCAGTATCTTGACAACTTCTTGGGACATCAAGACACCCTGTTACATGATGATCTCCATGATAAAATCACAGAATATAATTTTTCCTTGATAACACATCAGCTGTACAGGAGAGATAAAAATTAACTGAAAAGAACTTACAGGTAATATGTAAAAAAGTAATGGTCCAGTAATGGTCCAGAAATGGACCAAATTTTCATCACAAAACTATTTCAAAATATATCAATTGCTACATCTAGGATTTTTTTTTTAATTGGGAATAAATGTCACCGACTAGAGTCAAAACTAAGGTGATTTCTTTGGTTTTGATGGGAACTCTACTGAAATGCATTTACTACTATTTGTTATTGATTATAAAGGGACACCTTTGAGGGACAATGTGGAAACAAGAAAAGTACAGCCAGGCTAGTAGATTGCTTTTGCAGTACACTGTTTGATATACTCCAGGTTTTAAATGAGAAAATATCTTCTAATTCAAATATAGCTACTTACCCAGGCTTATCACTTTATATGTGCTTTTTTGAGGACTTTCATATTGGTATAAATCACCCAAGGCAGAATTACCAATCTTATAGAGAAAAATCAAATATTAATAACAGAGTTGATGAAATCCTGATGCTCCCTTAGGAGTCTCACAGTATCCAAGGAAGACTTTCAGGATCCAAACAAGTTACCAGCCATAAAGGCTGCTTATTGAGAAGCTATTTAAGTAATTACATAATTTAACAAAAGCAAAGCAATTTTTTTTTCTCACAAATAATGAAAAACATCAAGATCAGCAGGGTGTGCAGGTCTGCTTAGCCCTCAGACCAGATTCTCCCAATATGTTTGTGGTAATTAGAATATCTTATTAAAACTAATTCTCCTCCAGTTCTCTCACAGAAATTCTCTAAGCAATAACTATAGTCTTGCTAAAGCAAATTCCTAAATTATATCATTCTCTCTTGGGCAATCCCCTACAGATAGTATTTGATCAGTTTGATTCAGAAGAATCCTACAAATGCAAGGGAAATATATTAATATTTTAAAGCTCATCAGGTTCAGAAATCAGTAAAATCAGTTTTTCACTTGTTTCTCAAATACGCCTTTCAGATTTTGGCATGCTTTCCCAATGTTACTTATCTCCCATGGTATATTGAGTTTTACAGATTTCCCTTTTTTTAGTTGCCAGCTTTTCAGTATTTACTTTATTATTCTTTCTTATATGTCGATCTTTCTTTTTGGCTCATTTCACTAGTCTGTAACACATATTTTCCTGCTGTTCCATCTGTCATCTCCAGAGGTCATTAAATGTAACAGTCCCTGTTACCGTACTTTCCAAGCCAAAAGTTTTTAACACAATGTAAATGAACAGTATAAATACAAACCACACTCACAATATCCTGTACACTTGGACAACAAAATGAACCAGCAGTGCTCACCTGAGGATCATCCCATGACCAGAGGGTATTTCCCAAACTTTGTTGAGAAGTCTTCGTTCCCTATTCTTCCTAGAAGGGCAGTCTTACAAGAGAAAGGAGACAAAAGAGTTTTTGAACTCCAAATGAACATTTTCCATTCATCCCACACTTTTTTTTCTCATTCTCTACCATATTTTTTAACATACGTTTAATTGTCTCCTACTTAGCATCATGTTTTTCCCACACCATAATGTCTTTTGCTCCAGTACCAATAACTGTCAGCAGCAACACACTGATTTGTCTCCAGCTAAAAATCAGTACACCCTCTTTTGCTTTTCAGGCTGTCTGTCTGATTTCCTTAGCTTGTAATCTTGTCCAATGGTCCACAGAGAACTCAGCTTGCTACTGCCCATGCCCTCCCTATTTGTGCTGTGTTAGCTTCAGCAAATGACTGCAAATTGCTCAAATCCCTTAGAACACCTCTTCTTTTTTTCTCCTAAGGAAAAGGAAAGGGTTTTTATTTTTCCCTAGGGAAAATGTAAATTTCAACCTCAAACTCAATCTGTCTGCTTTCTATAGTGAGTTGCCTTCTTGCAGCATTTTGGTACTTCACCTTTATAAATGCTTTCTTCCAGAAACTTCTGTTTGTGCTGAGTGGCTTTTGAATGGGAGATTAACATCTTTGTGGAGGTTTTATTCTGAATCTTGCAGAACTAAGTATTTCCAACTGTGTGACCTCATTTTTAAGACTATCACAAAGCTCAGGTACAAGGGTCTGTTTCCCTCCTGTCTCTTCCTACCCTTTCTGCACACTCTGGCTTGCTGATCCCTTCTTTTTAAGGAACAGCCTCGAGCTTTGTACTTGAGTTAGTGATTGAATACAGTCATGGTGTTGAATGTTTCTACATGTCCATGGAGGCATTGTGAATGTTTTGATCAGATATTTTGGGGAAGATGTGGTCAATGCTCTTAATACATACACACACACAGAGCATGTATGCCAGCTCCAAGGATAACTGAGGCAGTAAATTCTATTCACACTCTAAACAATATAAGCTACATGTAATTTCAGTTGTTCACCAGGGTCTCTGTGGTACAAACTGGAGAAGAATCTATGTATCCCAATCTGTAAATTTTGCAGTTTCCTTAAGAACTGTTGAATGATGAGCATGCTGTATGTGTGGTTTTATTTTCAGACTGCAGGAGATCAATAACTACACCAGCAAATGCTACTTTTCATCTTGGGGTCATATCCATATAATTTCAGTGGATTCCTTTGTTTGGCCTAAAGTTTATTCATTGTTTATATCATGTTTTAAGACAGAGGATAGAAATTATATTCATGGGACAGAATCCTGTCTTGGCTAGACACTGTGAATAATGAAAATATACTGTTAGCCAAATCATCATCATATGAGGCAATAACTTGATACAGACAATGAGAAGCACTGCTCTCAGTGAGCAGCCAACTTCTATTTCACTGCTCAAAGTGCACATGAATTGAAGCAAACATGATGAAACCCAGCAAAATGGGCTGGGAAATTTTATAGGATTAATTTTTTTCAATAGGTCTGATTTTTCCGGTATTTGAAGTAGAATGCAAAGAACTTATGCTCTCCTAAAATGCTTTAACATTTTCAGTTTTGTGCTTTCGAAAGTAAAATAAAATAAAATAAAATAAAATAAAATAAAATAAAATAAAATAAAATAAAATAAAATGAAATAAAATAAAATAAAACATTGAATGTCACTGGCTGGGATGATATCTAGGGCTAAGATTCCTACTAGTAGGAGCAAGCTGGCTTCATATTCTTATCATCTGTTACGATATCTTAGAGTTTTCTATAGGCTCTCTATTGATATTTTTCTCCGCTTCTGCTTCTGATTGCGCTCCTGTTATTTGCCAGCTCTCTGTTCACAAATTTTACATGAACAGTCAGAAAAGATTAAGTCACAGTGGGGAAAGGAAAAGCCAGCATCACCTGAGTACCTCTCACCTCTTGCCTTTTTCAGTGATAAAACTGAAATCATTGACTGCCCCATTTGCCTGCAGTATAGAAGGACACAGTTCACAGTGAAGTCCCTTAATGGGTCAGACCATTAGAGTGCAGAACTCGGTGCATTCAGGCATGTATCTCTCATACTAATTGCATCCAATGAAAGAACAAGATCACTACAGACTCTAAATCATTTAGGCTTGTTAAAATGCCACTGATCAGGCCATTTTGAGGGTGGAGCTGCTTCATGCTGTGATATGCTCTAGAAATAAAACAAGAAGGAAGAGAAATATAAGATTTCCTTTGCATGTTTGTAAATAATCTGCTTTCTTAGCAGTTGTTATATTTCATCTGTATCATATGCCTTTTTTGTTAAAGTGAATGGTGCTGGTCTAGGGTTTTTTTTTTTTGGTTTGTTTTGGGTTTGGGGTTTTTTTTGGGGGGGGTGGAGTTACTTGGGTGTTTGGTTATTTTTGTTTGTTTGTTTGTTTGTTTGATTGATTGATTGTTTCTTCTTTCTGTTGGGGTTGTGCTGAGAGAGCTGTAGCTCTGAGTAGCTGTGAAGGGAGATGGTTACATGCACATGAAACACTCAATGCATTCTCTGCAGATGCAGAACTCTGCCTTATTCTCTTCCGCTAAACTTCTCCAGCTACATCTAAGGATCAGAAGATTTATACTCATCACATCCCCAAAGCAGTTGAATTTGTTTAAATATTTTTGTGATTAAAATGTATGCTACGGTATTCACAACTTAGTTTTTCAGCAAAAAGTACTCCCCCAGTGAATAAATCCATCTCATCCTCATCCTCATCTTGCCTTCTACAGCCACGTGCCTGCCCCTCTGAAAGACCAGGTCATGTCAGGCAGCGCAAGTGCTGAGCAGTGACCTCAAGCTGAGATAAACTGCATTACTTTCTCAATGGTCTTCCTGCATTTACTGAAAGCAAGGGTTCAAGTGCATTAGCAGAGAATAGAGGGAAGCTAACAGCTGAATGGAAAAATGCTTCTAGCACTTTTCCCTCTTTCTCCTGCTAATTCAGGAAACTGAAAGGACAGACACGGTTACACCTCCATTGAACAACCTGAAGTAGATTAAAATGTTGCATATTCTGGTTATTGCACACAATATTGCTTTAAAAAGTGCTGTCTACATAACCTTTTTGAATAATCACTATCAAACAATAAACAGTAATTACCCAAAAGGTAAAAATGTGAGTCAAAATTTCTTAAAATTGCAATGGTGGCTTAACTCTCAGATTTGTTTTTTTTGGCCAAAGTGATAAAGTCACTCTGCTGATAATAAAAGATGCAACACTAAATTTTGTAAATTTGCATTGGTAACAATACTCTGAAAAACAGAAATCAAAGGGCAAAATAATGTCACTGCTGTTTAAACTGTAGTGTTTATAATTTATTGTTTTAAAATTCTGTGTTTGCTTCCCAATATTTCTGAAATATTGTTGCAATATAGGGGTAGAAAGAGCCACTAGGATACAATTCTGACTAAGGTCTTCTCTTAGGTAATATGTAAGTCGAATTTTGCTAGCTCTATTTACAATGAGGACCTATGTACCTGTTCATATTAAACATATATTTTTGTGGTCGTATTTCAGCACATAAAAAAGAAATTTAAATGCCACAGACACAAAATTACTCATAAAATATGAAAGTATCCACCCACCAAGGGTGTAAAGTTGTGTGTAAAATCAGAGGTTAGAAACAGAAATTCCTTTCAAGCCTCTCAGGCACGATTAGAGAGGAGGGACAGACTCTCTCAGTAAGAATGAATTTCAGCTTTGTGCACAAGATGTAAATCAAGCAGTGGTCTTCAAAGTGACCATGTCCAGCTCTCTCCAAAGTTGTGAGAGAACCAGGCTCCGTCCTGCCCGTTGGATGTGTGCCCCCTGCAATGCTGGTGTGAAGGCTATTTGCACGGAATAATGTTGGACTCTGTTACACAGGGGTGTGGGGGTGGCAACAAGAAAGGATCAGTATTCCAAAGAACAAAAATTACCTCTGTTCAAAACAGTCACAGTAGAAAGGAAATTAATGTATTTCAGAGAAGGCAAAGCCACCAATATATTAGCTGCTGGGAGGGCACCTGAGGGCTTCTCCTGCATGTTAGACTGATTTACTGAGGGCTGAACATGATTTTGTATCCCTGTAACTGTTGTTTTTTCCCTCCACTCCTTGCCTCTTTCATCACAGCCCTTTTTACTTGTTCAATTGCAAGGAAATTCCTGTAAATTGGTAGAGACCCAGATTGTTCAACTACTGCAAATAATGTGCAGTGTTGACAAATAGTCTTAGAGCTCTCAGATTAATATGCATAATCTGTGAAGACTCTTTCTTCAACAAGTTTTCTCTGCCAGACTCTGGATCCAGAGGGAGGTGGCAGCCCTGCCTCCAGAGCCTGGAGCACCACGAGCATCCTCAGCTGTCCGGGATGGCTGTGGGCACACAACCTCCCTGGGCTGCCTGCTTGCTCTGTCTTGTCCTCCAGCGATTCCACCTGAGTCTGCCTTGAAAATGCTGCCACAGCAAAGGTGATTTCAGTACGCACAGGCAAAACCACCCTCCTCAAAAACCCAACAAACTCCCATTGTGACTCCTTGTTATCCAAGATTTGTTTGATGCAGACTGATAATTTGCAATAAATATGACAATTATGGCTCAGACTTTATCTAAGGTTCTGAGATTACTTAAAAATCATCAAAGTAAATCATATTGCTGTTATTAGGCACAACATGCAGCTGGGTACCCTAAAGCACAGGTAAAGTAGAATTTTGGCTTTTTTCAGATTCAGAAGTTTTAAGACGAGAAAGGATCATTATACCATCTGTCTGTTCATCCATCATATTACACCTGTTTCTCACTCAACAGAATCCATTACATTTTTTTTGTAACTAACAACATGCTCACATAGTTAAAAATGTTTGAAATACCTCGTTTGAAAAAGCCAACATGCTGATCCTAGTCCATGCACCGCCTTGAGTTTGCCACTTGGTAGCACATTCACAAAAAATTGGTCTGAATTCAGGATTAGTTTCTATGCCATTACTCCCTCCAGCCAAATGCTCATAATTTCTCTAAATGTCCTATGTCTCACACCTGCAATCATATGAAAAAGTCCAACAAAACATTTTCCAGAAAGGAACAACTCCTCACTCAAATATAGAGAATCCCTCACTTTTATTGGCAGATTGTTTTACAGGATAATCAGCATAATTTAAAAATGTGCTGTATTAGTTGTTTGAATGTGACTGGCTCTAACTTGCAGCAATTCACTCTTGTTATGCACTTCACAGGTAGTTTAAAAGGCTCTTTAATTTCAGGTAGTTTGTCCCCCTAAAGCACTTGCACACCATAATCAAGCTGTCTCTTCACTGATATGGTGAAGTAAATTGATTAAGCTCTCTATGTTTCTCCAAAAAAAAATTAAAAAAGAAAAAACAAAAACCAAAAAACAAAATAAAACAAAACAAGAAAAAACCAAACAAAAACTTCTCTTGGGTGTGATTATTTTCTTTCTCTGATTTTCCACCTATTTTTAAATCTATGGGGAAAAAATCCTCTACATAATATTTATGGACAATGATATCATATTTCACATCTAGAGGTTTCTGTGCCTTCTTTTTCTCTCCTGACTCTATTTCCCTGCTTATGCATGTAAATATCAACTCAGAATTTAAGTCATTGAAGTCCACACAAATTATTTGTCTCCTATGACTTTTAATTCTTCCAGATCACTGCTTTCAAGAATACGCATGACCATTCAGTACAACAAAGCTGTATGGGGTTTTTTCCCCTAGATATTGTGTCTTCTTGGACTGCACTGAAATTGTTTTGTTCTAATAACCTAAGCATCCCTCTGCTGATCTAGCTTGATTTTATCGATCTCTTTCTGCTGTTGTGGGTCATAAACTGTGGGCAGGGTCTTGGTGTAGAACAGTGAGTGCCAAACCAGTGTAGAAAATCCTGTCCCTTAATTGACTGGCTAGTTCACAGTCCAGTTGGCCTTCACAGATGTCAGAGGACACTGCTGCTTTCTGTTCAGCTTCCTGCCCACTCAGATCCCAAATCCTTCTGCCAGAGCTCCTCCCAGCCAAGCAGTCTGCTGGAGGGGTTATGCCTCTCAGGGGCAGAATTTCGATTTTTTCTTGTTGAATTCCTTGTTTTAAACTTCCCCTAATTTGACATCAGCTTCAAGTTTGATACGGGTACAGCACCTCTGCTCCTCCAGGTTACATAATCACAATCAGGACATACCCCAGTCCAGATCTCTGCGGTAGTTCCCTTGACAATGGCATTAACCAAAATCCCCTGAGTCCAACATCCAACCAGGGTTTCTTCCATCTGGTAGTGCACACATGCAGACAATAAAATTCTTACTTGGATTTGAGAGTACTGTATGAAAAGCAGTCAAAATCTTTGCTAAAGCTGTGGAAAATTGTACCAACTGCTCTCCCCTCACCCACAAATCATCCTGTCACATCATCCCAGAAGTAATTATATTGGTGAGGCACACCAGGACCACAAAGGAGTTTAAGAGACAGGAACATCTTTTCCATAAACAAAGAAGACTGCTACCCTTTACCCTGCAGAAGAGAAGGCTCAAGGGAATCTTGCCCACATGTATAAGTACTGGATAGGAAGGAAAGGAGAAGAGGGGCGAAACTTCCCAGAAGCACCCACTAACAGGATAGTTAAAACTATATGTTAAAACTAAAACTATAAAACATGTTAAACTATATGTGAACATGAGTAGATACTTTTTTACTGTGCAGGCAGTCAAACACTAGCACAGATTTTGTAGAGAGTTTCTGGAGTTTTTTTCTTGAAGATACTGAAAACCCAGCTGGACATGGTCCTGTGCCACCTACTCTAGTTCATTCTGCTTGAGCAGAGAGATTGGACTGGAAGAATTCAAGAAGATGTTTTAATTCCAAGTCATTCTATTATTCATCAATTTTAGCTTTAAGTTCTGTCTTTTAATCTAAATAAATGATGTATTCTTTGATTTATAAGTGTTTTCTTATCAAGATTATAACATAGGGTCTGGCAATATCTTTTTAATTTACATACCTAGAGGCAGGACTTTGTTGCTAGTTTATTCATGTTGAGAAGCTCATGGTCAGAGCTGAGGTGCATGAAGGCTTGGGGTTAAGCACTTTCAGGTTATGAAGACTGGCTGTAGCATTTCCAGTGTTTCACAGGTTATGATCTTTCCAAAATAATACTAATGTCTTAAGCATATCTAATCCTGTGGCTTCTTTTCCTAAGGAGTTTGTAGTCATGTTAAATGCAATGGGCACTTAATAGCGGGATGGCTTTTGTTTATGTGTGTTGGCAAGATTTTTTCTGATGTGGTTTTGACCCAGGATTAATTTTTCAGAAATAGAGTTGTTAATTTGTTGTTTTTATTAGATATAGTCATGACTAGCTGAACACACCACTGCTCCACAGAGGGAACAGTCAGACACAAGGCACTCTGCCAGAAACACACATTCTCCCTATGGGACAGTTGCACACACAGATAATCATGGCTATACAGTTGTATTTATTTAGTTATTTAGAATTGTTTGAGCTCCCCATTGCATCCTATAGATCCACTTTTGAAAGATAAAAAGAAAACTGTAAACACTAAGGCTGAATCTCTTAAGGCTGGTGAGTTCAAGATATGTATCAGATCAGATAAGAATCTGAGTAGAAAGGGGGTTTCCATTATTTTCTGATTACTTTAAAAAAAACCCAAACAGGCACATCTACTTTCAGAGTGCCTCCAGACATGTTTACTTGACTCATCTTCCTTTTAGCCTCAACCTACTCTCTGTAAACATCAGGGTAACTGTTGACTTTACAATCCTGTCCCTAATTGCTGTCTCTAACAAGCACTTTGTTTGTAGATCCATTTGATAACCCAAGGTAACACACCATGTGAAACCTCAAGCAAATCCAACTGACCTCCTCTTCTTTTCTTTCCATGTAGCAGCAAGGCAGTTCATGTGATTTACAGCACGGCCTTCCCTGTTCTGGCTTCTGAGCTACCACACATCCTTTCCCTCCTCCTCCTCTATTCCACATTCCTAGTGCCAACCCCCAGCACCACTCAGCATTTTCCCCACCTGGAAAGTCCTCCGCACTCTTAATTGGCTCTGTGGGTCTCTGAATTTCCTGTCAGAGGAGCTATCTTTTCTTCTTGTCTTATAACCTCCAACCTTCTTTCTAATAAAACAATAAAATCCTATTTTCATCTTTCCAAGTGCTCAATCAGTCTCCCTTGCCCTTTGCTACCCTCTTCACCCTTGCTCCACAGTCTGCAGAGGCCATTCCTTTTATCCATCTAATGAATGTCTAAGAGTTCAAAAAATTTATATAAAAGGTACTTACTGATTTTCTGCCTGCTACAAAAGAGGAATCTGACAAATCTGTTTTACCTACTTCCAGAATAAAAGACTGTCAAAAAAAGTTTAGTAAAACTGACCTTAGTACTGCACATATATTAAGTGTGAAGAGGTATATATGTTTCCATCTGTATCTGCTTTTTCTGTCTAATCCGTGAATTGATGGGCATAGGGATGATCCAGGCTAAGAACAGCCGCAGGAAATACTGATGTTTCTGAAAGGGTTTATCCTGTTTTTCTTTTCTAGTGCAATGGCAGTGCAGAAATATTTTGTTTGGTGTACCTTATTTCTACCTTTACGATGCCTGATACATTCTCTTGTGCCCTAAACCACATACTCTTTAGAGCAGGAATTATGTTGAGCCAGGCCTTTGTTTGAAATGGGATCTACAGGACTGGCAAGGGCTTTGGGGGGCTTTATCCACTATGTACAACTCTGGAGGAAAACAATATACTACATATCTGAGGCATTTCTGCATTTTAATTTTGTGGGATGTTTGATAAAATTAATTTCAATTTCTATCTTTACAGGTATATTTCTCTCAAAACATCTTGTTGTCAAAAGAATAGAATGTTTTGCAGACAATTGTTTGTTTGTTGACCATAGACTGGGAGCCACCAGTAGGCTGGCTCTATCAGACATCTAGACATATATATTTCTGTTTCCTTTATAATTAATTTTCAGATGTTTTCTGATGTAAGCAATACAAAAATTTAATATGATTCTTTATTATTCCTAGAGGTTTTAAAAGATACAATATTTTAAGATTTCCTGAAAAGGAACTGAAACTTACCCCTTTGGTTACACCATTTCCTATTCTCCTTACTTACCTGGCTAATTATAGCAGCCAAGGAGCAGAAAGAGTGCCAAACAACAAGGAATACACACATGAAATTTTGTGAAGTATTACTGAAGAAATTCACTAATGAAAATGATACCTTCAGAAAAGGACATTTGTTCCTTAAAGTCCAACTTTTCAGTGCCTGTTTCCCAAAAACATCAGTGTTGCCCAAGATGAAGAGCCCAGAATTTGTGTAGAGTTCGTTCAGTGGGCTCTACCATGTAGATGATGACTCCTTGTCTTTGCTCCCCAGCAGAAGTGCAATGCCTCCTGTGGAAACAGGGCACTTTCATCTATCCCAAAACTCATCCCCTGTCCTTTCTGAGGAAAGAGGCAAACCTTTCCTTGGGGAAGCCAAAAGGAAGTCACTGTCAGTATGGCTGCTGATGGCAACAAGTCTCTCTGTCATGTAACAGCTGGGTTTAAAGTGAGTTAGAAGTTCTTACAAATCCCTCTGCTCCACACAAAGCAATAAACTGAAATGACTTTGGATTAAATAGTAAATGTCTAATTATGAAAGCTTTGAAAAATATAAAATTAGCAGTGTAGCAAAAACGTCTCTTATTTATCTTTTTCAAATAAGACATAAAATGAGCTGCTTTAACAGAATTATTAACAAAAAGATAATTTTAAATTGAATGAAAGAAGTATCAATATTCTTAAAATAGAAAGCAGATTTAGACTTCTAGGATTCTCATTTACAACTCAGAAGATGAGTTGTAAATTTTTTTTCTATATCTTTGAAAATCCTTATCTGAAGAAAGTATTTTATGCATCCTTCATTCATTTCTCTGCCTATAAAGCCACAATCCCATTTCTTTAAGTAACCTAATTAGCAGGTCACACAAACAAACAAACAAGCAAAAAGAAACTCCAACTTTTTTTTCATTTGCTTTGAAACTTTTCTGGAATATGGTGAATAGCACTGCAATTCTTTTTTCTCTTTCAGTTCATGCTGATTGCTGAAAGAACTGGAAATCTCATGTCATAGAAATGTCTGGACAAAGTGATGCAGTAATTTGTAAAGCAAGATTAATTCTGCAGTGACAAAGGGAAAAGATTAGTAAACAAATCACTTCAAGAATGTATAAGAAAAATATGTTCTCGGAGTCCCTTTATTACAACACAGACTGAAAAAAAATGATGGCCCCCAAGTTGTACTATGACAGCAAGAAGGGGGGAGGTGTTCACTATGCAGGCTGTAGCTGGTCAAACAGATGGAAAACTCCACTGAGTCCTTTACCAGCCACATGCCAGCCTTTAAATGACAGCACAAAGTCTGGACTGTCCCTTAATGGGACATCTGTGTCTCTAAATTTATAGCTGCCACACCACAAGATCACACACTGGAATAGCCTGAGACGCTGCTTGGACACATACCTGATCATCATTGCAGTATTGTTCTCACACATCAGAGCTTTAGAGGGAAATGATTAAATGATATTATACACCCACCACTAACTAACTGCTCATGGCAGAATGGGGATTTTTGAGTGGCTGGCAGAACATGATTGTAGTCTAAGTGAAACAGATTTGGTAGAATAGTTTCAATTATGTACCTAAAGAAAGGTTCTGGACTGAATACAGCCTTATCAAATTCAGTTCACTGAGTCTGAAAGCAGCTGTAAATTCAGTGGTACTAGGAACTGCAAACCATGTAATTTGAAAATGTTCATCATCCAGTATGCCCTACAGAATATAGACAAGGCCATTTTAGTGAAACAAGCAACTTGGAAATGTCTCAAAATGATGGCTATTCAAAAAGGGGTGAAAAAATTGGTGTTACCTATTGCTTTTAAAGCCCCACAATTTATTCCAAACACTTGCAGTGATGTGAGGCTGAAAGTTGAAGATTTCCCATTGTATTTACTCCCAGGCTCCACAAATTTTTGTCATTGTATGTGATGGAAAGGCTGAAATAGATGTGATGAAAAAAAATGTGCAAAACCTGCCAAGCCCTCTCCCTTGCACACATCCTTAATGGCTTATTCTGAAAAATATGCCATTATAAAACTGTTAGGAGTCTTAAAATCCCTGAGTCCAGCAAATTAACTGCCTGCACCACCCCTTGAATATAGAAATGTGCAAGAGTCCTATAAGAAACAGTAGAGGAATGAGCAGTAGGAGTGCAGGAGTTCAGAGGGAGGGCACAAGGAGAAAAAAATCTCCTGCTGAGGTTTCCAAATACAAAGTTTTCCACTAAAATCACTGTATTCATCTAGTGGAAAAAAAGGGCCCTAGAAAACTCCCACAGATGTCTCCTAAATACTGGCTTTGTTTTAGTTCCAGCAAGGAAGCTAATTTACAGTGATGCTTAGAGCACAGGTGAACTAAGATTTTCTGGCTCAGTAAAAGGAGGGAAGCTCAAAAGACTGCATATCTCCACAGTACTTTCTTTGAGGCCTAAATGAGGATTGAAACTTTTCAAAGTTTACTTTTCAAGTGAAAGGCTGGGGAACACATATATGTTGCATTTAGAAATATAGTCACCCCATTCAACTCCTCAACTTCAATTAAGCTCAAACTGTTGTAAATCAGTGTTTTATGGTAACATAGAATTGATTTCTTCATAGATATACTTTCAAGTTGGCTAGGTATTCTTAAGAAATTCTATGACTATAGAGGAGAAATCTACATAAGGAATTTGTCACATTTTTTATGTCTAAACTGGCTTTGCAGTTTAAAAGGAGCAGAAAAGGAAAAAAAAAATTATCTTTCAACTTTCCTCTTCAGAGTACAAATTTGGGTTCTCCATATTTCATCAGGTCTGATAGATCAGTGTAGGATAAAGACAAAATGTCCCCCTTGCCTTCCCCTATATATTTGTCTTTATTATTCCCTAAACTTTATTAATCCCTAAACTCTCTCATGTTAATGGTTTGCAGGAAGACACAGGGATATTAACAATCTACAGCCAATTAACCAGACTCGCTTAATTGTATTTATCAGGTGCATAAATTCTGCGTTATTTTTCCCCAAATAAAATAGACAGTACTTGATTTAATATCGACACCTTATGCTAGTCCTAGTTCTTTTCCCAAGATTTGTAAATAATTTTTATGCAATATATCCAGTGCAAATCTCAAAGCATAATAAAACCACTTTGTCCTCATTACATGTAATAAAATAGAAAGTTCACAGGCCTTTTGAATCTTTTTCACAGGTTTAGACTCCTGCTCATTACTGCTTCCGAAGCCTTTGCTTCCAGATGTGACAATCCCAAAGGCAGTTTGGTTAGGAACAGAAGTACAGAGAAGTCAGAAGAAGCTGTCTGACTCTGTACTGGAGAGTCTGCAGTCAGTGATTATGAAAAACAAAAACATGTATCTCCTGTTCATAGCACTAATCAGAGGTAATTAGAGCTAATTAGCTGTCTGTAGTTATAGAAAAAAGGAATTTCTCTTTTCTTGAGAATACTGCAAATTGCCTAAAGAATTCATTCACTATTACATTTTAATGTCAGCATGTTATCTTTAAATTATTTTTTAAGAAAGTGCAAATCAGAATTGTTAAGTGCTCATAAAAATACCCCAAAAAAACAAATAAATCCAAAAACTTGGTGCCTAAGTTTCTCGTTATAGCACTTCCTGCTAGAATAATCTATATATTGGCTTGTGAGCTAGTTGAAAGACAGACTTACACAGGCTCACACTACATACAACAGTCTGTTTAAAAGTGAAGGGTTTTATGTTTTGGGACATTTTTCATAGGCCTTTAGGAAGCTGGTTCAGGTAAAAAAGCTGCAAAATATTTAAGTGTGAAAATAATCTGACCACTGTCTGAATGGTTTAGAAATCCCTATTCCTGGAGATATTGTTTGCTTTGTACTTGTGTCTTCAAAGTAAGGAGTCCAACAGATCTTTTCAGGAGACTTCTCAGAGCTGGCTTTACAACTGAAGAATGAAATCTCATGGTGAAGAGAGCTCAGTGGTCCTGCCACAGAGAAGATCCCAGGTATATGCAACATGCAATTCCTTTTTTTAGGTTTTTGTGCATATTCTTGACCTCCAAGTGACAGATACCCCTGTGGCTCACTGAGTATTGTACTAAATGGGGTGCTGGATGATCCGATTTCAATTTCTGCTTTCTCTCAAGAGATTATTCTCACACTGAGCTCAGATCACTTGCTTAGTGGAAATACATTACAGTGAAGCAGTGAGGCTTTGAAAAAAGAAAATAAGTGTTTCAGAATTGCTGTAGTGCACAAATAACCATATTTGTAATTGCTTGTGTGCAAATTTAAAACAGTTATAAGGTGTCTTGAGAACAGGAGTCAGGAGTTTCAATCATCATTTAAGTGGCTTTCCTATTGCAAACTGCATGTCTGACCTTGATAAATTTTCCTTTGCTTGAAATTTTGTATCAGACTAGGATGGCAGCAATTTAAAAGCCTTCAAGAAAACAGATATGGGGAAGGATAGGGTGGCAGTTAATGAAATTAGGTTAATGGACAAAGAGATAGAACAGGTAATTTTGCTGGCTAGTTTGACAGTAGTGACAAGTTCAGAAAAAAAAATATAAATTCTGGTACTAACATCAAATCAATAGAAAGTACGAAAATGCAGAGCGTTTTTGATTTAGGAAATTGATTTGCTGAAGTTCTCCATGTAATTCTTTGTATGCTGTGTACATTGAGGTCAGAACTCTTATAGTGTGGACCCTTCGATCCACCAGAATCTTTCAGAAGTCATCTTTAAAGAGAGCTACCTTGGTAAATTAATATGCAGAGTGGCTAAGATGCATTTTTGCATAATCCTCATCATCATGATCATCCTCCTCCTTCTCAAGGTATTGAACAAAACAAAGTTAACTTGATGACTGCTGAGCTTTGCTGAATGTTTTTTCATGGCATGAACAACTGTGGAAAAACTCAGTTCATGATTTCATTTGTTGTATTGCACACTAAGTCAGTGTGACAAATCTACTTCATAGAGTGAGGTAGCTCAGATGAATCTCTATACCCAAAAGAGATGTATTCTCCCTTATCTCTCCAAGTATATTTTTTTTTAATCAGCACATTTTATCTGATAAAAATGTATTAAAATTCAAAATTTCAGTCCAATATGGCACAGAGGTTCAAAAATGTCTAAAACCCCCTTTGATATTAAAACAATGGATTAGAATGCCAGTTTACCACAGAGCCACCATATATTTTCTCTGAAAGAAAATGGAGATTTTTGCATTAGTCAGACTTGAGTCAGCATTTTGGAGCAGCAGCAATTTTTTTTCTTGACCACGAAATACATATGTACATTTATGTATATACATGCCTGTGTGCATATACACGTACATATATATACATGTATATATACACACAGAGAGACACACACATATATTAGTCCTCCTTTGTTGAAAGAACCATAAAAAAGTTCTTCTATGACAGAACTGACAAAAAATGTACTTTATATTTTACCCCATAAAAATCATACATATTTTGGGTTTCTGGAGGGTGATGAAAGCACATTAAAATGCTGCTTTTCTGTGCAAGCCTTTACTGAGATTGGGAAGATCCAGCCTAGAACTGTTGTCAGCTCTCAGAGATACAGTGGGAGACTTTAAATATCATTTGTTAAGAGATACAGCTAAACTACTTCACAACATGAAGAAATTGCTAGAAACTGTTACGAGAGGATTAGATAATTGCCAGGGAGATCCCACTGATTACACAAGATTACATCAGTCATCAGATACCTAGATGTGTGACAGTCTGAACAGCTGGGAGATATGGTTTCAATGATAAACAGAAAAGAAAATGATAGCACTCAAATGAACAGATGCTGGTTTAAATTTTTTTCTTTACTTTTCAACAGGAATCACAATTTATTTTCTGGTAAAAATAATAAAAACATTCAGGTATTTCTCATGCTTAGAAAGTGGGAAAAATGAATTCTGGCAGAGAAAAATAAATGGTTTTGTTTTGTTTAGATTGAAATATTGGGGATGTCCTGGAGCTATATAGATAAATGCAAATACTCCCTGCAGCTGCATAGTTTCATGTTACCAACAGTAGTACTCTCCCAAAAGTAATAGCTGACTGTATGTTTTGGAGACCTGAGGTTAGAATATAATGTGATATTGGTAATTTGCAAAACCTGATACCTCCTCTGAATGCTGCCTACTCAGTTCATGATTTCATTTGTTGTATTGCACACTAAGTCAGTGTGACAAATCTACTTCATAGAGTGAGGTAGCTCAGATGAATCTCTATACCCAAAAGAGATGTATTCTCCTTATCTCTCCAAGTATATTTTTTTTTAATCAGCACATTTTATCTGATAAAAATGTATTAAAATTCAAAATTTCAGTCCAATATGGCACAGAGGTTCAAAAATGTCTAAAACCCCCTTTGATATTAAAACAATGGATTAGAATGCCAGTTTACCACAGAGCCACCATATATTTTCTCTGAAAGAAAATGGAGATTTTTGCATTAGTCAGACTTGAGTCAGCATTTTGGAGCAGCAGCAATTTTTTTTCTTGACCACGAAATACATATGTACATTTATGTATATACATGCCTGTGTGCATATACACGTACATATATATACATGTATATATACACACAGAGAGACACACACATATATTAGTCCTCCTTTGTTGAAAGAACCATAAAAAAGTTCTTCTATGACAGAACTGACAAAAAATGTACTTTATATTTTACCCCATAAAAATCATACATATTTTGGGTTTCTGGAGGGTGATGAAAGCACATTAAAATGCTGCTTTTCTGTGCAAGCCTTTACTGAGATTGGGAAGATCCAGCCTAGAACTGTTGTCAGCTCTCAGAGATACAGTGGGAGACTTTAAATATCATTTGTTAAGAGATACAGCTAAACTACTTCACAACATGAAGAAATTGCTAGAAACTGTTACGAGAGGATTAGATAATTGCCAGGGAGATCCCACTGATTACACAAGATTACATCAGTCATCAGATACCTAGATGTGTGACAGTCTGAACAGCTGGGAGATATGGTTTCAATGATAAACAGAAAAGAAAATGATAGCACTCAAATGAACAGATGCTGGTTTAAATTTTTTTCTTTACTTTTCAACAGGAATCACAATTTATTTTCTGGTAAAAATAATAAAAACATTCAGGTATTTCTCATGCTTAGAAAGTGGGAAAAATGAATTCTGGCAGAGAAAAATAAATGGTTTTGTTTTGTTTAGATTGAAATATTGGGGATGTCCTGGAGCTATATAGATAAATGCAAATACTCCCTGCAGCTGCATAGTTTCATGTTACCAACAGTAGTACTCTCCCAAAAGTAATAGCTGACTGTATGTTTTGGAGACCTGAGGTTAGAATATAATGTGATATTGGTAATTTGCAAAACCTGATACCTCCTCTGAATGCTGCCTGCCCCCTGAGGCCCTCCATAGACAGCTGCTGTTTTTTATCCAATCAAGCCAGACACACTGTCACTCCTCTCTTTTTCCCTGTTCATCTCTGAAATGTTTGCCAAATAATTGCCCAGCACTCCTCTGCCATTGCAAAGAAGCTAAAACTTACTCACTGAGTCTCTTGGGTAACACATAAAAATCAGATGTGGAAGTAGTGAAAGTTAACATAAAGACTTCTTGTAAGCATATGCCACTTTCATTAGTCCCAAAATCTCTACGCCTAATGCAAAATGCCTGGAATAATCATTAGCACATACCGCAATCAACTTTGAAGTATAATAAAGTTTAAAAAATCCAGCACTGAATATGCTCTTACAGAAGCTTCTAATAACTGAAAAGGTAATAAAATATTATGACAGGATTAGGTTGTTTACAGCTTTTTTAATCTTTACAAAGGAGATGTAGGGAAAAAAAGAAACACCTCTGCTGGCTGCACATGTTATTTCATATGGAGATGGTCACAAAGGTAAGGAAAAGGGTACAGGGTGTTTGTTTGTGAGACACCTTACTGAGTTTTGACAATTTGCTGGAGATTAAGTAGTATCTATAGAGTTTATTTTCAAATCAAAAGTTTTGCATTTGGTTTAAAAAAAAATATTTGGTTTCCAAAAAACACTGCTCAAAAGCACAAGATAATAGATCTTTGGATCAATATACACAGAAGATGCTTCTGGTAGGATTCTTTCCATGTGAATCATCTGGGAAACTTGTCAACTACACAGGTAGGCTCAGTATAAGCACAAGTTTTGATTGCTTTAATAATTTTTTCTACTTCCAGCCTTAAACTTTGTCTCATGGAGAAAGGGTGACTCACGTCACAGACACATGCATACTGTAGAATTTTGGCTTGACTCTTTCTTTAGTTCTGTCTTTAATTTTTGCAGCAAATCAGAGTTCTGAGTTCTTTTACCGGGGCCAAAATTCTGATTCTGTAGAGTAGACATTGTTTCTTTAGGAGTGCCTTCAAAGATTGTCCTGATTTTAAAAACTTATGCAGCAGGTCCGTATTCTATTTTAGAAATATAGACACTGTATAACACTGATGACGGCTTTTTGTCCTTAGAATTCTTTTGAAAGAATGTTAGTTCAAGTTTTCAAATTTAAAGAGCTCTTGTATCAAAAAGACAACAATAGGCTGAAGAGATATGGTATTTAAAGATGAAATCAAAGTCTAGCTGGTAGTTCTCATTCTAATTGAAATGACTGGTTCTGTACTTTGGTCTATTGCATCAGTTCTGGGTTAAAACTATTTTTTCTTCTTTCTTTCACTCTTGAATCTCACATGTAACAGGTTGGTAGCTTGTTGAAAAATCTGCCTTCAAAGTCCCGGTATAGTGATTTTACTGTTAATATTTTCATAAATGAACTCTCCTCTAAGCCTCCTTGGGTTGTTTTTTGTTTTGTTTTGTTTTTTGTTTTTGTTTTGGGTTTTTTTTGTTTGTTGGTTTTTTGGTTTTTTGGGTTTTTTTTCTAATGCACAGTTTTACTTGGCTTAGAACATAGTTTCAGGAGTTTTCTGGCGAGCAAAATCTTCAGAGAGAATTGCATTTAGCTGCTGAGGGAAAGTTACGCTCAATCTTGTTGATTGGGTGGCTTCATGCTGTAAGGAAAAAAAAAGAGCTTCCCTCTGGTCCTGTCACTAGGCACAACTCGAAAAACCTGTTTCTGTCCTCTTTGCACCCTCACTTCAGGTACTCAGATTTATTGGTAAGAATCTCTCTGAATGCTCTCTTTGCCACACAAAACAGTCCCAGATCTCTCAGCCTTTCTTTGTATTAGATAAACTCTATTCCCTCACTCATTTCTGTGACATTGTTTGGGCTTTCTCCAGTATGTCCATGTTTTTCTTATGCTTAGGAGCCCACTACTAGATACAGTACTCCAAACATGGCCTCACCAGTGCTGAGTAGAACCTTGAGTGTTTCCAGGGATGAGGCACCTACCGTGTCTTTGAAAAACCCACTATTCCTGTGTTTCACCAATGCCACTGCAAAAGACTTCTTCCTTATATCTAATCTAAATAAAGCTTTTTTAGTTTAAAAAGTCAGGGAAGTTCACTATCAGAATTGAGCTGTTTATTCTCTCCTGTTTGCTTGATCAGCATGAAGCTGTTTTTTCTCCCTGCTGGGTGTATCTGCATTCACTGAAAATCCTGAGGAATGAGGCAGCACAATGATAACAATATTCAGGGGTATGTACCTATATCCCCTGGGGATGTAATGACAACAAAGTATTATTCCAGAGTAGGGAAACATTCTGAACATCCTTACAGTGACAGCACACTTAGCCACTCAGATATTTTCAGATAAAGGTCATTATGTTTTTAGCCTGATGCTTCTTGAGAATATCAAGGTGTCTTAATTGTATGAAGTTGCTTAATATTTTACAATCGTCTTAGTTTCAGAAGGAACTGAGTCTTTGGTTGCATATTTAGTTGCAATTTATCATTTCTGGTACATATAGCAGGTATGGTATATCTTGCAGGTATGTAGGTGCTGATCTAATATGTATATACACAGAAATACGTGCAAAAATATATCAAATTACATGCATCTGGAAGCTGTGCTCTTACTGCTTCCTTACAAGTCAGGGTACAGATGACCTCAAAGACCTTAATAAGTTAAAAAGAGTGGGTTTTGACATTGTGATTTACCTTGGAAGTGAAAATACACACTTTCAAGGAAGTAATTTTGTTTCACAAGTGAATGGCACCTATTTCATCAGCTAAGAGATTGAGTTGTTCTGAGACAGGAAATAAACACTGGGAACTTATCTGAAAATGCCTCAGGCAACAGATTCTCGTTCACTTAATAGGTAGGACTGACTTCTCGGACATATGTTATACTAAAGTGCAACCTATTCCAAACTCATTGGGGTTTATCATGGAAGCAGGCTAAGATGGAACAAGTGCCCCCAAAAGGAAATAGCAGGATGTTGGTCAATAATGGCTTTGCACTCTTGCCTGTGTTCTGGGCAGTGCAGGCAGTCACTCACCTAGCAGGGAGCCCTGGGACCTGCACCCTGCACCCCACAGAAGAGGGCACCTGACCATGCAGAGGCTACCACAGCTCCTGGATTTCCTAACATCACTGGAGGCATGTCTCCTCTACCTAGTGCTTGCAAGAAAATAAAAGAAGAGTTTGGGGGTTTAATGACACTTAAATTTGCTGATGTATTTCTACTTTTCATTCATTCTTCTTTTGCTGGCAAGATAGTCCTCTTGAGAGAATTAATATTTCTGCTGAAAATCTGCTGTGCTATGAATGCAGGAAAAAATATGGTTTTGACCTCCAACAACAACAACAACAACAACAACAACAACAACAACAACAACAACAACAACAACATAATAATAATGCGGTTTTTAGTATTTCTAAGAAAAAAAAGTTTGCTGTCTCAGGACTGTGCTGTCATGGGGCAGCTGCTGCACTCCTATAGCCGTTGAAGTTGTTGGGTTACCTAACCACAAGTGGCTGTGGAAACCATAAACCACTGTTTCTTTGCTATTATGAAGCAAGACTGACAAACAGCCATTTTTCTGTTTCCCTCCCTTTTTACTCTCTTCGGAGTGATTTTGATTTTTTCTTTTGTTTTTGTTGGGAGGTATTTTTCGGGGCGGGGGGGATTACTCCTCTTTTTTTTTCCTTGAATTTTGGCCAGGCAACCTGGCCTATTCTTTCTCCTACAAGCAATTGGCAGCTGATTCTTTTCTAACATGACCAGACTGCCGACTGATTTTATTTTAAAGGAACAATCTTAGCTGAATACCAAATGAGACAAAAAGATGCCTTTAACAATGATTTTTAAATTTTTTAAAAATATTTGCTCTTTTCCTTTTTTGTTTTTTAATAAAACCTATTTTTTACTGGAGCTTCATTAAGTTGTGAAGTGGTTTATCAATTACCAGAATTTTTATCTTCCACTTCACCCATAGGAAAAGAACAAGGAAAAAAAGGAAAGAAAGGATCTTATGCTCTTTTCTGGCTGAAAAGGCATGTATTTAAACAAAAATCTTATTTTGCAAGAAGGTTTTGTGAATGATCTTTAAGCAGTAATTTCCAAAGCATATATAATGCTGCTCTGTTCCATGTTTCTAGCTTGAATTTCTTACTGCTCTCTTACCTGCTATTTGTTTTGCCACAAAATTACTAGCTTCCATTAATAAGTAATCTTGAGGCAGTTCTTTTATTCTTTAACAAACAATTCTTCCTCATTTTCTTTTGTATCTTAAGGTCTCTCAGTACTTGATGCCATCAGAATACTTCCATGTGCACTTTTAGACCCATGGTGCCCAGAGAGTCACAAGTAGCATGAGTCCAGATCGTAACATGTAATATGTGTTATTTGGAAAAGTCTCTCTCTCTCTCTCTTTTTTTAAATTTTATTTTGTGTTATTTTAAAAACAAGGCATTTTCTCTAATAACTGTTATGATTTTGAAAAGAGAATTATCCCTGTTGGTTAAAGGATTACTGAATCATCTGCTTTGAGTATTAAATATGAAGGCGAACACCCTTCCTGTATCATAATAATGATTAGGAGTAAAAACAACCTAAGGACAGATTCACAAAAACCACCACTTTCAACAGAAAATTGACTTTTCCTCAGATTCTTCCAATTAAGTTTCCTTGAAGGCTGTTTAGAAAAGAAAACATGATTTAGCTCTTTGATTTCCCAAGTAGATAGTCCAAAATTTGTCATGTATTACACAAAATAGGACAGAGTTGTCAGTGTTAGTTTTATAGATGAAATTGCACCTAGATCACAGCTACATAATCAATTTTTAATATCTCTTACAAATTAAAATTGCAGAATAATGCAGATGGAAATCTCAAGGGGTAGTCTTGTCTAACCTGCTGCTCACAGCAATACCAGTATTGAATTTAGACCACATTGCTCAAGCAACTGTCCAAGGATGGAGTTTGAGCAGCCTTTCTGGGCAACCCATTCCAATGTGCAATTGTAATCACTGCAACAAAACATTTTAATTAGTCTAGAACTCAAAGACTTACTACATTATCTATATTCCAGTTGCACACATTCTGGAAAATCTTCAGCTTGAATCAGACCTTTGTAGTGCTATGTTTCATTAACTCGTTTTAGTTACATTAATTCACTTCAATAATGCAGATCAGATTTATTAAGAGATTTAGGCAACATTTCAAAATAAAGTTTTCAGCTTTTTATCATATATCCTGTAGATACTCCTCTGAAATTCTAGTAATTGTTAATTTAATGTCATGAAGCTAATATGAACTAGTCATAAATAAGTGTTACAAAAGTCTAGATTTTTGAGGAAGTTTTACTTTGTTTGTTTACATCAGCAAATTCTGGTACTCTGCTTTGGGAAAAATAATTTGGTTTATTTCACATAGCTTTCCTGTTTTAACATTTTCTATAGCAAAAGGACTCTCACTGGAACAGAATTTCCTTTTTTACCAGGAGTCACTGGAAGAGTACAAAAAAAGTCTGAAGCAAAACAGTCAAAATGAAACAAATTCAAATTAAGAAAATGCACTGACTGATTCAATTCACAACTCTTAATTTTCAGTCTCTGGTTACACATGAAATGTAAACATTTTTCAGAAATGAAGAGATGATAATATCGAAAGCCTAATCTAATTCATAGATTATTTCTTTCTGACTTTAAGGCTAATCAACAATATGCAAGATTCAAGTTCATAGTCTGTCTGCCCATTTTTCTTTGCCTCTCATTCATAACTGATTGCTTTCCATCAATTGTCTAGAAAACCAGAACAAGGCTTGGGATACAAGAGCTCTTTTTCAGGTCTGAAACAGAAGCTGGGTAAAATATTCTCCTATAGTTTCAGACGCATGTCTCTATGCTCAGAAAGTTACCCTGCTTGTCTAACAGATAGGTTTTGTTCTGCCTGCAAATCTTTTCTGCTCATATCAGCCCAGATTATGTTGCCACTATCACTTCACATGGACAGATAAAAATCCAAAACAGCCAGCCAAAAACTAGTCCTCAGATATGAGGCTGATAGAATCATTTAAGAATTAAATAGGAAGGTGATAACTTCATGTTTTAGGAATACCTCTTAAAAGCAATACCTTGATAGTTTTGTATCAATGCTCCTCAACAACTAGAATTAATTTTGCCATTTGTTTCCTAAAATAACTTTCTATAAAAGTTTTTGTTTTATAAATGTGATGACAGGTGCTTCTTTAGCCCTGCAGAACATTTCAGGATTATTCTTTCTTTTAAAGAAAATGATAATTCAGTGTTTGGCCAAGCTGCATGCTCTACTTTTTCTCTACATGTTCAACTTTGTTGTCACATTAAAAATTAATCATACTTCACATAATCATCTTGAATTTAGATTTGGATTGCAAAGTTAATGCCATATGTGAATACAAGTATCTGAGAAGGAGCTAGAATAACCGCTTACAGCAGTTAGTGATTTAGAGAAGTGATTCTTCTAACTGTAATGTTAGGGGCTTAGGGGCTTGTTTTCAGCATTTGATTTTGTGTCTTAATCTAGCAAAAATAATCTCTTCTTGCCACTAGCTAAATATCAGCAGAGAGATAAAACATGTCAATGACAAACAGACAGATTACTAAAACAATAAGGATTCTAAAAGCTTCTTATTAAAAGCATATTTTAAAATCAAAATGTGAAAATACAAAATGTACATTAATAATAGAAGAAATAATTCCTCTTGACAGTTTGAAAATAATTTTCTTTTTCATTAGACTATAGGATGACCTGACAAAAAAGCCAAATATTTCCCATTCTTTTTTGATCTCCAATTAGGGGTTAAGAAAATGGATATAAACCTTGAGAATAAGTTTCTTGAGTTCTGTCAGAACTTAAAGAAAAGAAATTAGGTACATTAGTGTATAGAAATAGAGTACACAGAAGGACACAATTCACCCACAGTTGAATATTCTCAAAGTGGCAGAAAAGATATGGGAAAAATACATGGTGTTGTAATAAGTAATCTAATTTTGTTCCTTCGGGTTTGGTATATATAGACTATCCTAGATTGACAAAGGGTACTGAATATCACATGGTCCTTCCCTCTCACACTTTTAATATATTCTGCATATTCTATAAAAATGTTTTTAAAATTGTTGTCTGTTGATTGACCCTCTCTGCCTCTCCAGCATAGCTCTCCTTTGTCCAGCAGGACTGCAGTAATTTGCTTTAGAAGTTGCAGCCTAGAAACCATAAGCCCTTTCATAGTAAATTCATGCTTTCAGAATGATAAAGAATGAACTTCAGCTACAGAATAAATTCTCTACTCTGATGCCTCAAGAACATACTCTCTAACAAAAATATACTGATGGAATACAGTGATTCTGATGGAAAAGTGCATGCAGTTGCTTTCCCTATTGTTAGAGGTGACTGTACATGACCTAAAGGTATTTCCTACAAATTGATCCATTTACGGAAAGACATCGAGTCTTGTGTGGATTAGAAAAGAATGTTTATTGCTGTTTCGTTGTCTGGCCTGTTTATAAAGGCTGTAGTTATCTGTTAAAGGAAAGGACTACAGAAACATGAGATACTGAAATAAACAACAGCAGCTGAAAGATTTGAAAGCTACCCCAGAAGGCATCTTGCTTATTTTTAAAGATTATTGCTAAAGATTAATGTTAAGACATTGTTTTCCAGTGTTATTTTGGCATGCACCCCCCTTAGAGCTGTGGCCATATCCCTTATTCAAAGTTATCTGCTATTTTACCACCTGCTCACTCCTGTGGCACAATTGGAAGTGGCAGGGTTGAGGTGTTGAGATTAAGGTGATGCTGCACCACATGGGTCTTGCCATCACCCCATACCAGCTCTGAGTCCAAATTTCTTCTGAGCTGCCATATCGCAAAAGCACCTGACAGCAATCTATAGTGACACTCCTCCTTGAAAAACAAGCCAGTGAAGGAAGGCTCCCAGATCAAATTACTCAAAACCCAGGAAAAACACACAGGGAATGAAGCAGTTGCAGTCCTCACTCAGGCAGCCATACCTCTGCTGGAGGCAACAGGATCTGGTGTGGAGATGGCTCTAGTGAATGCAGGTAGGGACACACCAAATTTAAGGGGCTTGTCAGTTCAATTTACCTGCATGATCTGGGCAAAGGTGTAGATATTTGGCAGAAATCCTGTCTTTTCCTGCTTTTGAACATGGAAATTTTGGAACAGGTTTAAAGTGAATCGCAGCAAACACTGAAAAGCCACACAGCAGCAAATGTGTGTATGTATTTGTGCTCTATGTGCAGATGGCAGAGGCGGCACCTGTGGGAAGAGGACAGGGGCAGACACAATCCCTCTGTGTCCAACAAACATGTCACAGGACATAGCTGAGCCCGCCAGCCAAGCTAGAGATACCTCTCTGAAAGCACATTCCAGAAAGATCAGAACACACCAGACAAGTGCAGGGGAGTGGGAAAAGAAGGTGAAAGAGAGAAAATGAGAAAAGGTAGAGAGAATACCACGAGCAGATTGAGATGCTCTGTGGTGAAGCAGGTACCCACACTGCAGCCAGTGGGGAACCCTCACACTGGAGCCAGTGTATATTTTCTGGGGTAAATGCAGTCTGAAAAGCCCAGGCTGGAGCATGAAAAAGAGTGATGAGGGGAGGGTAATGCTAAGAAACAGTCATATACTTACCATAATACCTCTTTTGACAATTGGCTGTGAACCGTTTAATGTGCATAAAGTTGGGAGTGCAGCAGGGAAGCTGGAACTAAGAAAGGAGACAAGATATCTTTTAAGCTCTTTTTAAAAATATGGAAATAAAAAATATTACTGAAAATAATTTATTATTATTTCTAATAATTTATTGTTATTAAATGTAATTTAATTGGAAGTAAATGTAATCTAATTTCCCCCAAGCTGAGACTGATTTGTCCAAGGCAGAAATTAGTAAGTGATCTCCCTGTTTTTATCTCAATCCATAAGTATTTCTATCCCATTTTCTCCCTCTGTCCTGCTGACATGAGGAAGTGAGTGAGCAGATGAGTAGGCATGTGACTGCTAGCTGAGGTCAACCCGTCACATGTGTCTTTTGAATATGTATCCACTGGTGTTTTGTAAAAATTCAAACAGAAACATCTTGGTTTTGTTTTAATGGTGACAAGAAAATGCATTTTGCTATTTGTCTATCAAGCTCTCCTCATGATGCCAGCATGCCAGGATTTTCTCGCTGAATACAAATGTCATAAGCTCTCAGATCCATTAATTTTTCAAATTAATCAGATCAAGATTTAGTTTGGGCTTTACTATCCTTGCTGTCAGATTAATGGGATAGCAGAAATTATTACTTTTATAGTCTTGGATGGCTGAATTAGGTTTTAAAGGCTAAAAATAGGAAGCCACATAATGCTACATAATGCATGAATTAGAAGTACCTTAGGGAGAGGTTAATATTTAATATTGGTTTGAAGTTTGGATTCTAATTATAGTTTGAATTACTAAAAAACATGGGTTCAGCCAGGTACCAACAGCTAAATAAGGGCTTTTTGTTTTTGTTTTCAAATTGGTAAGAAGTGTTTAAGAAGGGCCTTACTGTAAATACTTCTTGTATTTTCACTGGAGAGTGCTGCATAGAAGTGGTCATAATTTTAACCTTTACAACTCTGTGTTAGCTAGAAATTAGGAACTGGTTAATTAGGGCAGTTATCTATACTGCATCTTTACAAGGGCAGCCCAAAAGAAGTAAATTATTTCAAATGACTATACTGTGTTCAGATACTTGGTCATCTCTGCAGTGGTTTTAAGTCTCAATTTCATTTGGCAGAGTGTAGGGCTAGAATTGTAGTGATTATTTCCTATGCAGTGGTAAGGCAATCATAGCATTTGGAGATTCTCCCCATCCTGACCTGATGGTTGCAATGTTCCTCTCAAAGTCCTAGTGAGATCTGAAGCTAACAACAGATGAAGCACCAGCACCAAAACAGAGCTATTCCAGTCTATAACTCCCTATAGCCCAAAGAGTTATTAAATTTGCACAGCATCAAGCTAATGTGGACTTAGTGTTCAAAGTTAAATTAATCCTTTGTGCAACTGATGTACAACAACTACAAGCTGCTGTTTGCCATCAGAGGATTGAAAAACAAGCTCTGCAGGCTTCTGGTTATTTTTGGTGCATTCCAATATGTACTTCACAGTGAAACACTATTCCTAGCAACATAAAATTATTCTTTCAGTATTTCTTACTCATTCTGTTCAAGAATATAGTTTACAGATGCATATTATGTAGGATTTATTCACAATTTCATTAGCAATCCACATAAAATAGATTTTAGACTGCAACTAAAGAAAGACTGATCAAAATGAAATCCTGTTTAAGAGAAGAACACTTGGCTTTCACTATCTCATTTCATGAAAAATAAAGCAAATCTTCCCCACCCTGTTCCATTCCTGAAGGGCTCTATCTGATGTATTATAAATGATCTGCTGCTTTTTATTAATGAATGCTGACAATTTCTTCAGACTCATATGTGAGCCATTGCTGAACGTTCAAGCGATCATTCTGTCATTACAGTATCTCAGACATGAAGTTCTGTTGAAAAGCTTTCCTAAATTTGAAGGTTATTTGAAAGAAAAAAAATTGAAGAATGAAATAAAATCTCCATGAATAAAATAATATCCAGTGAAATACCACTGTCAGCTTAAAAAACCCATAGGGCTTAAAATTGCATAACAAGAAAATCAGAACAAAAATTACTTGCCTAGAAAAGTAGGACTCAAGTGATGAAGGCTGTGTACACATTAACACATGCACAATAACATGTGTTGAAAGACTATGAGCAAAGGATACATTTACTAGTAAAGTCCAAGGTTTTGAACAACACAAGAGATGTTAGGATCAAATATTAATTGGTCTTTCTCTTCAGTCTTCTGTCTTAATTTTATTTTTTCAGCTCTATATTCATTATACACAATAAGAAATTCAGAACTACTCTGTTAAATACCGTAACTGTTTTACTGCTACAGAAGGTCAGACAGCAAAGTGTATTAGTGTCAACACTACTCCGTCTTCCAAACACACTGGTATAAAAACCTAAGCTCATCTAATTATATTGCCATATTTAGTCTTCATAGCAAAATCCCATGATTGGTGTCTGTAGGACACCACTCCCCTGCTAGAATGAGTGATGGCATTGATCTGCTCCTGCTTGAGTGCTGGGCTCTATCTTGTGGAGCAGCCTTGTGCTCACAGAGCTGAAAAGCATTCCCATTGTGCTGGGTGCAGAACTGTGAAGCAGGACTGGACACACATTGTTGCAAATATGACTCTTTTATCATAAGATCCAGCAACTGTCACAATTAAGCATGTGGGTACAGTCCTTAGGCCCACAGAAATCACAGACCTCTCTGTTGGAAGTGACACCAGGGATGTCCATTAGTGCCAGGTGTGAAGGTGGTTTGTTTGAAGTAGACATCTGCCTATTAAAAGTTCAACTAAAAAAAAACTTGTTTACAAATTTTATAAATTACAAAATTTTTGTTCATAAATCACTTTGTATTACTCCTATTCAAGTTCAAATTAATGAATTGTCCAAACTCTTGTTCTCTCTCCATGTGCCTGGTTAGATTTCATGCTGTGCTTTCACCCCAACACTAGTAGGCCTACCTCTCTCCAGCTTCTGACCAAAAAATGTAGATTTTATTGACTTGCATCTGAGAACATTGACAGTAAAAATCACTTATTCTTTGTTTAAAATCAAAACTGTTTAATTTTCCATTCTCTGCTTTTGGTAAGTGCTCTTTGTGGAAATGGCTTCTGTAGATATCAGGTTTCTGCCCAACATGTTAGAATTCTACATCAGATACTCTGCAGCAGTACCTCAGTTCCAGAGGTCTGACCTAGGTTACCAAGACTGACTTGCTATGAGCAAGATTGCAGATTTTATGGAAAACATGGGCAAACATTTACAGAAAGCCTTCAACAGGAAATTGCAGTTCTAGAAATCAAGATTAAAAAATAAAGAAGACTAAAAGTAATTTAAACAAGGCTTTTAAGTCAAGCACTTTAACAAAAAAACCTAGTTTCTGCAGGACAAGTTAGTTTATGATGACATTTTTAATAGAACATGAAAGATTTTTGTTTGGTTTGATTTACTTTTTATTTTAAAGTAATACATATTTGGAACTCTGTGTCCTATAATTCTTGTAAAGTAGCTGTGTTATATGCAGTCTGGTAATTTTTCATTCACCTTTAGGCATCATTTTGGTTTATCTTAGTGGTCTCAGGTGAGGATTGAAGAAATTTATTGGCTGTGTGTTTAGTAATGCTCCACCCACTTCCTGCTTCATGGTTCATATGCTCTGTAGATTGAAAATTTTTTAAAGTCTTTAAAGTAGCAACCAATGAAAAATATTTCTGTCAGTGAGAAAGCAACTGCAGAGATGCATGAAAAACCCAAAGTGATTCTGCACATAGGTTTGGAGGAAGTCTTCACAGAAGGTTTCATTTAGAGTCTGGTTATAAATTCAGAATTTTTTTTCCTATTTTCTATTTTTTTCTGTTATTGAATTGTACTTTTCATAGATATGTAATAAAGCCATTAGATACAGGATTTAGCCTATAAAATGGCTTCTTAACTTTAAAATACTGTGCAGGGCGGTGAGTGATGTAAGGAGTCCCAGATAATATGAAAATTAGAGTATTTACCTTTGCTTTTCCCTTTTTTTTCTAGCTGGAAGGAGCAACCCCCCAGCCAGGGAGGCAGAAAAGTTGATAACATATCCCCTTTTCCAGGTGCAGCTCTTCCGATTTTGTAAGGCAGGGGAATGAACTGGAAAGTCTTGAAATCTCAAGTGCTAGATCCTACTTCTGGCTTTCATATGCGGTGTGAAGCATTAATTGGCACAGTCCAGTGCCTGCTCTCTTAATGAGGTGTGTGCAGGGGTGCAGATGTGTACACAAAAAAGTCATTTGTGGACCTCAGCCAAATAGTTATGGGCCAAAGCTCTTGAGTAATGTTAAGTTAGTGGCCTTCATAAAAACACTCTTTTTTTTATTAACTGGCCAAGAGTACAACAACATATTGCTGCAACTGAGTCAGAAGAAAATAATGTGTGATTTCCTTTCTGGAAATGCCAACGTGAACCAAAAGACCCTGAAAACAACCCTTTAAACTTTATTAGGTATAGCTGAGTTAAAGGAAATACTCTGGATACTAACAGGCTGGACCAAGAAAAGGTGGTTTTAGTTTTAAGGGAAAAATAATTCATCAAAATGTCCCTATCAGTTCCTCTATAGGTGCTCATTGGTTTTTTCAAAGGTCAGTCTTATCATCTGAGATGTAGTAGCTCAGAACAAATTGCATGTGCAAGATGCGTTAAGTGGAGGGAAACATCCATGAACATTTGACAGAAGGTGTCTGTAAAAAACTTTAATATTTGGCAACAGTGTTTCTTACTTATTTTACTTCTGCCCTTTCTGTCTACAAATTATACTACAACAAAAATATTTTTTTTAAATTAAGCATTGATAAGGTTCAATATGAAATGTATTGCTGGTGCTGTGACAAAACAAGTTCAGCAGTAATGTATTCTTTCAAAAACTATACAGATTTCAAAGAGTTACATTTTACTGCACTATTTATTTTACTTTAACTTCCTGAATATAGAAATAAATAATGGATTAATGGGAAATATATGTGGGTTCTTGCTCCTGAGTAGCAGCCTGGCTCTGCTCCAGCAAAGCTCTCAACTTTCAGCACTAAATTAGTCCTAGAGATTGAGTACAAAGGCCCTTGAAATGTCAGGCCCTACAGATTTACAGGGCAGGATTTTGCACATGTGTAAACCCATGTAGCTTCCTTCACTGCTTTGGTGGAATTAGTCTGATTTATACAAGCTGAAGATTTGTCTCAGTACAGACTTTAAGAGATTTCCCAGGTCTTCCCTACCAAAGGCAAATAACCACTGCTCAGTAGAGCAAGGGCTGCAGAGGAAGGTTGTTAAGAGGGCATTGGAGCTGAAATATGGTCCAACATCATGTAAGAATCAGAGAGAAGGAGAGCATTTCAGCTGGGTTTGACACATCCAAGAACTGCTTGTGAAATAGAAGATTGTAGTAAACATTCCACTCCATAAGCTAAACTGAAAATCATGCTGTAACTAAGGAGCTTGTTGTTTTGTCATTCACATAAATATACTGAATATCCTTTCCCAGGCATGGTTGCTACAAACAATGTTTTGTACAACATAGACGATAAAGCTAAAAAATCACACAATTCTTAATATGCACCATTGTCCTTTCTTTTGCACAAGCTTTTCCAGTTTTTTTAGCAATAATCTATCCCACTTTTTTTGTGGGCAGCTTTCTGTGTTTTCCTAAATAGCACAAGTAATTTAGAAAGGTCACTAAATAAAATATTAATACTGACACAGCATTCACTAGTAGAAGCAAAGAGAGACTTCTTGGCAATTTGCTACTAATTTAAACAGGACTTACAAGTTTATATACATGAATAAATGCACATAAAAATTCTCTCAAGGTGTAATGTGACAATAGTAGAAGTATTAATGCACTATATAATGTGCTTGACAGAACGTAGTCAGATGCTACCAAGATCTCCACTTAAACAGAATTGCAGGGCCTAGCAATTTATCTGTATGTGCTAGTATAAATTGTTTTGTGCAACATTCAAGAAGCATAGAAATCTATGAACTGCTGAAGTGTTTGAAATGGGCAGCAATTGTTCCACTAACATGTTATTTTAAATAATCCCAAAGTTGAGATGTCATGGACAGGAAATAAGAAAAAAACCAATTTGTTAGAATTAAAAAAAAATAATAATGTATTTCCTTTAATTAAATGAGCAGAAATTCTTGCAGTTTGTCATCAGTAATGCTGGACATTAAAAAAAATAAGGAAAACATAAGAAGAAATTAAGAGCACTATATTTTATTAGTTTTATTAAACTTTTGGAAGAGTCTGTCAATTTTTGGAGCAGTGGCGAGTAGAAGTGATGCTTACTCTGCATTTAGATTAGTTTCTGGAGGCAGAGTGTCAGACACCATTTTTGAATGAGAATTCTCACTCCTTGCCTAAAGAAGTTTGTCATCTACTGGTCTCCTGTCCTTGGAGTAAACCACTAGCTTTCCTTCTCCAGGCTATCTTGCGTGTTGTGGTTCAGAACAGGCACAAAGTTACCATTTGCTCTGTTCTGCCTCTCTCATCCCCTTGGACTTAGATTCCTCTCCCTGGAAGAAAATGGAGCAAAAGCCAGACTTCCTTTCATGTGACCTTCCTTTGAAGTCTATTTAGTAAGAACAGAGATCTTAGACATATACCAAGTCAAAATATAGTTCATTATGTTTAGCTTTAGAAGACATCATGACTCCTGTTTTCTGAAAATATTGGTAATTTAGTCAGATACGTTTGTGAAAAAGACCCTGATGTGGTGCCCTAGGTGATTATGCAGCCAGGAAGGAAACAATGATCCCTACCAGTCTGCCTCTGAATATTTTTGAAAACAGGAATCCCTTGCTCCTCCCAATCGCCATATTTCCTGTGTTGTTTTAAATTTAAAAAATAAACCAACTTTGGTTTTGAAAATGTTAGTTGACACAATAAGTAAATTCCCAACTGCTTGTCTTTTTTCTTATTACTTTACCCAATACAATTATTAGTCATTTAATCTGATCAAAAAATATGGCAAGATGCTCTGATAAGAAAGTTAAAAAACACTGTGGAGCATCTATAAATAAATTTCCATAAATAGAAGTTTCATCCTCAAGGACCACAAGCCCACAAAACCCCTTTTAGCACATAAATCCACTATTAATCTTTTGCACAAAAGAAACCTTCAAAAAACCCCAAAAAACCAAAGCAATATAAGCCATCATATCCATATGCTTCAGGGACAAAGAACAGGGAGTATGAAGGGCAATTCTAACACTTTCAGTCCCTCTAATAACAAGAGAAAATGAATTGTAAGGTTTAAATGCACAGAAGCAGTACCATTCAAAGAGGCAGTTAAAT
Source organism: Emberiza elegans (assembly GCA_024865655.1). NCBI lineage: Eukaryota > Metazoa > Chordata > Aves > Passeriformes > Fringillidae > Emberiza > Emberiza elegans. The sequence continues at coordinate 888,736 of JALJVW010000661.1, read as the reverse complement.
TTAGCAATTGCATGCTAAAATGATCATCAGCTTCATAATAACTGCAAAAAATATCATTATGGCTCTATATTCTTAATCTAGACAGTTTTGAATTTTTGTGTGGGTATTTATTCAGGGTCTGTTGGGCTTTCAAAACTGGAAGCCATAGAATGCTGGAGTTTGGCTTCAATGATCACAACCTATATCCATTTTGGAAAAATAAGCACAAATTGGAAAGACTAGATTAGAATGAAGTGTAAAAACCTAATTCACATCTCTTGACATACTGTGAGCACTATTTCAAAGCTTTATAGCTGAGCATATTCAAAAGCAGGAAGGCCAAATATCATCAGGGGATTTTTTTCCTGATTAGACGTTGAAATGCTAAGAGATGCTTGCAACAGCCAATGCAAAATATCGCAAAAAGGCTTTTCAAGCACCTGAAACATTGAACATCTTCAAGGGTAAGTGGCATTGGCAGCAGTTTCATTCAATGAAAACTATGTACTGGGGGTTCGAACATGGAGGCCATGAATTCAATAAAATTCAGAGTCTGTGATAAACACAGAATGTCAAGGGAGAGAGGGAGGATTTTTGTTTTGGAGCATTGAGCCCAGTAACTCTGATTCAGCAGCATCAGTTACTCAATCTATTCCTCATGTGGGGAAAATATTTATTCTGGCGAGATCCTCCCACAAGGGCTTAAAGCAAAGGAAATAGTGCTTGGCAGAAAATAATTTCTTACTGTTTTTCTCCATTGAAACCATTCTGTTTTGTGGGCTTCCTTTTTCAGTCCACAGAGCATTGAATAAAGGTGTCAATTAATTGCTTAAGCCTTACAAAGAAAATTTTACCATGATTGATTCAAGAAAAAGTGATGCAGTCTCCTGTTATAGTATCAACTAACTGGATGACTAGTGAAAATAAGCATTTAAACTGCATGGAACAAATGAGATTGGACTTTTTCACATATCTTTGATCACACTGGACTGAGAAATGTCTTTCTTGTAGCATATTGAAAGGCACCTCTGATTACCTTTAAGTGAAAGTCTTGGTATTAATTAGTTCTGGAATTTTCTAAAAAAATTTCATACCATAGTAAGGAAAGAATTCTTTTAATTTTTTTTCAAATAAAACAAAGCCCTTATCAGAATACAAGTAAGAAATTGACTTGTTTTTTATCCTCTCCAGGAATTAGGCCTTTATATAATTACTGCCTGAATCATAAGGGAAACATGGCTTGCAGGTCATTTGGACTAGGTTTCTGGGAAGTAAATAATTGTGCAAATTAATGCAAAAAACAGCTACAGACATGTTGGCACTTGAATAATAGAAGGCATGGGCAAGCAACTTTATCCAATGGGAATATGTGTTTATATACTCTTTCTATATTCTTCAGACATAACACTGAATATAGAATAGGCAGAGTTATTTTAATGCTCACAAATACTCTAATAACTGCATTAACTCCATGTATTATTAGTGAACTAACACTTTCATCTCTGTGACAGTGCCATATCTATTCAATTTCAATACAGCCAAGCAAGTTTTAGAACAGGGAAGGACAAGTATGACTTTTTTCCTTTTTTTCCCCCAAAATTATATTTCTCAGCATTAACAGAAATGAACACTGCTAATCTTCATGACCCACTATCAAACTCTTTTCAAATCCATGGTAAATCACTATTCTGGCAGGGTAAGTGACTCCCTGGTCAGTGACTCCCAGGTAAGGTCCTCCCTCACAGGAGCACCACAATCTCACCTAGTTTATTGTTCTGCTGACCTAAATGTGTGACCCCATCAAGAAGTCCATAGGCCTGAAAATACACAGATTCTGCAAGATGATGAGGAACAACATTAAGTAGCCTTCTTCCAGTTAATAGACTTAAAAGGGGGCTTTGTTCAAATTAGAATGTAAGATTAAACTGAACAATTCTGGTCCATGTCATGTTATTAACACATTCAGGGCCAGTTGAGAGCCCTAGCATGCTAAAAATCAGAGTGGCTCCAAGAATTACCTGCCTTAAGCAGACCTGGGGCAGCTCTTGTTAGTGCTCATGGTTTAAGGAAAAACATTGCTCTGCAATGGAGACAAAATTACAGGTTTTGATTTACAAGATTCTCAACTTGAATTGCATGCAAATTTGTAATTTGATTTTTAAACTATGTAAGAACTTGATCAATATGTATCTATCATCAGAAGCCTTCTCAGAAAGGAGGAAACATCCTCTAGATCTGGCAAAACAAATATATAAATCTTTTCATTGTAGTGCTATTAATTCAGGTGATACATTTCTGATCTTTTAAACTTAATGTTACAGCCCGGACAGAGATATAAGTGAAATTTGTTAAAATATTTTCTGGAGTATTTAAGCATTTTTGCTAACTTAAAACTCTGATTTTTTTTCCGCTGGAATACTGTTATGGATTCCATCATAACATGCAAACCGCCTCTACTTTCTGTTTAATCAAATCTGAATGTTAGTGAACAGATCTTGAACAGATGTATCACCTGAAACTACAGCTATGTGTTTCTTGAATGTTAGACCTAATTTCCATCAAATATTAGGAGGACTGTCATCTGTTTGAAGAATATTGAAAGGAACAGGCAGGCCCTGTACCAAATCAACACAGGACTTTAAAGTTGGAGCCGTTGGTATTGACCAGAAGATGGTCTCTACACCACCTGGACTACTGATACTTGATGGGATGCACCTTTCTCAGAGGGAGAAAGGAAGTTTGCCCAGGAGCTAGGAGGACTCGTTGATAGATCATAAAACTAGATTGGAAAGGGAAAAGGCACAAAAGCAGTGTTGCCAGGGATAATAAGTGGGATGGCACACCAAATCTTGAGGAACTGACTGAGAGTGCAAGTCTTCAATCTGCTCTGTGAGGTGTTGGCAACAACAAACCACACCTGAAACCAGCACATGCAGCCTGAGAAGCAGGCAAGATGGGCTCAAAGGTTTGGCCCAGACAAGTGACATCATTGGACCAAGCAAAACCTGGTGGGATGAGCGAGTGACTGGTGTGGATGTGGGATGTTACAGGCTCCTCAGGAGGGACAGGCAGGGCAGGTGGGACAGTGGAGTGGAACTGTGTGTGAAGGAAGGGCTGCAGAGTACAGAGCTCACAGTCAGCATTGGTCTGATTAGGAGCATCTGGGTGAGGGTTAAGGGACAAACAAATAACAAGAAGGAAGATGGTGGCACTAATGAAATTTTCTTCAAGGGGCAAAAGAACAGCTCCAAATCAACTTTCTGTGTTCTTATCAGGGAATTCAACTTGCCAGAGCTTAACTAGGAACATCACACAGCTGGGACAGAGGAATCTTCAGGTCCAAGGATTCTTAAAACACCTGGATGATAACTTCATGGTACAGATACTAAGGAAGTCAACTAGGAATGGTGTCCTCCTCGATGTGTTGCTGTTAGAGTGAAGTGGTGAAGTAGTGATTAGTGGTCATATTGGCCACAATGAACACAAAGAAAGAAAAGCTCATAAGTAGCTACTTATACTGAAAGAATTTTGTTGAAATCTAATTCCACTATTCCCAGCCTCACTATCTGCTTCATTTAATAAATACCAGCTTGAACTAGCTGGCGAAATTTACAACTGAACTAAAACATCTGGACTACTTTTGGACGTGAAACTAAAATTAAGAAGTGGGGTAAAATAGGCAAAGATGAGCAAAAATTGAAAGAATTTAATTTTTTTTAAATGCACAGGTCTAGAATTTTGTGCTGACAGAGAAGGAAAATTCTTCTAATTCCCAGTGATATATGTATTACCTTCTTAAATGCATGTCTCCCACCAGCTGCCTGTTTCTCGTGAGTGTTAGGTTCTTTCACAGGAAAACACATTTCCACTGGTTCTTGAACAAAAGTCCTGTTTATTTCCATGGTTAGCTTTGCTGAAGGAGGAGAAAATTAATGAAGAAATGGGCAGCAGCTAATATCGTACATGTAGGTGCACTAGCACATTTACAGCATTTTTTATGTTTTTTATAAGGTAAAGATAGACTCAATAGGGTAAGAAAATATTGAGTGTCTGTGAAAGTTGTTTCAAAAGCAATTGTTTGACTGCAAGCTATTTTTAATTTCCTTTTAATAATAAAGAAAAATGTTCCAAGGCTATCTAAAATTTTCTTCAGAAGACCGTTTAATGTTTTGAGAAAATAGGAATTCTTTGGTAAATCTGAGAAACATTTTTATCATAAGACTCTTCAGCTCAGCACTCCTTGAAGAAAATACTAAGAGTAGGAAAACGTTATCCATTTGGGGGACAGAAGTTAGAATACTGCAACTAATTCATAAAAGTTATCTGCATCTCTACATTTTTTTGCGTCTAACACAAAAGGTAAAATCACAGATAAGGATTTCATTCGCCAAAATAAAATGTAGTGATTCGTAGTTCCTGGTGTAGAGAGAATTCTTTCAGCATAATTTCTGTGATGGAAAGATATAGCATTGAGATTTGCTGCCAGGAAATAACTAATGTTCACTTTATGCTTTATACTATAATTTGAACTCACAATGGAGAGGATGATGTTCAAGGTGAAAGTATTAAAAGGATGAGCTAATGCAGGTAAAGTAATATCTTACTTTTTCCGGAATTCTCTTTTGAGTAAAAGAAAAAATAGGAGAGATGGAAAGTTATTTTCTTCTTGTGGACCTACGTTTTGAACATCTAAAACAAATAATAGAATAAAATTATATTTGCATTGAAAGGGATGTTGAAGATCATCTAGTTAAAAACACCCTGCCATGGACAGTGTCACCTCCCCATAGACCAGGTTGCTCAGTCCTTTCAGTCTGGCCTTGAGCACCTCAGGGATGAGACATCCACAGCTTCTCTGGGCAATCTGTTCCAGTGCCTCATTGTTGCAGTGTGATGTCATAGCTTGCCTCAGTTTCCCGTTCCTTCCCCAGGTCTGCCAACCACCTCTCCTTTCCCCCTCCCTTGCCCCCTGCTGAGCGCTGTCTGTCAATCCTGGCATTCCAGAAGGGTGTCCAGTGATTGGTAGAGTTCAAAAGATGCCTCCACCCCTGGAGGGACATTGGGCCATCCAGGTGCCATTTGTCCCTTAAGACTTTCCCCCCTACCTGGCTGGTGGGATCCCTACCCCTTCCCTCCCCCTCTGCCCCGGGTTAAACGACACAGCAGCCACGCGGTTGGATAGGTTCTGTTACAGCTGTTGCTGCATTCAGAGGCCTGTATGCCAGGAATCGAGCTCTGGATCGAAACCCTCCAGCAGAACCTGACTCCTTTCCTTCATCTTGCCTTAAAGCTTCTTGTCCAGAGGTAAACCTGAGTTCCTGCAAGCCTGGACTTGCCTCCAAGCACCCAGCTTCAGGATCCAGCTAGCCAAAAGTGTCTGTGAGGTGAAACCACCACAGGTGCCACCTTTGGTCAAGCAGCAAGGGCCAGAGAAGCCAGGCACATTCCATCCAGCTACATTGGTATTTAATTCCAATACCTCACCACCCTCACAATAGAGAGCTTCCTCCTAATGTCTAATCTAAAATGACTCTCTCTTAGTTTGAATCCATTCCCCCTTATCCTGTCATGCCCCTGTAAATCATGCCTCTCTCTTTGTTGGCAGCTCCCTTTAGGCATTGGGAGTTCACAATGAGATCACACCAAAGCCATCTCTTCTCCAGGTTGAACAAAGTCCATTGTTTCAGCCTTTCTCTGCATGACAGATGCCCTATCCCTCCAATCACTGTGGTGTTCCTCCTCTGCACTCACTCCAATAGCTGCATGTCCTTCCTATGCTGGAATTCCAGAGCTGGACACAGCTCTGCAGTGGGGTCCCAGAGCAGAGCAGAGGGACAGAATCCAATCCCCTTCCTTGCTCTGCTGGCCGTGCTCATTTTGATGCATCCCAGGATATTACTGATTGGTAATCAGTTAGAAGAAAGAGAGAGAGATGGGGAATGAAAAAAGAGCTTCCAGACAAGGCATGGACATCTCAGGCAGCACAGTATGGATTTAACAGCCTTAAGCCAGAATTTATTGGACTCAAAGTAGAAGTGACATTGTTTTACCTTAATAAATTCTCAATAATTTACTATAATATGAAGAATAATTATTTTAATGTGTGGGACAATGCCAAATGCATTGCAGATGGTAAGATTGTAGCTACACTGGGAAATGGGAAAGAACTTTTATTGGCAAAATCTGAAGAAAATACAGAAATAATTTTTATCCATCTTTGTCATTCTTAAAAATCTGTTGTTACATCTTTCTTACAATTCATTTTATTGGGAAAGAAAATAGACTAATTTTTAGAGAAAAATAGGGAGATGAAAATAAGGATCAAAATGGATATTAGAGGATATTAGTGAAGAAAATGCAAACAAAGCTAGACTTCAAAATCAAATTTCACCAAACCATCAAGCTTTTTTTTCTATTCTTCTTAGTACAGAAGGACTGATGGATTTTCATTCATTTGAAGTCAAAAGTTGTGGAAGGACTGAAAAGGAAATTTTATTCTGGGAAATATTAAAATGTGCTCTTACATTTTTGTAAAATCTACACTTCAACAACATGCAAAGTATTACCTTGGCAAGAATCTGAATCTCAGCTTGTTTTCTTTCTCTAATGTATGCTTGACTCCATTTATGATGTTAGGCTGCTTTCTACAGTGAAAAAGTAAAGAGATACTAAACACCAATAACAGTCCAGGAATGGAAATGCTAGACTGAAGGCAAAAAAAAGTTATTTTCTTGCTGTTGCTTATGACAAAAAATGGGCAGTAAACCAACAGTAATTGATAATATTTAACTAATTTTCTTGTTTTTAGAATTTTATTCTGAGCTAAGGCCAACTGTAGCAAAATATTTTTAAAGAAAAGGAACAAAACCAAATGCTGAAACCACTAGGCAAAATTTAGTACAAGTGTTGATTCATCTCCTCTCTCAATAAAAGTGGTTAATTTTATCTCGAGTATTAGCAAGTTGAATGGGAACTGGATATGTTTTATTCTTTTATTTTCAAATGTTTTATCACTTAGGCTACATACTGCAATATGTAATGGCATGCAGCTATGCCTGATAGATACCAGTGAAATGAAAGATGAATAGTTTCCAGTTCAGTATTTTATCTCCAGTAACCATGAGATGATTTAAAATTGATTCAATTGAATGGAGTGCTTTATTCTTTCCAATAATATGTTTTTTCTCACACTGAGAAGGCCCAACCTTGCTCTGTTTTCACAGTTAGTGTGCATATATTTCTTTCCAGTTTGGTGATATGAGATCCCAGCTAGGTCTCTTATTTCACTCTGTTTCAGAGTATGTTTCACTGTGTCAAAATTGACTGTTTGTCCTTCAGACATGAACAAAAAACTTTCTCTAACAGAACAAAAAACTTTCTCTAAACTTCTCACAGAATTAACATAGAATGGCTGAATAGCATGAGAAAGAAAAAGTCTAGAAATATCTGAAAGTGAAGCACAAGGAACTATAAACACTCCAAGCTCAAAAATGCCTAGAAGCAATTGCAAAAACAATATTAATTGTGGAAGATGATGGATTTATACACTTATTTCAACAGAACTAATGAAAAAATGTTTTTATTCCAGGGCACATAGAAATATGTGATGTACCAGTTCGCTAGACCACCACAGAACTTGTGGGTGGAAATAGCCCTGCAGTTTCCAGCTTCCCATCTACACAGCTGGCTAAGATCAATGAAAAATCTCCTAGAATACATTCCTGACTTTCCAATGGAAAAACAAACTTTCTCTGACTTCCTTACTCCTCAGAGAATATTTTAATTTTGTTGTTTTTAATAAAATTCCAGATAAAGAGAGATTAAGTAAAGCATAAGGAAGAGAATGGAAACAACTGGCCCCTCTTGGTGGCCCCATTACACATCACCCATCTGAACCCTCTTTCTCAAGCCTCCCTCTATAAAATGAGTGGTGTTTCCCAGCTTGCACAGAGTGATGGTTTTCAAGAAAGACCTGCTATTAAAAATAGTTTGAGGCATAGGTAAAGACATGACAGCACAATGCACTTTTTGCTCCTAAACAACGTGAGTTTAATAGGGGCTTTGCTCCTTTCAGTACATTTTTCTCCTCTGCATGCTGTCTTTTCCTTTATTCTCATAGAACAACAAACTTTCCTGTTTTGAGTCCTTCCAGGACAGCCTAAGATTGGACTAGGAATTGAAGGAATTTTGAAATTTTTTTTTCTTTCTCTGTCAATAGACTAAAGCCCTTTTGAAATTAACATTTATTACCACTTTAGAATCCCCCTTATCAGACCCATCATATGTTTGACATAATTGATTGACATTTTCTATTTCTAGGCCAGATATTCAAGTGATCAGAATCTTTGTGCCACAGACTAAATAATATCGCTTTGTTATTTTCTTTTTTCAAAAGATGTACCAGGTCCCATTTATTCACTTGTATAAGGTGTACGGTATTACTGCTTGTATGGAAAAAAAGGACAACTCTTGAAATTAAATTACACATTTTACAGAATGAATGACCCACTAGGTTAGTTAGATGCAGTGACTGTCAGCATCAGACATTAATAATCACATTTCTGCACATCAGCTTGTGATGACTTCATCTGAAGATTTAAAACCTCAGAATTTTCTCACATATATTGTGCTCTAAGAAGGGACAAAATATTGGCCTGACAGGAAAGAATTCTATTCTTTTCAGGGAAAATAAATAAACAAAATTTCAGCCTTCTCTATTTGGTCTATCACTCTCTTTATGTAGCCCTTCCTTCTGCTATTCTGAAGCTTTGTTGCAGGAGTCCAAAAACCAGCACTAAGGAAAACTATGCATGCAATTTACAGAAACGTGGGGAGATCAGTGACACTTCAAGAAGGGATAGACACAAAAGTTGCAAGGTTCATAATTTACATATATACACAGATAAAATGTACAATATTGCCCTTGAAGTATTTGAATAGTTTGATGTGATCAAGAAGTTTTAACCACAGAATTATCACGTGGTCAAATGAGCCATATTATTCACATATGATACAGGCTTCTTTCTCTCATTTAATTTCTTGTCATAGTAATAAAAAAAGGAAAGAAGACTGTTGATGCTCAATTCTGAGCTGATGTTCATTTTTCTTTTCATAAGATCAATGAAATTCAGATAATATTGTTTCCAAGACTGGCAGGGTATGGGCTGTGTTCCACTGGCTCTCACCCGCGCCTACTCCCTTTTCTAATAGTACCAGCTTTGTGCTGTGCTTTGTTTACATAGGACACAATTTTTGAATTGATAGCCATATTGATTTTGTAAATAAATTCTGATTCTCAAAACCCAGAGAAATCTTTCATTCTTCCCAGTATAATTTAAAAGCTTTCACTAGGTGCTATTTGTCTACAGAAAATGTACCAATACTCTGTCTATTAACACACTCAGAATATAAACTCGTTACATTCATCTTTTTCATTAAAAAATAAACCAGTATATTTTAATTCAAGCTAGATGGGAATAATATTTTATTAAATAACTGAATTTTAATGTTGTTGGTAAAGGTAAGAAGTATAGATGTTTGTGAAGAAAAATAATTCTGTGATTTCTCCCTCAATATTACTAGTTGTAACTATGTGTTAAGCTAAGGGTCTAATTTATTATTTTATTCATTGATCATACTGTATTATCACATAAAGAGCATAAATTCTGTAGGAGACGATAACTGTCAGCCCAGTGTTCTAAAATATTTTAGTTCTATGTAACAGTCAACACTGTTCATCAGGCTCAACACAGACAGAAACATTTAAGTGGAGGATCCATTCCTTGTACTTTCTTCTACCAGAAGAGTGTTATTACACTATTGCAGATATATGTTCTACATTTCATGTGATTGTACCTGTCTCTGTACAGTCATTTATTTTCTGGTCTTGGTTTGCTCTGGTTTGGTTTGGCTTGGCTTGGTTTTTGGTGGTATTGGGGAATTTTTGTTTTTCTTGTTGTTGTTGTTTTTCTTGGAATTTTTTCATTGATTTACTTTTTTTATATTGCAGAGAATGTATTTTTTGCAACCTGCATTTTCTCTGAAATAGACAACTTGTTCACCAAGCACCTGGAGTACTAAGCTTATCTTTAATGAGCAATACAGCAGTAAAAACCTCTCAATTTTGTAAACACAGCAGAAAGAAAAGAAGATGACATATCCTATTCAATAATTATGGTATGCAAGTTTGAAAAAAATGTATAGAAGCTTTCAGAAAACATAACAGAATGGTACTAGAGCTAAATAATTTCAGTATGTGTAGGAGGGAAATAATATTTCTTTCAAATGGCTTCAGCAGAAGGAATGAAGGAAAACATCCAAAGGAAGTAAAACTATTTGAATTATTGATCATTACAAAGTTTCCATGCTGCCCTTTCCAAGGGAAATCATGTTTGCCTCCATTTCTCAGCTTGCCAGCCTCTTCCAATTTCCTTATTCTGTCCTTCTATAAAAAAAATTAAAAACTGTTTAGATGAAAAAAGAAAAAATGTTTATATACTCAACAAGTGCATCCAAACATGCGTGGGTGGATGCCTAACCAGTGCAGCTTTCCTTACAGAATGGCCCTTTTTTGCTTTTTCCATTCATCTTACCAGCTTTGTTTGACAATGTAGATAAGTAAACTGAATGCCCAGTGTAACTTGAAAAAAGCAGCAATTAAGCATATTGTGGAACACATGTTCTGAATTTCATTTGCTGACCTGAACAAAAGTAGTAAATATATTAGGAGACTTCAAACTTTCTTTTTCTATGACTGCATTAGAGTCAGTCTGACAAATAAAATAAACATGGTAGCCCTAGTGAGGTTGATGGATTTTCAGCCATTAAGGAGGTAGTTCATTACGCTAAGCCAGCAGCCACTTTTGACAAGAAAAATCATTTAACCTTTTCACATATAGCCTTCCAATTAACTTCAGTCTGAGACATAGCAGACCCTTCTCTGTTTTCCTCTGTCCAAAGAGCTACTCGGCCAAGTATGAGCAGTGACAGTTTACAAACCAAATTGTAGAGCAATTAAGATGGAGAATAAATACTGCTTGGTTTGTAATCAGAACATGTTTCTGTCCTTAGAATATAAATTTTAAAATTTAGAATTTTACCATTGCTTTGTACGATATCACTATGCAATATATTTCTTTTTTTCTTTTGTGTAGGATTTGTGGAATAGTACTTACCAATTCAGAGCCCCACCAAGACTCCAAAACCAGGCTGCTGGTCTCTGTCACTCCCCCAATTTTGCCCTCCCTCTCTCCTTTGTTATTAGATGGAGTGGCAAATGGGAGGCACAAAGAGCAAAGATCACTTGTTGAGGTGATAAAAATGTACTTGAAACTGGAAATGAAATAAGAAAACGACCAGTAACAGTAACTGAGCACACCCCACATACCCTCACTGACAATAGACAATACCAGATGGCTCTTCCTGCCATGTTTTCTGGACTTTCTCCCCTGAAGAAAGTCCCTTTCCCACACCCCCTTGCAGTGATGTGAGGTGGTATAGAATAACCTCCAGGTCCTGCCATGCCCCTCCTAACTACTAAAAATGTTAACTCTCTCCTGGATAGAAGCAGGACATGTTGTTAGACAAGACCTCAAGAAACTGTCAACCTGTCATGATCATCATGTGCACCTCTAACAATGTCCTCAAATGCCGTACCCATATATCGGTTTGGATCACTCAGGGATGGTGACTTTACTGCTTCCCCGGATATCCTGTTCGAATGCCTGACCACCCTTCTGGTGAAGAATTTTTTCCTAATATCTAATCTCAACCTTCCCTGGCACAACTTGAGGCTGTGTCTTCTTATCCTGTCACTTGTTAGCTGGGAGAAGAGGCCAATCCTCCCCTCACTACAACTTCCTTTCAGGCAGTTGTAGAAAGCAATACAGTTCCTACTGTCATCATACTGGCCACACTGTTTGTGTTACAGCCCAGAAGGCCAGTGGCCTTCTTTGGCCACCTGGGCACATACTGGCACATGTTCAGCCAGCTGTCAACCAACAGCCCCAGGTATTGTACCACTGGGTAGCTTTCTAGGCAATCTTCCCCCAGTCTGTAACACTGCCTGGGGTTGATGTGATCCAAGGGAAGGACCTTGGAAGGTCCTATGCTTCCACAGGAAGCATTTGACCTTGTTGAACCTCATGCCACTGGCCTCAGTCTGTTTCTCCAGCCTGCGCAGATCCCTCTGCAGAACCTTCCTGCCCTCCAGCAGATCAACACTCTCACCAAAATTGGTAGGCATTCTTCTTTATTCTTCTAAGTACATTAAATTACATTCCTTTTCCTTGTTAGATGCCTTCATGTGAAGCCAGGCCACACATTTAATACATGTGTGATTCAAACTGCAGCTAAGGGCATGAACACTTCAACTAGAAGACGCTTCTTCAAACAAAACTTGTTGAAGTAGAATCATAGGATCATAGAATATCTTAAGCTGGAAGGAGTCTATAGGATCAGGAAATCCAGCTCCTCACAGGACTACATAAAACTAAATCACATGACTACAATATTAGATTACATGCTCCTTGGAATGTGACAAGCTTGGTGCTTTCACCACTTCCCTGGGGAGCTTGTTCCAGTGACTGACCACACTCTTCATGAAGAACCTTTTCCAAAAGTCTAGTCTGAGCTACCCCTGATGCAGCTTCATTCCAGTTCCTCAAGTTCTATTGCTGATCCCCAGACTGAGATCGGTGCCTTCTCTGCTATCCCACTTGAGGAAGCTCTAAACCGTGACAAGGTCTGTCAGCCATCTCTTGTCTCCACTGAACATGCCAAGTGACCTCAGGCACTCATTGTAAGTCTCACCCTCCAGATTTTACACCATATTTATAGCCCTCCTGTGGACACACTCGATTAGTTTGAGGTCCCCTTTATATTGTGACACCTAAAGCTGCTCAAAGTACTTGAGATGGGACTTCACTGGTGCAGTGCAGTGCAGAGTGAAATATTCACACTACAGGTCCATTTCCTTCCTTACCAGTGAAAAGCCATGAAAGACAAATGAAACCAGCAGAGGAACCAGATTACAGATAGCAACAGGCTGCAGTTAGGTGACCTCTTCCGCTGATGGTTCTTTTTACCCTCCACTGTGGTCCTGTTCAGTCACACAGGCTCTGAGAAGAGGTCAGATTTTCCTGATGGAAAACTGAGACACATGGGTGATAGCTGGGACAGAGGTGAAGCAAGAACGCCAAACCTCAGTTCCGTGAGCTGCTACAAAGTCAGTCTGCTTAGCTGTCCAGCTCTACAGTGAGAAAATATCTGCATTGCAGAGCAGCTATTGGGTGCTCTGGTTGGTCTTGCCTGGTTCTTTTACTTCTCAGCTACACACTGAGTCTTTGGAACCCATTATTCTTTTTCATATTTCAGTTTAGGATTTTGGGGGTTTTTTTGTTTGTTTTTTATTTTAATTGATTGGTTGGAGCTTTTAGTTGGATTTCTTTTTTTTTTTTAAGAAATCTGTGCATGCAAGGAGTGTGAAATCACCCTGGTCTGAGGCACAAGAGGAGGCACAAGAGAAGGCAAAAGAGAAGACATGAGAGCTTGGAGGCTTAGAACTTTTGTGGAGATGGATGTCGGACTATAGGTGCTTAAGTTCAGATCTGATCTAAATATGTTGATTTCATTCTCATAACTACAGTTCTATCAATTACCCTAATTATTATTTCCAATTCATATGCTCACTAACTGAAACTTCATTATAATATCGTTTTTGGAAATTTTGACGAATAAGATGAAAGCCAAGGATCCATAAACCACCAAAGTCCTGTGTTATGGCTTTATTTTTCAGCACAAATCAGCCCAACACCTGAAAATAACAGATAAAAAATTATTTTCTTAATGTCAGTATACCATGTTAGCATAATTCATGTGAGCATCATATACTAATTGGAAGGAAAATTTTCTGTCTTCATTGAAAAGTGATTTAAAACATTTATTTGTGCTACGCTAGATCTGCTCTGCTCTGAACAGCTGACTAGCAGACACTAATTTGTTAAAGATATTGAAGATGTAAAATCTTTACAGTTACTCTGTTAGTCATCCCTTGTTCCATTTACAATGGGGAAAAATGATGATGGACTCCAAACTTCAAAAATTTTTTCTTAAAGTACATGTTATGAACTTAAGTCATTCAGTGCACATACAGTCATAGACATAGTGTTTTAGGGAAAAATTAGTATTTCCCAGAAAGCAGTCCTGAATTCATGAATGTGGCCTGCTATATGTTTTAAAGAAATGATATGCATACTAGAGTGTGAGCATACTAAAAAGAGAACACTGGTGTCATTGTCTTTATTTTTTTCTCCACAGTGGTTTTCTTAGGATTCCCTAAAAAGCATGTTGTATTCTGATTAACAATGAACTATAGCAAGCTAACAGAATATATATTTTGTGGTTATAATATATTCCTTGGAAAATTTTACAATGTTTCTTTTTTGTCTAAGTGGGGCAGGAATCTCACTGTATAGTTTTCATTTATGAACCAGGCTATGATTTATGTCCTTAATGAAGAAAGCGTTTAAGTGTTTGTGCAAATTCAACACCATTTATGAAACACAGAAAGTTATTGTTTTCCAAGTCATGTTGGCTAAAAATGAGCTTATTCATATGCCTTCCTTTGCCAGAGTCTGTGCTCACACAAATTTGGATTTGACTCTTTTCTTCCTTACTAATGGAGTCCAATCAACAATGTAGAGATTGTGTTCCTCAGATTTTCCTCTAAAGTTCCATGTTATGTGCTTAAGGTCTACATAATGATGGATAAGCACAAACTTCAGAGATACCAGGTAAGCATTCTACACAGCAAGCAGGGAAATGGTTTAGGGAGAGGTAAACAACAGAGAATGCAGGAGACACAGTCCCATAGTCCCCATGCCCAGGAGATGTCCTGCCCAGAAAAGTGCTCCTCTACAGCTCCTCTACGCAGCAGACAAAGGCTCTGACTACCCCATGCAAAAGTCCCAGGTTCAGCTTTTGAGATACAGAAAAAGAAATCGGGTTTTAACCTTCTGGCTGCTGTGGGATGCTGAGTCTGAACCTTTTTCAAGATGAGAAGTTACAACAGCCTCTCTGCTTTTGAGGTAAACTGTCCTACCACAAAGCTACAATACTGCTGGAACAGACAGCCATACCACGCTAAGATGTATTTTCTCTAGAAATCAACATTCTCCTTTGCAAGGAGGAGAGTGTTCAAATTAGTCTGACCCCTTGGTTTATCTTTCTTGCACTCATTCACATCTGTGCACTAGATGAATCAAAAGTATTTGAGTACCTAGCCTTCTCATCAGCAGGTTCGGGCAAGACTGGGTGTTTAATTGTTGAAGCCAGGGAGAAAGTAATATGACAAGTGAAATTATAAATGCATAAGGATCCTTGCTTTTCAATAGAAAGCATTTTCAGGATATTCTGAGCCATTCTGGGCTTACAGGTTTTCATGAAGAGTTTTTCCATACTGATCTTGAGCACATATGCTTCAATATTTTATAAAATAGAAACAGATAAGAATCTAAGAAAGTAGCAAAACAATTATATCGCTATTAATTTTTAAGGAGTTCCTTAACACATACATCTAGCCCATTTAGCTGTGGAGATGGGAAAGTGTCTTCAGCCCCTAAAAGAACTTCCATAATGGAGAAGAGGTTGAAAAGTAGAGCAATACACTGGTTACAAATAAGTGGTGGTAAGGTGATTTCACATTGTTTGCAGCAACTATGCAAAAGAAAAGTTAAGACAAGCCTAAAGATTATCCTGAATTTTAATTTTTCTTCCTTAGTCAATGTGTTGTTTCTTGTATATTCATTTCTCTGATTTACTGTTTGTTATCATAATAAACAAACCAAATGGTTTGATGGGAAGACATGTTCATGCTACTCATAGAAAGATACTACTATTCTGTTCAAAACTGTTATTTGTAATAGAAACTTTTCTTTTACTCTATCTAGAGGCTAACTACACCAACATTTTACAATGAGAACACAACCAAATTGGAAAACTCTCAATGAGAGATGAACTTTGTAGCATGTATTAATAGTATATTGCTGTAAAGAATCATTCAGTATTTACTGTGCCAGCCAGCAGAAACTCAGCAGAAACTCAGCAAATTGTCATGGCAATTTTCAGCTATTCATAAACATGGTAGTGCACACCCACACTTGGCATGGAAAACGTGGTGTGAAACAACAGCAGATGATGGGTTATGATGATGGTAAATAACAATGACAATGGCTATTGATTTTTTTTGGAGGGACATTTCACTGCGCATTGTATGTGTAAACACTGACACAAACAGCTGGTGTTACTAGAAATGGTGAATTCACATAAGGAAACTGAACATTTGCAAATCTTTCCATTCATGGAGGTCAGAAAGGTCAGCTTTGTTTCACATATGAATAAGAGATTAATGTATCCTGCATTGGCTTTCTTTATTTTTTGGGATTTTTGGGTAGTGGTGGTTGTTTTGTTTTGTTTCATTTTACATTTTTCTTGATCTTTTGTACAGGGTTTTTTGTGGGTTTTGGTTGTTTACATTTTTTTTCCTTTTTTTTTTTTGGAATTATGGGGGATTATATAAACTATGTATAATATTGTGAAATGATATTTAGTTAAAAACTTGATAATATCAGTCATCAGAATGCTTTAATCACGACTCAAGTATTAAAAAGTGCTCACACTTGGCCATTTTGTACCTATGGCATACTGATAAATAGGGAGGAAAATCTCAAGTAAGTTATGGGTAGGTACATTTTTTGTAAGAAATAAATGGCTTTTCTAGACAGTTCCGTTTCTTTTGTTTTTAAAAATTTGCATGCAGCATGTATCTACTGTGCAGACAATAATATGAATAATCTGATAAGTAGCAACAGTACCTAGCACAACATTCAAGGTCAACATACTAACATACTTCACGTTATTATTGTTAAATGCTAAAAATTAAAATCAACACCAGTCTACTTAGTTTGCTCCAAGACTTTTCAAGCTTCAACTTTAATGATTTGTCTTATCTGACTTCAGAGGGATTGCTTAAAATGAAAAATGTGAGCAAAAGTTTAGAACACTAGTGCTTCAATAACAACGTAATATATGGAATATCTTTTATCACTTCAAATTCACTCTGCCTGCTAATTTATTTGTATTAGGTTTACTCATATTACTTCATATCCTGAGCAACAGCAACTATTTCCATGCTACCTGAAAATTATGTGTAGATTTTCCCCAGATCTCTTTTTCAAAATACTGAGTGTTAAGAGTGAATTGGGAGAATATGCTTCCTCTCTTGCTTGCACTTTTGCATGGCATCTGAAGAGAGATAAGAAGAGGTTTTTTTAACTTTGGGAAGCCTGGAGCCTCATTAGGTGATGGAAGGGAATTTCTTCCTCTGATTTGCTACACTAAAAAATACACTCATCACAGAATGGCAAGAATCCAGTCCACCACAGCACGCACTAGTCACCCAAACTGCTAATGTCAACACTGAACTTTTGAAAGAGCTGGCCTCTGTGGAATGCAGCCAGATCTCCCAAGTACAAGACAAATATGCTGAAATACATGCAGCATTTCCCCATCTCCACGGGAGAACAAAGATTGAAGTACAGCTCTACTGGTGGCCAATTCCTTATATATTTTCATGGATCTTTCAAAGTGGCTGGAATCTTTGATGTGTTATGATTTCCTGTTTGAACTCTAGGAATGCTGCAGTCTTGTTTGTATTGCTGATTTCTGTCTACTACTTCTGCTGCATTTCCTCATACTGTACACAGGGGAGGAGAGACTTTCTTTCTGCGACAGAAACTCCCATTCTTAATGGGAGTTAATAGGTACAGACCTGTATTTAAATTGCTTCTTTATGTTGGCTACAATAATAATATGGTTTTCTTTTACTGAACTACCACTTTATATTTTCAGATATGAGGAAAGATTATCTTGCTAAAAGGTAACTCTAACTGAGTATATTTCTGAGGTCTAGCTGAAATATTTACCATTTCTTCTATGTAACTTGGAAGACAAAAACAAGCCAGAAAGAAGAAAGCAAAGGCTTAGTGCTGCCCTATTTCAGACTGGCTTTTAGCTATCATGTAGGAGGAAAAATGCAATGGGAAAGAAGAATGAGAGAGAAAGAAAAATAAAGAAATAAAATAATCAAAGATGGAAAGAATTGTCCAGCTTCCTGCCAAAGCCCACTGACTCCAGTCTGGGAAATATGTGGGACTATGAAATGGAGATCACACACCACCCCATGCCCCCACACCCTCATTGAATTATTTTGCCATATCACAAGATAGAAAGCAGCTGTTTACTAAGAAGGCAGTCCTTTGCTGGGTCTTGAATAAAGCAGAAAGAGTGCATGAGAAGACAGACATCAGGGTTTGGTGTAGATGAACGTACCACAGGACTTGCATAACTATTCTGCTTGTAATCTCCTTAATCCAAAAGGATTTTATCTTAAAAATTTTAATAATTTGTGAGTGGTGATCATACTTTATACTTTTTCAAAAGCATAAAACAGTTTGAAAAAAACTCGCTAAGCCAGACAGAATTGATGCTTTTCAAAGCCAGTGGTTCTCTAAGTAGTCACATTTTGATTTCTAGTTTTTAAAATTATCTTTCTGGCATGTTCCATTTAGCACATGTAGTGAGATTGTTTATGTGCCATAGAGAACACTGTGTATTTTCTCCAACTACGTGGAGTCATTATGGATGTGTTCCATAATGACCATGTCCCTCTCCTGAAAGCTCGCAACATCAACAAGATTATCTCAGATCAGATGAAAGAGAAAAAAAAATTTGCCTGCAGACCTTAATTGCTTCATTGCTTTAATGAAAACCCTGTAGTATTCCCCTACTTTCAAGCAAAGACTGACATTTTGTATCTGGTTTTCCCTAGGAAAATAAAAATAGTAATGATGCTGCTAATAAAAGTACTACAAATAATAACAACGTGAGCTAAATACCAGCTGAGTTTGCAAGGCTTTGCAAGTAACAAACCTCAAATTCCAAGTGCTTAGCACAGGTTTGTCAGGGGTTGGTAGCTAAATTTGCCAGAGATTCCTGCTGCAACAAATCTAAGTGAGAGAGAGAAGAGCACTGGGACTTATCAGGACAACTTTGCAATTCTTCCTACTGGCACCCAAGATAGATCATTTTTGAACAGGGAAAAAACCTCAACCTTCACAGTCTTCCTAGCTAACAAGTGGGAGCATGGAGCAGGAAAACACAAATTGGAGCAGAGAGAGAAAGACAAACAGACATGAATGACATGAAAGCAGACTGAGGAAGAAACAGAGGAACTGGGAGGAGGTATTCCAGAGAGGCAAGGACACCACAGCTGTAGCAGTCTGTGAGGAGCCAGGACAGAATGGTGCTGTGTCCAAATGTTTCTTTGTACCCTGAAAGCTTCGGGTAATGTCCCAAAATCCATGCGTTTCTTTATTCCTTTATGGCTCTCAAGTACGTATGGAAAATGTGTACCAGCCCTTCTCAGATGTCAGTTGCACTTGCTGCCAGTGTTGATGGTAGGACACGTATGAGAGAGTTGTGACTTGCATTTGTTTTAGTGCTTGCTGACATAAGGCAAAATTCCTTTTTGTGGTGGAATTCTAATATTTCCCTCTAATCTAAGGCTGTCTTCAGAAACACAAAACAGCAGTGACTGTACAATTAAAAGTTGTACCAGAGCATGCATACAAAAATAGGAAATTAAGATTGCATGTGAATAATCCTAATGGTAAGAGTCTTTAACTTTTAATGTCTCTATTTTTGTAGCTGTAATATTTTTAGTGACAGTTTTGTATGCTCTGATATATGTGTATTTTTTAATCAAAAAAATTTTTAGAACTGCTTTAACTGCTACATGAACACATTCCTTTTCTCATCTTTACCCACAGAATCAGGTAACTGGAATGTCTAATTTTCTGTGTGACTTGTAGAAATATACACAATGAATTGACTGATTTTGTTTTCTCAGTTATATCATTCATAAAATGAAAAGCAGGGTACTGAATTTTCTTTTGGTGTGTTTCAGTTGTTTCACATGGCTGTAAGTTTGAACACTTTTTAAATTTTTTTTCCTTCCTCTTTTTTGTTATTTTTACCAGTCTGCCTGCTGCTAATTCTCAGCTTGTGGCAGAGGAACAGAGACATGAACATATGCTCTGAAAGAGAGGTTATTTCACATTTGTATTTCAGAGAGTTGTGTTGCTCCTTGAGCCCAATAACCTCACAAATTAATTCCTTTTGCTTGCAGTGACATCTGTTGGTGAGGGCAGAGCTGATTAACTGCGGGGCTGGCTTCATTGAGGCATTTAAGTGCAGCAGATGTTTCTTCTCTCTTTCCCCCATCTTATTTCCAAGAAAGTGGAAGAGGTTTTGGAGAATTGATATAAACCTTGTTCACACAGATAAATTAAATCCCTAAATCTGGATATCTACCACTGTGGCTAACTCTAGGGCCTAAATGACTACTGGGCCAGGGGTATTAATCACCAAGTCTATAAAGAAAAGAACAAACAAAAAATAAATTTATATAATCAAAGGATATTTCTGACAAGAAAATACTATTCCTCACTGTGTGTGCACACAATAATTGCTACCCATATCCTTTTAGAACTCTGGACTGAGACAAAGGAAAATAATCGAAAAGAGATAATTCAAAATTTGAACCATAGGCTTTATTAAATCAAAGAAAACAGTTGCATTCTTAAGAGTCTCAAAATTTTTGCTTTTTTTCTTCCATTTAATTTTTCTCTGATGTTTTGTTGCTGCACTAAGAGAATTATCATATGTTGGCTTCCAAGTATTTTTATATTTATCATCCATTGCTGGTTTTGACATTAGAAAATCACTTCTCCACAAACAAGTGCACAGAAAGTTTTAGGATCTTTCAAAATCTCAGGTAATGCATTTGTATATGTAATTAAATATATGACAGACAACAGTTGGTCTTTACTTTTGAGTCAAAATTTGAAATATTAACTCTTGTTAGTCTTTGGCCACATCATCTTTTTCCATGTCTGAAAAGATAAGTTTGCTCCTTTTTCTGTACTGCTTTTGATAGTTACTATTCTGGATGTATAGTGGCAATGAATATATGACTGTCTTTTCAAGGAGCAAGTTTGAGGCATCTTTTGAAATGAAAATATTATCTAGGACAATTTATTAGTTTCAGTTGTGTGTATTAGGAACACCACAGCTTGAGTACATTGAAGAGTATTTCAATTCAGTACTTTCGTTTATACAAGGATAGAGATTTGATTCTGTCGTGTGTTATTCAACCCCACCAGTGAGATTTCATCATATATGTGCTCTTTTTCTAAATGTGACTTAATTTTTTCCCTCATAATTTTAATGAGAAGCAATTTCTTGTTTCTGTGATTACAGGTGTTGTAGGACAAGTTGTACAGCAGTAGCAGTCTCATGTTCTGCAGCAGGATGAACTCTCTGAGGCTGTGTTTAGTAACCCCAGTCTGTTAATAGCTTTCAACTCACATGATAAAGGTGCAGCTTCTAAACACCAGTCAGATATTTCTAATGGCCCGCAGAACGCCACATTAAAAAAGTGGGATAGGAGGTGGACTAAGGAATCAACATCAGCTTAACAATTCCCACTATCTCAGCCTGAGACACTGAGCATGATACTTCCATTGCTTTCATATTGAGCTCCAGTACACAAATAAGAGGGGCTGCACATGGAAAGAATGTGCATGTTCTTTTCACCATGTACATATGGTAAACCATACTGACCACAAAATCCAGTTAGACCACTCAAAATCAGTTGAGATTTTTTTCAGACTTCTCCATTGTTAAACTCTGCAAGAAATGACTGATATATGTTCAGCTCAAAAGTCAGGAGCAGGGGGACTGTAAGAGTCTATTCATTATCTCAAAATATTTTGTGAAAAACAGGGAAGTGACAATATAACAACCTTACTCTTTAATTTGCTATAGAGAAGTTCAAAGAGAAAACACCCTAACTAAAACAAAATGCAAACCATTACTACTAATCCTCCAATGTGAAAAGTGTTCATCTGCTTTTGCAGAGGATTTTTCCTTAAACTAATAGCACTCATGAATGCTACAACATTGTCTGATTTTAGTCTCAGTCTACTTGCAGTTATTTGAGCTATGATCTCATTCAATTGATTTAACTGTAAGGGCATCGTCTGTAGTGGTAGTCGGTGACTTCAGGTTACTAATAAAATCGAAGCCCAACTTCCCTTGCAGCATGGATCTGCTTAAGACATTGCACAACTATTGAAGATAAAATCTGACAAAATACAAAAACGTGGTGCCGAGAGAAAGCAGTGCTCTCCATCCATATATGTCCTTTGGCATCATCTTTATAAAATAAGCTGAGCCTTTGACAATCACTTTGTCTACTCCTCCTAAACTTAACTGTTAAAATGCTTAACAGATGGTCAAATGTACCAACAAGAGCTGATCCAAATTCTAGGAAGAGATGTTTGTATAATTGCTAAGGTGTCTAAGTGTCTGCTGAAATGGGACATTGACAGCCACCTTTTCTAAGCATCCGTAGTTATGAGGGGGGGGAAATGTCTACTAACGTCACATAAGCTTGTCAATAAATGGAAATCAAAATAACAGAAGGCTTGGTAACAGGCTCACCATCAACATATATCATATCTTAGTTCAGAATGCTGTTCAGCACAAATTTCTCATACTTAAAAGAGCTGTTGATTTTTTCAGTATTGTCCTCTCCTCATGAAGACAGTTGTAATCGTAATTTTATGGAGTTCCTTTTGAGCCATTTAGCCATTGGAGGACAAGGGGTATTTTTTGTCATTTAAAATGTCACCAAAGTTTGACCCCTGGATTTGATAATTTAATTTACTTTCCTGCAAGAAGGAATTGTATCTATTTCTAAATAGCTAAGGACCTCTACTAAAAGCTTGATACTATAAATTAAGGCCAAAGTTTTAAAAATATTTTGAAGTCAAGATATAGGCATTATATGGAGTTTTATTAGTGTGTTTAAGTAGATGAGATCAGTAGATTCTTCTATAAGGAGTCACAAGGTTCCATCCCTCCTGTACTCTTGTTGCAGGGGCTGTTGTTGTGGTTTTGCAGCTACTTGCTGGAAAAAAGTTGGGGATGGTTTGCATGAAATTTCATTGTGAGAGTTTCAAGGCTCTGAACATCGTCCCTGAAAAAATAGAGTGGTTTGGTTGGCTTTTTCAGAGTGGATGTTTGAAAATAAATCAGGTATGATAAAACAGGAAAAAAGGTTCCTAAGTCACTTTGTAGCTTAATTTTGGGTTTAACACATCTGAGAATTATACTGTTACAGATTATTATAATTTAATTTCTTTGCTCTTTAAGTCTGGTATGGATATGGTTTCAGTATGAGGAAAAATAAAAGAATAAAAACAATGAGACTGGAAAAACTATATAAAGGAATATCATTCACTGCTGCTTTGTAAAAGTTAGGAAGTCTGACTTGTATTTGCAAGACTCCACTACCTTTCTCAGCTTCCCAATACATTCTCTGCAGCTTACAGAAACTGGGACTCAAAGCCCTTTTCATCCTGTGGGATCATGAACCCCTTTGCTAAACCCCGAGGTTCCAGGCTAGCTGCCAGCCCTGCAGCACGAGCCACAGCCTTCCCAAACACCCTGCCCGAGCTGCGGCTCCTTCCTGCCCTGGGGGGGCAAGGAGAGCCCCCAGCACGTCCCTGGGACCCCCCGATCCACAGGGGGCTGCTGTCCTCTGCCAGGTGCTGGGTTTGCCCTGGGGCACAGGAGAGTGGCAGCACCGGGGAGCCTTGGCAGGGCGGGTGTGCTGGGATGTTTGGCTTGTGCTTCCACAGTGAACATGTAGGGAATTCCTCCTTTCTGCTGGATCAGCTGCTGCAATGCTATTTGCTGGCTGAGAGAGCTGGGTGTCGGAGGTTCTTTCCAAACACAACTGGTTAAAATATTAGGCTGAAAAATGAACCCAGAATAATCAACAGAAATTGTCAGCTTTTTTTCTTTCCAAAGAAATACTATTACCAGCATTCTCAGTTTTGAATAATTTTTTTAATACTCTCTTTTTTAGATCAGTTTTTCAATTTTTCTGTTTCAAGAAATTCAAGGATTTTCCAGAAATTGAAAAAACAGTGTTTTCTAATTCCTTTCTTTTGTCAGCAGAAAATACAAGCATTGCCAATTTTGAAGCCTAAACATGTCTTTTACATTTTCAAGATATTTTGAAAGCAGCCTTTCAAATCCATGGTGCATTGTGGTCATGATTCCTACTTACAAGTTCACAGTTTCAAATTTCATTGATAAATATGATCTCTACAAATAGAATAATTCTTTTTCATATTACTTAGCTGAAAGAGAAAGAGTTGCTCCCATGAAGCAAGACAGATTAAGCAAGAGATGAGCATATCAATGTGTCTTTTCCCCACAGGTCATTTTGCCACCAGAAAAGACAAGAAGGTGTGAATAAGCCACAATTATTACTTCTTTTTTGTTGCCTTGTAAGATGATACTGAGATATTTCTGTTAACTAAATGTCATCACTTGCTTGAAGAGAGTGAGGGGAAGGGGAGCACTCCATAGGACTTATGTACTATGTTTTTGCACACTTTTGATGAAAAAGCTTAATAAACAGTACTGTGTCAGCTGTCTAAGCTGTAAAAATTGATTTTCCAACATCACATTATAGTTCCTCTTTTAAATTATATAACTAATAATTCAGTATCCATATTAGGTTTTTTCAAATATATATTCTTAAATATAATTTATATAATTTTACTTATTATTTGAGTAAAAAAATCAATCATATGTTAGTTTCAGCTGGAAAATATGCAGTATAATTATGAGGGCAATTACAGCATAGTTGAGGAAATACAAGTAATAAAATAGCATCTGTGCCTAAACTACAATATTGTCAGGCCCACCAAGCTACACCAAGAAGGGGCTAAGGACTTCTATAGCCACCAGAATAAGCTAGTGTTAGAAGAGTTCAAATCCAGAGTGAAGTTTTTCCCCTGAGCCATGAATATTTTTCTCTTAAAAATGTGCATACTTATTAGAATACCCTTAATCCATGAATATTTTTAAAAAACATGTAGATTTAGCTTAAATCATGCTACTAAATTCCACTATGGCCCATAAGGCATGAGCAAGCATTTTGGTTCATTAGTTAATAATTCTCACTTAAGTCATTTGACACTGTCATCTGACAGTTTGTTAGTAAGGAGAGAAGGGAAGAAAAAGAAAAGCTGCTTCTGAGGTTCCCAAGACCAGTAAGTTTTGGTACTTTCAATCTACGTGGCTTAAATATATTGAAGGGGGAAGGCCTGCAGGAATGAGCAATACTACACTAAAGAAAGCATTGAGTTTGTCTTGCACAATGTTTTTGATAGGAAATGCTGTTTGGAGCTGATTAAACTACAATTAAAGTGATCTATTTGCCTTGCATAAGAACTAACAGCAAGTTTTCAATGTGTGAGTACATTTGGGATGGAAAAATATTATAATTTACATAAATGAATTCAACAACTCAAGGAGTACAAAGGAAGTAAGATAATAGCTGCCATATTTTGAGTTTGCTCATACTGTTGAGGCAATTGTAGTTCTCAGAAAAAAAAAAATTAAGGCAATGAGGGCACGAAGCCAACATAACTCCTTTCCCATTAGAGGTGCAAATACTCTCCCCTCCAGGATGTCTCATTTCCGAGACAGGAAATCTTGGGGAAAAAAAGGCCTCATGGTAGCTCTACTGAAATCTCACATTAAAAAAGAAAATGTCAAAAAGGGTATTTGTCTGTGGAATCTTATAAGAACAACGTTTCTCAGAAAAAGTTGGCACAATCCAATAAATTCACCCACTGTTTATACAGGTGGGCTCCTGCTGCCTTTGGCAGAGAGAGTAGGGACACTCACACCAGTTCTGGTGACTTCTGGTTCTTTTCAGATTTACTGGGGGAGGAAATTTGAGAATCAGATCGGGAAACTTTTGTTTGTCAATCATTGTGAGAAGATAGATCATTTGTCAGCAGTTCAGGTACTCAGCAACCTTGCTAAGGGAAAGCTGCAAAACTGTGAATTATCTGAGTAACATAGGAACAGTTTTGCTGTGTATTCTGATAACATTTAATTGGCATAAATTTTTGACACATAGCAATAAT
Source organism: Emberiza elegans (assembly GCA_024865655.1). Taxonomy (NCBI): domain Eukaryota; kingdom Metazoa; phylum Chordata; class Aves; order Passeriformes; family Fringillidae; genus Emberiza; species Emberiza elegans. Next base: position 862,619 of record JALJVW010000661.1, on the reverse strand, counting down.
TCAAATTTTACAGAAATTCATCTGTTACCTTAGGCATAGAGCATGTAGTTCTACAAAGCTTTCCTCCCTCCCTCTCCATCTTTCTCTTGTCACTCTCCTTCTCCTTCTTAACAATTGCCATTTGAAAATTTAACTGAAGACAGTTAACTCTAAGCATAACATGCCAACAGAGAAATGAGAAAGCAGCATCAAACCTCTGAAAGAAGAAACAATCCTTTGACACTTAATCCTAGGTCTTCTACCATATCTGTGCAAAGCAGAGCATGCTCACAGATTTTTTTTTAATAAATTCATTTTTTATAAATTCAAATGGAACCTGGTCCCATTTATCATAATTCTGTTTTCTCATTAACAGGACACATTACTCATAATAAAGCACTAAGATTTTGCAATATAGGTTATTTCCAGCAATCAAAACTTGGATTAGGCAAACTTGTCTTTCAGTTTTCATATGTTTAGTGTTGGATTCTACTTGCTTTGTCTTTCTTTGGTTTTCTGAAGAGTATTTCTGGTAAGACAAGAGGATCTTGAATCTGTCAAGATTCAACACTTAGTTTGAGTAATTTGCTCAGAAAAGGCAGAACAGAGCAAAGATCCAGCAGTTAATGTCATAGCCAAGGTCAATGACACTGAACTGGAAGTCTCATTAAATAATAAAGGACAATGTAAAATGCAATCAGATTCAAAATTACTACAGTCATTTATGTACCTGCATAATAGATTGTAAATGGACTTCACTGCAGACTCAAACACATTGGTAAATTCTAAAGTAAAGGAGTGTAAGAGATGAAAAAAATAATAACGCATGTAATAAATCAACAAAGATATAGATTTCAAGGAAAGTATAGGAAAAATCTGTACTAAAAAATATCAGGCTGTCAGCTTCAATGGAGAAAACAGCCAGGAATATTTGTTGGAGAAAAGTTTCATATAATAAATCCTGCAAAGGGCATACAGTTCTTCTCACAAGAGTGCAGTTATCTGTCATATCATCGCATCTTTCTTGATTCGTGGTATAACAAAACACTGAGACACTAGAAGTCATTTATGCTGGAGAAGAGCAAGAAGACTTTATAAGGTCCTAATTTCAAGCTTTTGGAACTGTAAAGGGATTGATAATATTGATCCCCATTGCACTTAACAGTTATACTTCTGCCTTGGTGAAGTGTGCAATCTCAAGAGTAGTAAATCATTAAATTTTATCAAAGGCCCCAAGGCAAGTAGAAAGCAAGATCTTGGATGTGCATATTATTTATCTTTCTAGTGTGATAGAAAAACAGAAAACCAGAGGGGTAGACTTAGTAGCTAGAATCATTTGGGACAGTTTCACCTTCACCATTACAAATTTGCACAAGTTTTGCTCTCTGCTGACACTTGGGTCGCAGTGTCTGAAGTGCTGGAGAGATTCACATGTGGAATTATACCACACTTGTACAAAGCTCTACCACTAGTCATGGGATAGATACCAAAAGTTTTCCAGGGAAATGTTCTATGTAGACACAGATTATAAGAAAATTCTTTCATTTAAACAAAGAGAAACTTTCAATCTTTTCATCATTTTAGATGAGGATCAGGTATGATTTTAAAAAAAAGCTTTGCAATTAGAGGGCTGTAGCCAGGATGAAGTGATAACTTACAAATAGGGGGAGGGGTTGCAGCTAAGATTGCACCTTTTAATGGGCCATGAAAAATTCATAAAATTAGGGTAAATAGGCGTAGGTTTGAAAATAGAGAGTAGATTTTAGCAATCATTCTGAATAAATTATTTTTTTTATTTGCTGGGAAATTGTGTGTTCTAGAAGAAGGATAGCAAAGAAGTCAGCAAACACGCAGTGTATATTATAGAAAATATTCAGGAGAACCTTTTCCCTTTATTTGGAAATCAGAAGCAGTACTTCTCTAGTTAACCCTAGCAAATTGCATCCAGCTGCTTTTCCCTAGTTGTTGTCCTTCCAATTGCATTCAGTTTGAATGCCAAAAACCAGGATCCAGACTTTGAATTAATTCTCAAAATACCTAATATTTGATAAGATTATAACAAGTAGGACACACTTCAGAAATTTGCAGGGGTTCACCCCAGTTTGGCAGACGGTTGAGCTCTACTATCAGTAGCTGGAGATGAGAATAATTTTGTTTCAATACTAAAACAAGACTTCTAAGAGAAAAAAGCTCTTCTCATACATGAACTTGTTACAGCCATCCAGAATTAATTGTTTTCTTTTTGCTTGTTAGATATTAAGTTTCCTCTTTGCAGACTACTTAATCATGTGTGGAAATCCTCTTTACATTGGCATGGGGCTTTGTAAGGTGGACATTACATTTCCTGGATTAGTGATGGAGCCTTTTGCCTCTACCAATCTTATATTATTTAGAATAAAGTCCTCATCTGAGACTAGGCAACAAGCTTGTATTCAATAACTGAATATGGAGACTTTTCTTTTTAACTGAAATGCTATTGTAACAACTACTTACTAGACTGGTAGATTAGGTGGGGCCATTTTTGTGTGTCTCCTTGAAGGGTTACTGGCCACTCCATTATTTGTAGTTCTCTAAACATACTGAATATTTAGGTATATGAGTGTAATAAATCATGTAAGGAAATATTTATATGGAATCTTTTTGAAGATTCCAAATGAGAATATATCTGAAGAAAGCTTTTGTATATATGAAAAGTACATGTGTTTGCCTAGAGTTACATTTGGTCTTAATTCACCATATTAGGAGACAATAAAACTATATTTCTTAGTACTTTTTGGGATATAACTGTCCTTTTGTGTCTGTGTGTGTGTTGATGACATTTCATTTCCTAATTCTTTGATACAATGACTAGAGATGAACAGTTATGAAGGGTAAAATCCCACTCCTTTAAAAATATTTTATTAAAGCATTTCCTTAGGCCCATAGTAAATGTTCTTTTTCTTGTAAAGACTTTTTCTCCCCCTTTTTTAATAATGGTAAGATTTGCTAAGACTTAACTGTCTGAATCAGTATTATAACCATATCAATTCAAGACAAAAAAGTAAAATAATGACTGTCTCAGCTTTCCAGATACAGTGTTATACCTCTGGCACCTGTTCAAGTTCAGAAAGAATAATGAAATAAGTAGTTCAAACATCTGACAAGAAATGCATTTGGTTTTATAAAAACTATGAACAAATGTTCTGGTAGCCATCAGCTCCTAGTGAGTCGTATCTAATAATTCTAAAAATAATTTTAGAATCTAAGCATTATTTTTGCTATCTAATTTACTCTTGTTTTAACAAGTGAAGTTTACATTTCCTGGATTAGTGATGGAGCCTTTTGCCTCTACCAATCTTATATTATTTAGAATAAAGTCCTCATCTGAGACTAGGCAACAAGCTTGTATTCAATAACTGAATATGGAGACTTTTCTTTTTAACTGAAATGCTATTGTAACAACTACTTACTAGACTGGTAGATTAGGTGGGGCCATTTTTGTGTGTCTCCTTGAAGGGTTACTGGCCACTCCATTATTTGTAGTTCTCTAAACATACTGAATATTTAGGTATATGAGTGTAATAAATCATGTAAGGAAATATTTATATGGAATCTTTTTGAAGATTCCAAATGAGAATATATCTGAAGAAAGCTTTTGTATATATGAAAAGTACATGTGTTTGCCTAGAGTTACATTTGGTCTTAATTCACCATATTAGGAGACAATAAAACTATATTTCTTAGTACTTTTTTGGGATATAACTGTCCTTTTGTGTCTGTGTGTGTGTTGATGACATTTCATTTCCTAATTCTTTGATACAATGACTAGAGATGAACAGTTATGAAGGGTAAAATCCCACTCCTTTAAAAATATTTTATTAAAGCATTTCCTTAGGCCCATAGTAAATGTTCTTTTTCTTGTAAAGACTTTTTCTCCCCCTTTTTTAATAATGGTAAGATTTGCTAAGACTTAACTGTCTGAATCAGTATTATAACCATATCAATTCAAGACAAAAAAGTAAAATAATGACTGTCTCAGCTTTCCAGATACAGTGTTATACCTCTGGCACCTGTTCAAGTTCAGAAAGAATAATGAAATAAGTAGTTCAAACATCTGACAAGAAATGCATTTGGTTTTATAAAAACTATGAACAAATGTTCTGGTAGCCATCAGCTCCTAGTGAGTCGTATCTAATAATTCTAAAAATAATTTTAGAATCTAAGCATTATTTTTGCTATCTAATTTACTCTTGTTTTAACAAGTGAAGTCAGTGCTCTACTTCACAATTAGCATGAATTCTTAGAATAAATGAAGCATAGAAACACATTTTTTGAAAATATGGTACGGATTGCATTAACACAATTTCAAATGACAAATGAAGTGTTTGAGTAACTCAAAATGTGCAAGGATAGCTACCTGAAAGGATGTTCTAGCTAAGTGGATGTTGGTCTGCACTCCCAGATTGCAAGACATAGGACAAGAGGAAATGGCCTCAAGTTGCACCTGGGAGGTTTAGATTGGCTTTTAGTATAAATTTCTGGCATGAAAGGCCTGTCAAGCATTGCAAAGTCTGCCCAGGAAAGTGGTGGAGTGATCATCCCTGGTTGAGTTTAAGACACACGAAGATGTGGCACTGAGGGACATGGTTTACTGCTGGACTTGGTGGTGCTGGGTTAATGGGTGAACTTGATGATTAAAGGTTTTTCCAACCCAAATCATTCTGTGATTCTATGACTATTTTTTCTGAGTGACTACCACTTTTAGAACTAGATTTGTGGAGAGAAAACAGTGTGAATGGAGGTTCTTTTGGTCTGCACAGGGTCCATGTCCATGACACTTGAAGAAGAAGGATCTTGCAAAGATTATTTATGTAAAGCAGAAGGAAAAAGCTTGAGCACAGGCGCTCCATTTAAACTAAGAGATAATTTGACCCTATCTAGTACTAGCTCTGAAACTGGATTTCCATATAAATTGCTTTTGAGTGTATTTATTTTTATACAATAATAAAATACCCACAGAAAAACAGAGAACAAAATAAAAATCAGTAAAAAATTTTGATTCAAAACAAGAGTAAGAAACTCTTCACTACCATTAAGATTCTGACTTTTGGTTTATCAGTCGCCCTTTCCAGTTCCTCAGCTGTCAGAAAACTCTTTCCTCTAACTTCAAATCATCAGGATGTCTTTGCATCCAGAATTCTCGAATCTGGGCTTGTAGGGGTCTTGTTCAGAATTAGTTAGGAATATTATTGGGTTTTGTCTAGAATGGCAGTTACAGGCCTTAAGTTCTTAGAAACAGTGTTTAAAGTTTCCAGGTCATTCCATGCTCCTGAGCTGTAAATGAGGATTCTTTCACAGATTTCAGAGATAATCATAATGATTTTTCTTCAGTTTTTGGTTTTTTGTTTGTTTGCTTGTGCATTTTTATGGTTTTGTGATTGTTCTGAGTTTGTTCGTTTTTGTTTGTTCAAGATTTTGAGCTATCTTGTAGCAGTGAAAGACAGAGAGATCCAACCTCTGTGTACCAGGTATCAGGAATTACCACAGTACACTAAGTATCACTCCATACAGAGAAAATTCTATTACTGAAATAAGCTTAATTCTCCATCCACCCACAGAGTTCTCTGCTAGTACAAAGAACCTCGTTTTGTTGAAACTGATGAAGTACTGATTATTTACACCAGTCAGTGACATTCACCCTGTATCTTAATGTCTATGCATATTTAGAGATTGAGAGAAATCCCACATTTAGAGACTGTAGCTCTTTTTTTTTATTGTTTAACCAGAATAATCTTCCAATTTGAGCTTGTTGGTGAAGGGAAGTGATCAAAGTCATGGACCTCCTGAAAGCCTATAACTCTCACTGCCCACATGATTGCTTTTTTTAAATCCTTGAAACCTGTGTCAACCACTTATGACAACTAATTCCATATTCTTGATTTTATTCCTCTCACTAGTAAGTAGCTGTGGGACATTTATTTTGAAATATTGACCTTTGATATGAAACAGAGTTCTAGTTCCCAAAAAAGGATTTTTTGAGTGTAAATTGAATATGAGTCATAAGAGACCCTTGAGATGATGAAGACCAACCACCCACATTAACAAGAATACAACAGTAGGTGGTAGGAATCATAGAACAGCCCAGCTAGGAAGGAACTTCAGAAGATCAGATACAACTTTTCATGGGGAAGGGAGCCTGGATGAGATTATCTGCCATGCTGGGGTCTTGAAAAACTCCAGCAATGCTGCCAGACAGAAAATGTAGTATTGTGAAGGTTTAGGAAATATGTCCTCTGAGGAGCTGTTGATGGATTATCTTTATCATTTACTGAAAATAAAACCTTAGAGAGAAGTCCATGATGTAGTCTATTGTGACAATATTCCAATACAGAAAAAACGGTCCCAGAGTCCAAACTTGTTTTCTGAAAAGAAATATAGAATATACATGCTTGATTTACAGAAGAGACTGAGCTTAGGCTTTACGAATACCCAACTCTTAAAAGGTGGAACAGTCACAGCATATCCAGAAATTGTGGATGTCTTCTACTGAAAAATTTTAACTAAAAGTTTGATTAATCTGTGCAATGGGTGCACATAAAAGTGGATGATGTTCCAGGTTGTCCTGTTCTGGTCTTCACATTCTTCTCAGTCCCACATGCCTGTGATTATGTCCTTTCCCATAACATGCTCTGTGGAAACTGTCTATACTCTCAGAACAGTCATACAGCCAGCAGTCACATATTATTACTACATATTTTGATGATAAAGTTAGAAATATCAGTGCAGAGCTTAGTAATTCTGTAAAGATTTTAATAACTGCCTAGATTTGATCTAACTGTACTACGCCATTGTCTAGTAAACCTAGCAGGATTTCAGAACAATCTCAGTGGCCAGCACAAAGCAAATAGTACTTTAATGATTCAGATGTTTACACAAAAGCCTAAACCAGCTTATTACAGCATTTGGCACCAAGATTGGCTACCTGTGCTCAGAAATACTGTATGCTGATCCAGCATTGTACAAGTGAAAAAAGTGAAATTTTAAAATGTTAAGATAGAATTTGGACAAGACCTAGCACAAGTATGATACACAAGTGTTGTAATTTAAAATCATTTAAATCTATCATGAAATCTTCCATGAATTTCATTTATTTAGTATAACATAAAATTAGATCCATCCACTTTGAAAATACTATTTTTGTCTTTAGAACTCTTATTAAATGGCCATAATTTCACAAATAAATGCAGTTTCAAGGTATAGTAGAATTTGTCTTAGAATATTTGCTTTCAGTCAAAAGGATACACACAGTTATGAATTCATAATTAATTTCAACACTACGTTCTCAATACGTGATTGAAGTGTGTTTGTACAAAGTTTAGCTAGTTTTCTCTGCTCTCCTAATTCCAGAAAATGCCTATCAACAACTCCATGTAAAACATCTATTTTAAATAGCAGGATTTGTAAAAGATTGTGGAATTCTACAGAAATATTTAATCAATTTAGATGTGCCTTTAATAAAATTGTAATAATATAATATAAGGTGACCATTGCCAAGAGGTAACTTATTTGCATTCACTATGCTCCAGGCAATTTTTTATTCCCATTTCCCAGAGTGAAACAAACATGACATTCAAAATTGCATGCCATATTGTGATTATGTGAGGAGATAATTCAAGTCATCACGCAAATATTAATTCCAAGCAGCAGCTAGGTTAACAAGGCCATGCAGCACTTTTGTTTTGGAAAGAAACTTCGACTGAGCATTCACAGAGTGTTTGAGTGACAGCAGTGCAAAATGCAGTATAAATACTACAGTTGCAGGCAAAACTATATGAAAGAACATTACGCAGGATGATCAGCCTTCCAGAACCAGCAAATGTCATCTTTTTCATCTCAGAATGCAAAGTCTGAATCATAAGTTTTTGTAATCTTCTTCAAGAAAAGCGTAGGTCTGAGCTTTAGCATTAATGGTGCCATGAAGCTGTGGGTGAGTGATTCACCACAAGCCTTTTCACTTCCAGAGGTGGGGGGCACATGACTGCAATCCTGCTGCTTCCATCGCTCCATATTTTAATGAAAATCATGACAGTCTTCTGTTGGCAGTCTTTATCACAATTGTAATATCTAATATTTGATTTATTATACCACCTCATGTTTGGGTTTGGATTAGGGGTTTTTTTGATTGGACAACTTTCAAGATGCAAATATCAATAAGGATTATTAATTATCATTGTTTGTGTCATTGACATGCTTTGTACATTAAGAACCTCCTGTGCTCGATTTTTGTTTTTATAAAGTGCTATAACTCTGCAGAGGCAGATTCTGATTCTGCTATTACTTGTGTTACACATACAAAATTTAAAGATAATAACTTTGGGAGGACTAGTGCCATTGCAATATCTTTAAAATTCACTTTTCAAAATAGTAGTTTATTGTAGAGAACATGTGTATTGTACCACTAGCTTGAAAAGAAAATGTGAAACAAGAGGTATTTAATATGAGGATAGGAAAGATTAAAAGGACCAATGCTCAGTTTATTGAAAAGGAATTCCTTGGCAAAGAGTTAATACATCTCTTTTTAGAAATCTCTGCTTTATTGAAACCAGGCACTAACCTCATTCCAATGCCCCCTTGATTCCTTGTCCAAGAAAGGAGTAATTTCTGAGTCTAATACCCTAATACAATTGTCAGTATAAATCAAAAAACCAAAGCAAGCCTTTGAAAGAACATGTGACATTAATTTGGCAGCTGTGACATGTAACTGACACCTAGAGATAAAGGCATAGAACCCCTAATAAATAATTCTGCATCACCACAGATACTCAGTCTAAACACCCAAAGCCAAACAACAGCACAGGACTTTCATACAGCAATAGCCTAGACATAAACTTCAGATTAGATTCTTTACATGTTGAAATGTAAATACACAAATATCCAGAAAAAATTAACTTCCCACTATTTTAAAGTAATTATGAGCCATGTTTACAGAATCATTAAGTATTTTTCAGCAATGTTTGTAAGCTGGTGCACGGAAGGATAGTGAGAGAAGAGAGCTGGGAAAGAGAGAACTCCATTTCTTTGGAACCATTCAGAACAAGTTCTAAGAGCAACTTTTCACTCTGGATGTGTTGTATGGGACTATCCAGGCTAATGACAGTAATTTTCTTTTATCTGATCATGGTTGTTGTATCTTTTCTCTGCCTTTGATGGCTCATGGCTAACTTTATGACATATATGTTAAAACAACCACTCAGTCACTATGCTTCTTGCCTTCAGTCACAGAAATATGGAGGCCCTATCAAGCATTTTGCTCAGTCTCTTCAAAATTCCTTTGAAGGAAGGGCACTATCAGATTCCTACTTATCACCAGAGATACTTTTGCTCACCTTCAGTGAAGGACTAGCGATTTTATGAAGGACGGTATTTTCAGGCTTTTAGAGTCTCTTGTGTACATAAAGGAAACATAGCAGTAGGAGTTTTGGAGCGACAGGAACTAATGTCCTCTGCCATTGTGATCCCTGAACTATTCAGCTTTGGTACTAAACAATCTTTGTGAAAAAACAGTTCTTTAGGAAAAAAAAACTGATTCAAATGTAAGGGCAGTGTGGAGACTACTTCTGGGGATAAAAGATGAGGTCCTTTTTCTATTTATCTTCCAACCACTAACTATTTCCTCCTCATCAAAGATTGCCCGGCATGGTGTAGATTAGATTTTCTTTGATGTTTTCAAATGCTGAAAAGAAATTCCTTTGTCTGAGAGCTACTTGGCTTCAGGTAAAGACAAAAGCTCCATCCTGTGTGAATTCCAGTTAAAGCCAATTATAACCCAACTGATTTTTCTTGGCATTAAAAACAATTACAAATTCAATACAAAATACAATTCTACCACCAATTTATCTCTAATTCTTTAGTGTTTCTGAGTGGATTCTTAGCTGATAATAGGCATGCCAGTGTGCGAGAAGGAGATATTTTATGTTTAAAATGGCAGCATTAATAGTGGAAAACATTCTTTAAAATCTTGCTAAGACAAGAAGAAATATATAAACCACTGTTCTGCCAGGTGAAAAGTATGAAATGGACCAATTATGTTTAGCACAGTTTACATTGTTACTTATTTAAATTGTGCCGTAAACACCTTTACTAGAAATGGCAGAAAATGAAGTGATTTTTCATGTGTGAAACGTATGGCAAATACCCTCCAGCTCTGACTTCACCAATAGCACATTTTTTTTAACTTGATATAGAGCAAAAACCATTTTTGGTCACCATATTATACATATGGAAAGAAGTGACTATCTTTCCTTATACAATCATATATCAGAGAAATCCCATAAGAATCTGTAGGTGGTATTGACAGGGGAAGTACTGCATGTAACTCAAGATTGTTACCAATGGAAATTTAAGCACAAGTGATCCCTTGCTTATAATTAGTTTGCTAACAGAGAAATGAAAGAGATCAGAAGAAAGAAAAAGTTATCAATATGCCCCTCTGTCTCTCTCTATATACATCCATGAACACACATATATACCTATATATACAGGCATATATACCTATACACCTGCACAAGTAGCTCATATCCATGTAAAGTTACTAGGGCGTTAATAGCAAGCAACAGTTTATGACAGGAAATGAAGAATTTGGTATCTACTTTGTACAGAGCAAACTTGTAGGAATGAAGACAGATGTTCATTAGATGACTTTGTTAAACACAAATACCATGCTTTACTCTAGGCTGTTATTAAAGCAATTACATTTTTCAAGTGCACGCTAATCAAGGACCTGTATCTTTGTGGTGTTCTAGTAAGCATTATTGCATTAATATAGTGAATTTACTCGGTCTATCTTTCACTACTAAACCTCACAATGATATTCTGATTAATGATGCATACTGTAGATTTTGCAGATGCCAGCCAGATGTTCAGAGAAAAACTAATGGTTTTGGCCTGGGAAGTTAAGTATAAAACATCTACACATACTGACACACCTAGTGGAACAAATGAAAAGCATTCCTTTGTGTAGTTGCTATCTAGCTCTTATTTATTCTTAGACAAGATACACAACACAACACCCTTTAGCCTTCTAGATAAAGCAATAGATGAAAAAACAATGCAAATAACTAAAAGCAAAATTTGACCTCGGTAATATCTTTTGCTGTAAGATACTGCTCCCCCCTCCCAACTGTCTGCCTCACAGGACAGGAGCCTGAGAACACAGCTACAGGTCACTGTAAGTGAAAAAAGAAAGGAGGAGTTGCTGACAGCACAGTTCCCAGCAAGGAGCAGGGTCAGGAAGGTGTCCCGTGTCCATCATCATATCCTCTCCTCTAGCCTGTGTTTCTATTCATGTGTCTATGTACCTGCTGGTATGAAGGAAAGATACCTGCGTCTTTTTTTGCAATATCGATTCAAAGCTAACTTAATTTTTCAGCCTTCATAATAAGATCCTAAGACAGTATGCCTACTGTAACATGTTAGTCAATAGACAGGAGAAAGGAAACCTGAGTGCAACAAATCTTAATGACATCTAGGGAGAAAAAGGTTGTATCTTTATTTGTCTCTAGGGCCACTCTCTTGTCCTCCAGATCCTTGCAGCAGTTTCCGTATCTTGTTTACCTTAGCAAAGGAAATGCAACACAGACCTCATAAACATCTACCTAGTCACTCTGTCCCTTATTATGAATATGTTGCTTTCAAAGACAGCATCTGAAGAACCTTTGCTCCTCTTGGGTATGGATGAATGGCCAAGAACTTAAGTTTAGGGACAGACAGAAAATATCAAGGGGAAAGGTACAGTGTATTGTATGCTCAGCAGTTCTCTGTTCCCTGCCACTTTTTCTGTTCACTGCTCTTCACTGCTTCCAGAGCATCACAAATGCATCAAGCTCTGCTACTGCTTGAAAGCTTTCTGCAGGGTACAGATTTTTAGTCACACTGCATTAAACAGTGAAAGTGCAGCAGAGCTGCCCTGCGCAGAACCAAAAGAAACTAATAATGGATTTTCCACCTTGCCAAACAATAAAGGCTTGCTCAATTTACGTCCCCTCTTTCACTCAGAGTCTGCAAATGGTGATCTGTTGGGTGGAGTGTAGTGCAAGCAATAGTGGGGATTTGAAAGTAAGCATCATTATTGCTGTCAGTTCCTGGTCTTTGATTTTAAATTATATCAGTTCTTCTGATTTTTAAGTGAGATAAGAAAGCAAGAAGACATATGACATAGTTTATTTAATCTATTCCACCTAATACTGTTCATTGCATTGTGCACTGAATCTGGACAGTCTGTCCTTGATTTGTTTCGACAGGGTATAAGCTACTAAAACCGCCCACTTTGCAGTGCAACTGCCAGTGTTGATGATCTCCTAATTTTAGTATGTCTTTCTCCATTACACTATTGGTGCTGGATCTAAGTGTTTGAAAAGGCAAGAAAAGTATGTTTCCTCTTTTGTTTGCCTGTCACTCCTGTTCAGAGTAACATAATAGTGGTTCTAGTGCAACAGTAGATTTATTATGACATTATAGAAATTCACTGGTGAATTTGGGCCACTTTTAATAGCTCTGCATTGCTGTCATATGATCATACCAATTTTGTAGCTCACATGAGAACACAGAAACACAGAAACACTGGCTGGAATTCCAAACTTTTGCTGAAAGCAAGACTATTGCCAACACTGTGCTTATAAGTCTTGAATAAGATGGAGACTTCACAGTGTCTCAGGGCAGCAATTGCTGCAGTATCCTTCCCAATAAAAGTTTTTTCCTGATGTTTTCTGAACGTCCCTAGATGCAATTTGGTCCTCGTTATGATATCCACCAAGACTGAGGAGGTTGGCTTTGTAATATCTGTAAATCCTCCAAAGAAGTTGTGTGCTATTATGTCACCCTGAATTCCTTCTCCGTCAGGCTGCAGAAACCCCTCTCTTACTGATTGCCAGATATTGAACCTTTGGCTATTAACATTAGAGTATTATATTCATTCCAGATTAAAATGCCACTGGAGACAGTAGCAGAAGTGTCACTGAAGTCAAGATATCTGCAGTTTGCTACTGTCCCAGGTTGGTCAGGCATAATTTTGTAATGACAGATACTTATTGATTGTTCCTGATTTCTGTATTTCCCTTCATGTATATGTCAATCTATAAAAAATGCTTTAACATATAAACTATGCAGAAAACTTAAGAAAAGTCAGCTTACATGACATTGAATCAAAACACATCTTGCCTTTGCCTTAAGCAGTGAAATCAAAATGCAGTAGAGGTTATACTGATCTCTGAAAAACAGGAGAAAAGTCTGCATCACAAGGATACACAGGGAAGGTTTTGTGTCCTCAAATTCGTACAGATTAAATAGCAGTGCAAATTACGCATCAAATATTCACTGAGCAAGACCACTAGAGTTCTTGTCTCTGGCTGACCTGCTCTTATTCTTCAGTGTTTCACATTTAGGACTTCAGGGAAGCAAGATATTCACAGTTTCATTTTTGCCAGGACATGTTAACCTAAATGATTCATGTTTCCATGCATTTTCCTCAGGCAGATAAACACAGAAATCCATTTGTTCTAGTGGATGAGCAGAGCAGAATAGCGAGGGAATGAAGTATGGTTGTTTCGCCCAAATTGTGTGAACTATGTGTAGGAATTAAAAGTTATTTTGTGCTGTAACTGTTCCCTAGCACATACTGATCAATTTCCATGATATGTTATAGATATGCACTGTAACTTTTCAATCTATTGCCAAATATGAAAGGTGTTACTATGAAATCAAGCTAAACTTCAGTGCACTGTAGCTTGTCTTTTTTTGTCTTTTTTGCTGTTTCTATTGTCTCTTATCCATTCCCAGCATAATAATCTTTGTTAGTTGTTCAATTATAATTTCAAAATTTGTTAGAAACAAATGTGTAAATCCCAGAACTTTATGAGCTCCTGCATGAGATGCTTAAAAAAAAATTAGTGTCCCACCTGCTATGAGAAACCTCCCCACTCATCTTCCAGATTTAAAAAATGGACAAAAGAATGTAATGAATATGTTTCATTAGTCCTTTTTTTTCTTCATTATAAAAATGACCATAATAAGACATTTGACTTTTATCCTTGTACAGTGAACACAATAGCCCTGGGTTGAATTTGTCCCTTATTCCTTTTAATATCTTTTGGAGAAAAGAAAAATATACCATTAGAAACACTGGTGCCTTTTACAACTTTAAAAGCTGTATTTATTCCTATATCTGCACCAAGACTATTTACAGAGTACTAGATGTGCTCAGGCTTGTGCTCCCTGAATGATGAGCTGTGAGAATATGTTTCCTTCACAGTGGCAGGTGGAAGAAATGATGACTTCCTCTGTCCTGTAAAAGGGCAGCCATAGGAGATAAAATATGTTGTCAGTCTTGAAAGACTGTCAGATTCTTCTTGGTGCAAGAGCAGCACGCTTGGAGCAAAACATGCACACTGTGAAGCAGTCCTGGATTTCTGCCTAAGTTAATCCCAGAACCTACTTGAAGCTGAGGTGCCCACATCATTAGAGCCTCCTCCCCGTGCCACTGGGTCACCCAGCGCCTCTGAACCCCTCCAGATCAAATGTGTGACTGCACTTCTGTGGAATTAGGCAAAGCAAGATATGGAGCTCATCAGGCACAAAGGAGCCTGCCCGCACAAAATTAACACGTCAAAATGTTTTGACCAGATTTGAATCGGGTGGGTTTGTATCAGATCAATGTTTTGTGTGAGGCAGCTACCAGCTTCTTGATTTGATTTCAGGGAACCTAAGAGCGGATATTCCTGACAGAAGTACTTAATTCACAAGTAATTTTTCGACTTGTTTTTTGTATAAAGAGACAGATCTTAGATTTAAACTCTAATTCAGTTGCCTCATTAAGCTCTGTGTAAAAATATTTTTTATTGCATTGTCTCAAGACCCATTGAGATTCAGAGAAACAGAATATTGTGATTTCTTGTCTGGAAAATCAAGTTTGTCCTTTCTTCTCCTTGCCTGACTTTGAAGACCAAAAAGCTGGACACATAAGTTTTTAATACTGGGGTTTTTTTTTAGATAATGCTGCTGGCCTGTCTCATGGAACTGCTAGACAAAAGTCGTGATGTTTTTTGGGCTGCTCATCAAAACCTACTGTGTACAGGTACAGAACACAAGGGGTTGATAGGCACCTTTTATGCAGTCTTTGCTTAAAGTGGTAATTTTCAGCCAGATGGAGATTTTCTAGACATGGAAATGCTGGCCCAGTCTCTGCTCAGCTTCCCATCCAGGTCAGCACTCCAGGTAGGTGTGGTAGGCATGAGGCTGACTAAAGTGTGGAAAAGGGGGCTTTCATACAAGTGCTAACACACTGAGACTTCCTCCTCACAGAATTTTTACTCTGAAGAGATGTTCTCAGGCATGTCAGACTGCAGTTTAGGCTGGCCTTTATGCAGACACAGACCACCAGCAGAGGAGATTGCTGGCATGCCACACATGCACAACACGGCCCACAGAAAATACAGCACCCTGGGGACCAGTCTGCCTTACAGGCTCTCAGGGAGACTGTGTGGGAGCAGAAGGGACAAGCACAGCCTTCTGCCTCAGAAGTTCTCCTGGTAGATGTCTGGCTGCAGAAAACACCATAAATTTCCGTATTAATTGTGTTTCTAAAGCCATTAAGAGCACCAAGGATCCAGAGAAGCATGATGCTAGAGCACAGAGTAAGCTATGGTGCTGCAGGTGAATTAATTCATCCCGCTCTCTTACAAGTGTTTATAGCTTTTCATATCCATCTTTTTTTCATCTAAAAAGTGTCCAAAATTTTTAAGTAGAGCAGCCTTAAATGTGTTCTTTGGAAATATATCCCCTAACTTACTGAAAAATGTACATGTAAGGTCAGTTTAGTATGCAGTTTAGTCATCTACATTTTTACGTCCCTTTTTCTGTTTTCTTGTTGGTTTACTTTTCTCTTCCTAATCTGCATGAACTATTTTTCATTTGTTATAGCTATCTTAGCCAACAGATGGTGCTATGTATAACATTTTTATGATATGGTGTAAAATAAATATAAATGCTACAGTTAAACTGTACATGTAATTACTTTGTTAGAAAATAAACATGGAATTGAAGTTCACAGTAATAAACGCTTATAATAAAAATTAGATGCAAGGAACAATAAGTGTTGAGAGTCACTGATGAATGTTCATTTCAGCCTGCAGGTAGGAAAGGAAGGAGCAGCATATGTAAAGCTGGCTGTGGCATCAGTGCCACTGTGCTTGTAAAGAAGGATCTTTTGCAAAATTGGAACTTCAGGGTCAGTAGATTTTAAGAATACTAAGATTATCAGTGTCTATTCTGGTTTCTACTCTCTGGGATTAAAATACTTTATTTAAATTGAAGTAGAAAGGTGTGGTATGCCATGGGTACTCATACAATTGAAGTAGGACCATTCCAGTATATACAAATTATGAAATGCAATTATAAGCACCAAAGTTGAGTACCAGTGTTTCACACTGTACCAATATCTTTCATCATCCAAGCAGTGCAGTTAAGTTTGCTGGTACTACTTATGCCTATAACAATAATTATGTACATTCAGAACACATTCTGTTTTCTCTGGGCTTGGACTTTCTGTCTGTAAAAGGGATGAGAGCTTCACTAAACAAAGCATGACCAGGTCTACTGTGGTGAATATATTCTGCCAAAGCTGTTGTCAGTATCATCTTGTGTAACCTTCTCTCTTCTAATAACTATTTTTTCCCAAATTCACTGGTTTTTTTTGAACTAGGCCATAGTGAATCCTATTTACCCAGTCTCACCCATCTCAATGAATTCAAAAAGCATTTAATCTTACTTTTAAAATACTTCCAGAAAAGGCAGGTATTTTTACAACATAAATATAAATAGAGAAACCAATTACAAAAATTCTATGTGGAAAAATCAAGTACTTTGTTCTTTACTGGAATGAGTTGTCAAAGACACATTCAGTGTGGAACATTTTAAGAGGGCTCATCATATGTTTCAGTGAATGCTGAAACAAGCTGCCGTCAGTCTAACAAATGCTGACACTCAGATCCTTGTTCACATGAGTAAATATATTTTTTTCCCTAGATTTTGAAAATACTTCATTTCATTACAGGAATGTTTAAAGTCTGAGAAAGTGGTCTTCATTTTCAGCTTCATAATACTGAATTCCAGGTCACACCAGCTAAAAATACCTCAGTTAGCTATTTAATTTTATTCTCTTTTTGTTCACACAGTTAGGAACAAAGGCATTTAATAGCAATAAAATTGTTGATCATTGCTGTTGAATGAATATTTAAAATTATCAGGCACAATGTAACAAGTAGAATAATGATAATTTCACATACTCAACAGAAATATATATTTTTAATAAAAAAGCAACTTCCATTTAAGTCTGCCTCATAGACTTCATTAAATGCTATGTTGATTAATGATCAGGAATTATAGAATACTGCAATAATTTGGATGTATGTCAAGACAATCTTTAACTGAAATTGAATTGTTGGTGTTTGTTATTCTGAGGGAGCAGATTTTTTTTTTTATTTTTAAAATGAACACTATTTTGGAGTGAAAATTATGTCAACATCAAACCAGTCCAGGATGGCCGAAATAAAACATTCGGAATTTTCTTCCAACTTTCCCACTATTTGCACTTTTCTCTTGCGGGTGAGGTATCACTAGGTTGACACTTTTCAACTGAAGTTGAAGCTGTGTAGGGGGAGGTTTAGGCTGGATTTCAGGAAAAGGTCTTCCCCCAGAGAGTGTTTGGGCACTGAACAGGCTCCCCAGGGCAGTGGTCACAGCAGCAGCCTGACAGAGCTCAAGAAATGTTTGGACAGTGCTTTTGGGCACATGGGGTGACCTGGAGTTGTCCTCTTCAGGGGTAGGAGCTGGACTTCAGTGATCCTTGTGGGTTGTTTCCCACTCAGGATGTTATAGGACTCTATTATTCTATTTTCAATCAATCTTCTGCAACCTGTAGTCTGGTTTCTGCAGAATAAGAATGCTTTCGTAAAGAGTCCCTAGGGCCATTTTACTGTCAGAATTTGGAAAAAAGGGAGGGATATTCACTGCTGGTGCATAGGTTATATAATATTTCACTGAAAAGAATGTATCTTCATTTTTCTCCAGTTGCACCATCCAAATTTGCCACAAAGAAGAGGGAGACGGGGTGGTGGTGTTGTAAATGGACATAAACTGGAAGAACTTGGCCCTCAGCGGAATTGTGTTGGGGAAGTGAATGCAGAAGCCTGAGAAAAATGCCAGCACTAAAACTGTCAGGAAGTTTGTGGGTTTGAACAGGACGGTGACACCAAAGTGGAATTCTCTTTCAGTTTTTCTTCCTCAGTGGCACACTACAATCCGTGATCTGAATTCCATATTGCCCTGTGATGAAAGGGTACACATTTTATCTCCACCTCTCTGTCTCTGTCTTCAGGAAGAAGATCCTGTTGATATAAGGACTTAAAGACAATAATGGCAGAGTGGCAGCAACTGCCATGATGATTCTACCAGAGGCCTAGCTCCTTACATTCCTAGGAGGAAAGTTTCAGATACTGCATTGGCTACCCAGAGTTTTTTGCTTCCCTGCACATTCTAGCTTTTAATTCATTGATTAATTACCTTGTGTAGCTACACATTTACAATGCAGTCTTGAAGCGATTCACGTCAGCAGTAAGGTGTTAACTGTAATTGAAGAGTTAGGAGAGACCAATCAAATTGAATAGATCTAAACCACACATTTATAGAGCAATAGCAATGGTTATCTGTGTTTCAGCCAGCTAAGCAACCCTGAGTTAGTTCCAGTGTGAGTGCTTCTTGCCTTTGGTTTAAACTCAGAGCATCCATCCTGCTTGTCCATTCATACTGTGGATTAAGCCAGTGTGATCTTACTGGATATTTGCCCTGCAAAATTTCCAATCCATCCACAAAAGGCTCCCACTACTTAGGACATCCTCTGGCTTCACTTCTGTGGTGGATTACCTTGGCTGGATGTTAGAGGCCCACCAAATCACTCTATCTGTTCCCTTGCTCAGCTGGGAGAGAAGGGAGAAACTACAACAGAGAACAACTCATAGGTTAAGATAAGGCAATTTGCTTAAGTCAAATGCACCTATTTTGAATAGGCACTATGGTTTTGTGTCCTTTCCTTGCTACTCCCTGGGTTGAAGAATATCAGCTCCAAGGTCACACACATTTGTCTGCTGGGACCAGATGCAATAAAAGAAGGCACTTAGAAACACATTGACTTCTGTATATCTGGCTGGCGGCATCCTGGGGACAGGCTGCTTATATCTGCTCTCACTCCTCAGTGGCTTTAGCTCTCCTCCCTCTAGCCTGTTGAGTTGTAGGGCAGAGGTTATTTCTTCTACACTGGAGCCAAGTCATCTCTCACACCTGAGAAGCCACAGAACAAGCTCCTTCAGTGGCTGGGTCATGCATGGCCTGTACTCAGGTGGCAAAAGGAAATGGGTGCCATACAGGTCATTTCTTGACGTAGGTACACATTCTAACAGTTATTGCAGCATTCTCAACCACATGACATAAAAAGTTGGGATGTCAGACTCATCTAGTTTTCTGAGAATACATTTGAACTCTGGGACTTCATATCACCATGAGAGCACTGTGTGCTCCAAGCTGGAGAGGGACCCACTTGTTCCCATGCTCAGTGAGGGACTATTGCCAGAAATTGCACAGCTATTCTCTGCCTCTCTTCCCCTACTTGCTTTATTCCAGCCTTTTTGACTTTATGTTCATACAGGTCTCAGATTCTTTCATCTGAGAAAACAGCTCCCACCAAGTTGGAAAGTGCTGCTGGGTTATACAAAAGTTTGTTAAGAGCCTTTTAACTGAAATTGCGGGAAGTCAACTTGGATGAATTTGTGTTCTTATTTGCAATTTAGCTTTTTCCTGAGAAATGTCGCATACTGCCAAGAGTTGTTCACTACCTGAGTTGCTATAACTACCTATTTCTCTGGTACATGTTGAGGTCACTACTATAAGAACATAGAGGAAGAAAGTTTTTGTCCTTGGAAAATAAGAAGCAAGTTTTATTTTTATGATAAGATATTCTTATTAGACAACAGTCTACATGAATATATATTCAATTATTCTGATAATAAGGAGGATTGCCTTAGTGAAGAAAGGTTTTAGTTATGATTGTCACTCCTCATTGTATCATCATGTTGGATCTTAACAGAGGCACAGACAGGGAACATCAGAGAATATCTTGAATTCCCTGTAAGCTGGATATGAATGTCAGCAATATTAATTCACAAAACTATTACTTTGTCAAAGTTAGTTACACGTGCTATTGTTTTGAGAATATTTGATACAGTTGCCTCTATAATTAGGAATCTGTCACATTTCAATTATATTTTCATACCCCTTCCCAAAGGGTTACAAATCAGATAAACTCCCTTTGGGCTGAAATGTGCCATAATTAGTGTGGGGACAGTGTTGTTTGTGTGCTGTGGTCCAGGGCTTTGTTGGAAGATTATTATACAAATAGGGTAGGTGGATGTTGTCATATCTTTTGGACCTTCAAAAAAATTAAGATTGTTATTTTCAGTATTCACTTAACCATTTTGTTATAGAAGACACAGAATTTACCATTGCTTTGTCACAACGTCATAGCAACCCTAAGTGCTTACTTAAAGGCACTTGCAATATAAAAGTAGTATATTTCATAACTATTCATATTTCATAAAATGTACTTGATAAACTGTTGAAGGAAGAAAAGGGGGATCAAATATTGCATTGTCTTGTTTCTGAACATCTTTTCAAGTAGCAGCTCTTGACTAAAGCACATCATATGAACGTGCAATGTAAAGAGGTTGGATAAGCTGCAATTGTGTGTAATTAGAAATGCAATCTCTTTGGAGATTGTGGAGGAAGAACAATTAATACCTTGAATTTGTTTTCTCAAGTAAGAGTTTTAGGAAAAAAATTATGGTGTCCGAGAAAACCTGTAAAACATGCAATGATGCACAGATGTGCTGTGAAATTCTTAAAATGTGAACTAATGTTAAGATCCTCACTGAATATTAAACAACCTTGGAAACTGTTACCCAGAAATAGCATTTTTTTCTCTGTTCTTGGTGTAGGGATGGAATGCCGAGAGCTCATTTTTTCAAAGAGAAAATTGCCAATGTTTTGAGCCTAATCTAGCTGTGTATTTAAGTTAGGCTACTGGATTTGCATTTGTGGGTTATTATTAGAGAGGGACTGGTGCTTTCAGAGCTGTGTCATGCAGACTAAAGAATCTTTAAGTCTGCCTACATTTATCCATAAATATTGGAATAAATAAAGGCATCAACAGGGTGGCATTTTTTTGTCCAAGCAGGCAATGCACTAGGGATGGCTCTTCCTGTGTGCAGCCCAGCTGCTTTTAGTGACATCCTTTCTCTCTGGGGAGAGCATTTTACTGGTAATGGAGGAAGGCGTATATGGCAAAAAAGTGCAGGAAAAAAAAACATACACAAACATTCTGAAATTATGTTTTCATGCTAGAAATCCCAACTGGAACTGTGGAAAAGGGTGGGCTTTTCTGTATCTCACATGAATACAAGATGTATTTTTCAATCAATTTTTCTCTTCCAGCAGACTGTCATTATTCTTAAGCATAGAAAATTTATTATTGTAGAGGAAACTGCAGCAGGCCAGCTGTGAGGTTGTTTAGCTTAGCAGTATTCATCTTCTAACAGTCACATGGGTAAGATTTAGTACAGCCTCTGTCCTGGGCAGAGAAAAAATGTATTTTCAGAGAAACATAGAATTGTTTGGTGTGGAAGGAACTTTCAAAGACCTTATAATAAACCTCCCCATCCCCTACCATAAGCAGGGACTTCTTTCACAAGAACAATTTGCTCAGAGCCCCATCCAAACCAGCCTTGAATATTTACAAAGATGAGGCACTCACAACTTCTCAGGACAAAACCTGTTACAGTGTCACCAAAAATTCCTCTTTATATCTAGTATAAATATATTCCATTTTGCTTTAAGACCATTTTCTCTTGTATTATATATAATTGCCAAAAGTCCCTACCTGGCTTTCTTATAGGCCCTCTTCAAGTACTGAAAGGCATACAAAGCCTTCTCTTCTCCAGGCTAAACCACTTCCTCGACTTCCTCAACTGCTTTCACAGCAGTGGTGCTCCATCCTTTGGAGCTCTGCCCAGAACCTTTCTGGTGATTAAGATTGTCCCAAGACCTTGTAGTTCTTGTTTAATTTCATGAGGTTTGCATGACCTAGGACTGAGGTATGCTATGGAACCCCATCTCATTTCCTTTTGGGAGGTTCTCCCAGCTGTCTGGTACCTTCTGAGCCAGTGCCTCTGCATGGTGTGAGGGACAGCCCAGGGTACCGGGTGGTATCAATGCCATCCTTACTTTCTGGACACAAAAAAACCCCATCTATACAGAGATGAGGGATGCTAGGCCCTCATCTCCTACTTCTCTCTTTGGTCTATGAATATAATTTAGAATGGACACAATTAATAGTACCAAAACCATAGTGCTAAATAGTAGGCAGAATTAAGGAAGGAGACAAGAAAAAACATTGTTCAGAAATCAACTCATTCAGGAGAGTGCAGAAGCATATACTCATGTTCTTCTAGAGATCAGGAGGTACTGAAGACCCACTTATAACTAAGTACTTTCTTAAGCACACCATTTAAAATAAGATTTTTCTTTCAAGTCTTGTCATATTATAAGGACAATTAAAACTGCAGTTCTATTTGCCTAATTATGGAAATCAGGATTTCTTATGCAGGGCTTGGATTTCTCAATAGATACTCCATTTTTCCTTTTATACACAAAAAGCCTTAAAATCAGAGAGGAATAGATGCCTTGTACTATTTTATGACATCCTGCTAAAAAGTAGGAGAGAAAAAAAGATTAACACTAATATTTATTGGATTTGGTTCTGCAATAGAGAATTTCTTCAAACTTAATATAAGTATACTTTTGTTTGCATTTAAATACAGTAAAATATTTATTGCTAAAATTTCAAACACAGCCACATAAAGTTAGTCTTAGTTTAATAATTACTTGGCTTGACCTTTACTGCTTTTTCTTCCTGTCAGCTTCCAAAGTTGTCAGTGAGCTAGCTTTTTCATAATTTCTCTGGAAAATTACCAGCAGCACTATAAAATTTTCTTGTTAATTTTTAATATATTTCTTCAATTTAGAAAAGTTTGAACTGGATTTTTTCTGTTTTGTTTTGGGGTTTTTTTCCCTTTTTTTTAGGTTTTTTGTTGGTTTTTTTTTTTTTAGTAAGGCACACACATAACTGCAGTGTACATATTTACATAAATTGAGTGTTTTACTGGTGTTTATTTTAGGAGTTAAAAGTTTTAGAGCCAGCATCTGCATGCATGTCTGTATGTGTAATGCAGTCTATGAACTGTTCCCAGAAGTTAGCTGAAGTCTTCCCTTGCTCTCTTCAATAATAAACAGGCAGAACTCCAACAGCAGCAAGGGACTGATGAGAGTGACAAATAACTGAGCTGTCATGTGCAAAGTAAGGTGTCAGTTCTGAAACATGAAGGCAATTGCCTCCTCTGGCATGTTTAAACCTATGCTAGCTCCCAGGGATCAGCTCTTGGTGCCTCAGTCACCTCTGCCAGATGCAGTGCCTCTGCACAGACCTTGCTGTGGTGTGCCAATCACCTTGGCTTCCGAAAGAACTGTCCTTAAGAGACATTCCTCTTTCCAGATCCTTACAATTCAAGGGTTTGGGACAGGAAAACCCTTCCATTCATCATGCTTTAGTCAAACAAATAGAGGAGAGAAGACCTCTTGATCTTTCACTTACCACTTTGAGATCTCAGTTCTTTCTCCTAGGTGATGAGCTTCTGAAGGCCAAGAAAACTATAGCAGCCTTTTAGGGGATCTAGCTTCAGAGTTTTCCCTGCAAAGGACTTGTCCACAGCATAGTCTTTCACCCCATCGTGCACTGTAACGTGGTAGCTCCTATCCAGATATACATCCTCTTGTAGGCTATGTCTAATGTATTCTTGTGCTCTCCTTTCTGTTAGGGACTGCTCAAAATAGTGCAAATGCCTCTGCTATTGAACTGTAGCACATTAGGAGAGACTTATTTTGGGAAGGATCAATAGTATGAAATACTGATAGAAAAAGCCTTTGTGCACAAACTTCAGTTGATTAGGGTTATTAATGCAAAGAATAATGGGTGACTTCTATTTCCCTTGTTTTATTTTTTCCTAGACCAGAATTAAATACCTACAGTGAATAAGAATAATTTGGAATAAAAGCATCTGGGTTTCACATGTTAAAAACTTTCACAAAAAACATGATATCTGTAAGTATTTTGCAATACTCATTCTGGTTTTATTTTCATTCACTTGATCGCAGTACTTGCACTGTGTTGATGCAAAACTCCATGAGCCGTCATTTTTAAGTTGTGTGCTCAGAGCACATAAGCTACACCTCCAGACTAAGCTCTCTTGGTCTGTAATCTGCAGCACAATAATGGTTGTGTCCAGTTGTGTCCATAGCTAGGCAATGACAATGAAGAGTGTTGAATTCCCCCAAAATTTTCCCATATTTCATACATATTTTTGAGAGGTAAGATTTCTTTTAATATTTGTTAAAATGTCTCACTTTGATAACAAAATAACTTACTGCATAGTTACCATTGGATTGATTCAACAAAGTATTATCAAAATGCCTTGAAATGTGAAGAAACAAACTAGCTCATGAATATTTGTTTGATAGCTTTCAGTCCTTCCAATACCTGTACATACATTTCTCATCCATCTAAACTATCTAGTAATTTTTAAGTGATGCAATGTTTTTGTCCTTAATATGCAAGTCATAGAAGTTTTTCTGCTATTCACAAGGTACACTGTCCTAGATAGTGCAAAATATTGCAGAGTGAATGAGAGAACACTGGCTCTTTGCAGGGAGCTGTTTCAGAATATGGGAAAATGGGAATTAAAAAGTTCTTGATCAGATTTGACAGGACTCCACTTAACAGCTCAGTTTATGAATTATATGTGAGTTACAGAGCATATTGTGCTTTCTAATTCATTGTACTAATACTCCATAGTAGAATACAAAGATTGGAACACTTCTGGGAGATATCTAATTTTTCTGTGAAGAGCATAGGATTTAAATCTTGCCAAGCACACTCACATGAGTAAATTCACACCAGTATGAGGGTGACTTGAAAGTCCTTGATAAATGTTGCAACAGCGCAGATGTAGATAGAAACACCTCCAGGACTAGTTCCAGCTGAGGGAGGGTGGTGTAAGCCACAGCTGCTGGTTGCACACCCACACAAACACAGGATCCAGCTGCAGCTTGCATTCCTGTACAACAAAAAAGGATATTGTGAGTACTATCGTCTATGAAATTATCCAAACAAATGGTTGGCAGGCAAGAACACCTCTCCTGTGAAAAAAAGACCCAAGAGAGTTGTGGCTGTTCATCCTGAAGACAAGAAGGGCTCAGGAAGACCTCACAACAAGATTTTGGTACCATAAGAAGCCAAAAGAAAGCTAGAGAGGAACTTCTGACTGGAGCATGTAGTGACGGGACAAAGACTAATGGTTTTAAACTATAATAGGGCAGGTTGACCTTAGATATAAAGAGGAATTGGGCTTTTTGGGACGAGGTTGCCCAGAGAAAATGTGGGTGTCCCTTCCCTGAAAGTATTTAGGTCAGGTTGATTAGGGCTTTTAGCAACCTTGTCTTGTGAACAACATCATAGAAGACAGTGTCGGACTTAGAAGGTCTTTCTAGGTTCCTTCCAACCCAAACAATTCTAAGATTTTGTGATCTACTAACTGACCACTCATTATGCCCATTTAATCTTATTTTTTTCTTGAAGGTGTTGCTGCTTAGCTGCTTTTTCAGCACCTTGGGACAACCAACTGTTCTGTGACGTTCCTTTTTCCATTTCTAGGGTCCAGAAGTGTTTCAGGTGTCCTCACCCAGAAAGGGAAACAGGAGAGCACTAGTTTTGACTTTCCCAAGAGCATGAGAGGAGAAGAAGTTTGTCCAAAGGTTTCACAGGCAGAGACTGTCGTCTATCTGAGACACCTTCCAGAGCCCGTGTAGCAATGCTGATCAGACACCAGGTTTCCTTTAAGGGTAAAAATATCTTGGGGCTCCCCGAGCTGTCCCAGAAAGGATCTACCAGGGGCAACATAATGGGAATATCTCTGTTTAAACACTTTGAGGACAGCTGACAAAACCACATCTCATATGATAAGTTTTCTGGCATCTATTATCTCCTGTCACCTCAAGATAAGAGGTGGATATTTTGTAACCAAAGTGGGGTGGATATTTTGTAACTAAATGAGAGAGTATGAATTATCAAGTACCATTGGGCTGTGCTGCCACTGTATATGTCATTGCAGCAACACAAAAGCTTTGGAAAGTTTCACATTAATATGCCACCAACTGGAAAACAGACCAAGAAAAACAAAGTAAAATTTAAAAAGGAAATAAATGTGCTGGATGTTATAATTTTCATCAGTTGTGACTAAAAGTGAAAAATTTAGTTGATGATCTGCAAAGACAGTAGCTAAAAAATAATTTTTTTTTTTTTTTACAGATATGGTATTTGTGTCCCCAATTACAATTTGAAACATAGAATTGCAATCATTAAGCACTTCCAAAGCTCTCAAGCATCCCTTTAGTGCACAAATGGAAAACAGAAGTGTGTCTAATAGGTAAGCATTTGAACAGAAGAGGTCTAGTAACTATTTATGCAATATTAAAAAATAAAGAAAGATCCTGTCGTTGCCGAGGAATAAAATTGGTGGTCTGACCATTTTAACTTATAGCTTTAGCTGCAGCTGTAGTGATATTTTTAACAACTAAAGAACTCACTGTGGGCTGGTTAACTTCAATATAAATTATATATTAGAACTAAGTTAGGAAAGCACTTAAAGTAGTGTTGTCTCTTAACAGAGCAATGTTAGGCCATAAGCAGTCCCTGGAAATACTGAGAGAAGTACTTACTCTTACAGGGTCTCTTCAGAGTTTTCAGTAATGGAAATCACAGCAGTAAACAGTCTTCTTGGCACTTAAATCTCTGCATTTTCCTCTTAAGGATGAATTAATCGTGAGAGTTTTTGTACCACTTCAATGCCTTTGGTTTTATTTATGGAGAAAATCTTTTACTAACTGTGTTTGAGAATTGAGTGTCTTTGCTAAAGGGTCCATGCATATTCTGTATACCTGTTTTACACCTGGTCAACAAGAGAAGGTCTAAAGGGCAGAAGGACAACATCAGAACTTTCCTTAAAAATTTGTCTTGATCAATATTTATCCAGATGTTTCTGGGAACAAGTTTGCCCTTGCTGTGATTTCACACTGGAATTGATATACTCCATTCCAAGAAGCTAATCTTACGTATACTGGACTGAGTTCAGAATCAGACATAATTTTTCTGTCTCTGTTGTATGCTGTCTCTGTTGTATGCTGTATTAGTCTCTACTAATGTTTATGAACCACATCTGCTATTTAGAAAACCTATCCGAACAGATGTACAAGATCATTTAATAATTAAGTGTTTGTTCAGATTTCTCTAGTTCAACTGCTCTGGAAAAAAAAATACATAAAAAAACACCCATTGTTAAATTTTACTCCAGAAGTTGCAGACCCAACAGTCTAGGGTGACTTTGCATTTGTTTGTGTACTGTTTATCTTTCAGTCTTCTTCATGTGCATCAGAAACAATATCTGTATGATATTTTTAGACTCCCTTTATTATGGGAGGGCAAGTGGGGTAGAATTTCACTGCCTTTATTTCTTGTATGAGTCATTCTTGTACTGTCCAAGATATCAAAGAGCAAGATTGTTATAATTAAAGCAAGATTATGCTTTCATTATACTTCCCTGTCTTAAATTTTACTTTGGTTGTTGAAGTAAAACCCACATCTCAGGTTCCTGTCATTGTCCTCTAGAATCTTACTGTTTCCTGTCTAACAAATTCAAGGCATTTCTCATTTTTGTTGCATACAGTTTTTCTTCAGCAGTTAATATCAACATTTAAGCACTTGTCCTGAATAAAGGAATTGGTCTCCATTATTATATTCTGGTTTCTGTTTTTCCCATATGGCTATAAACTTTCCTTCATAATATTTTTACCTTTCAGCAAATGCATTTGCCCTTTTTATTAATTTAATATAGTTCAACTAATTTGAAAGTATGCAGCTTTCACTCACATAATGGACTTTACATCTGAGCTACAAAAAAGTGGAGGAAAACTGTCAGCAAATTAAAAGAAGTTCTCCTTCATCTGGCATTTAAGCTTTCTCCTACAGCTTTTTAAGACATTAATTCGTTTATAGTCTTACAAAGAGAAGAAATGTGAAGACTTACATTTGCATATCATGCAAATTTAAAAGAAACACAATTCAATCAGTCTCCACAAGTAGCAATTATCTACTGATTTCAAAACCCTACACAGCAGTAATATATTACTTTATTGAGATACCTGCAATATCTCAGTATTGCAGAAGGTTAAAAAAAAATTCTTCTCCTGTCCCTATTTTTCTGTTCTTCTGACATTTCAAATGAGAAAGAAATTTTACCTAGAAAATTCATTGGTTAGGCTCTCTTCACCAAGCAGAAGCACCTACCCTTAGTTTACCATCAAAATGGGAAATATCCATTGCAGTTACAATGTTCAAAGATTGGCTGCTGGCTGGTAGATTGTCCAAAATGGTGATTTCACACATATCAATGGGAAACAGTATTTCTGCAGCAAAATGCACAAGTTTGAAAGCTCTACCTCATACACATCAAAGGCTTGGCTCATATGAATTTCCTGATGAATTTTATAAACCATATGTATCGTTTGCTGAATAAATTGTTGGTGTTTTTTTTCTACCAGTTCAATTGTTCAGTGAGGATTTGGCAAAGACAAGGACCTTTACAAGGCTGCAAGATATCCATGTATGGAAGCTCCGGTCCAGTAGACTACCTAACAGTGCCCTTCCACTTCATTCAGAACTGTGTTTGGAGATGTTGGAATTCTGAAATTCAAAGTTATGGAAGTGGAAGATACTGCTCCTGTTAAGATGCTGTTAATGATAAAGCTGAAAGTTTTATCTCAGATCCTTGAATACCAGTAAAAAAAATTGAGTTTTCCTTCAGCAAACATTTACAAAACTCTAGACATTTTCGGTGAAGATTTATCTCAAATTGCCTAGTGCTGCTATTTACAATGTTATGTATGGGTTTTGCTCATTACTGAAGTAATTTCTGTTACTGTCTTAATATTCATTAGCAGCATCTTTCACTGTATTCACATTCTCAGATGTCCCCAGTTCTCAACATAAAAAGCTTATAAACACCTTACAAAAATATCCAGCACTTGAGTCAGCATTTGGTGCTTAGCCATTTTGACAGTTTAATAAATGGCTTGCATTAAGCCATGGCAACTGGACATGCAGTGTTCCCCACAGTCTGGAAGCAGCCCAAACCATTCAGTGCATAACTAATCCTTGCAAGTAGACACACACAAAGACCTTGTGAAAAAAGACTGATATTCTATACAGACATATCTTTGGAAAACACATGGGAGCCTGAACATACATGTTACAGAGTTAAGAATTACACTGAAGAAATGTGATATTTGGAAGGAGGATGTGCCCCTGGGTTCTCCAGTCCTTCTGTTTCCAGAGACCCAGGGGAGGATGTGTATAAATCTCCCCCAGCCTGCCAACTCATCCATTGAAATTTGGCAGTCTGTTTGCCTTGAAATAGGATGGGTGTGAGGTCCAGCAGAAAAGGAATCACTCTTATATATTGACCAAGTATATTATCTTATCAATGAAATTAACTCACCACAGTTAAAGATTTGATAGCAGAAGACATTTACAAAGGTCTCAAAATTACAGATAAATATGTTTAGATAAATATGCAGAGAAATCTATAATCAATGCATTAATTATTGCTAGGGTATATCCATCCTGCTTTGGAGTGACAGGAACAGGCTTTTCATATTTTTCTGAGAAACTGGGGAAAGACCAATGAAAATCAGGTCTGGATGCTTTGTGTGTTTCTGTCAAGGAATTACCCCTTTGGCAGGAAGATTCTGCTCTGTAACAGCACCAAATCACAAGCATCACCTTCACTTAACACCTGTTGACCCACAGGTGCCAAAAAATATAAAAACTAAGACAAAAAGGTGTAGAGAAGACAACCACTCTAGGTGCTACTGATTGCAAGAAAGACAGGTTGTATTGCAGCTGGTGAATGGAAAAGTCATTAAGACCTCTTTGAGTGTCATTAAATCCAGTGTGTAACTTGAGAGTGCAGCCTGCCATCGCTCCGTGTGCAGACAGTCGATCCATGGCAAGGCAGCCCAGGCAGGAACGTGGCTGAGCTGTGGGCAGGGGCACAGCAGAGCTCAAGGCATGCCTTGGTGCTTTCCCCAGGAAGCTGTCAGCTGGTGGGTGATGTATAGCCATGGCTGGTAGGGATGCAAAACAGGATAAGGAAAATGAGAACTGGTCTGAATTTCACATTCCACATCTTGGGCAACATTGTTGAGGTGGGAAGTGCATCTGCAAATAAATCCTCAGTCCAGAGAAGGTTTGAATACACAATTTACAAATACCAAATAATTCTCGTAAATACCCTAATAATACCAGTAAAATAAATTGGCTTCTTTGAAGGAAAAGGCATTCTAAAACAATGGATAGAAGCTTCTAAAACAAGCGTATATGTTTCACAAAGGTGAATATAGAATTATTATGAAAAATATATTTGCACTAGCAAAAGGGGATAAAAAAAGGTGGATTTTTTGAGAATGTCTTCTTTTCTTTGAAACTTTTTTTCATTTTTTAGATGTTTCAGAAAAGTGACCAAATTGTAAAATACATGTTAAAACAATAACATCCCTTTTTCCCTTCAGTTTTCCCTTTCCATGAGTAACTGCTACACAATGTTGGTTCACTGATGAAGCAAACCACAAGAGATTTTGTGGACTGTAAGTTAGAAATTAAATATAAGTTAATTTGCAAACCTTTACACAAGAATTGTTATGGGAAGAATTATGGTTGTGCAGTTAAACTAAAATGTATAAAATGTTTCTTTCTAAGTAAGTCTAACTCAAATTCAGAATTCTGAGCCCCAAGATTAATTTTTTAAGTCTAATGTAGAGATTTGTATCCTTTTTGGTGCATAATTGATGTATCATTTAACAAAATGCAATTCCATATAAGAATGTTAGGAAGAATAGTTGTACTAAATGTGGGTTTTCAAAAACTGACAGCTGACAGAGTTGTAGAAAACATTGGTCCAGTTTTTGGTTTTACTTTACTCCCTACCTTTCTGAGTAAGTCAACTGATCCTACAAGCTGCTCTTTTAAGTCATTAATCCTATAAGACCATAACTAATTACAAGGTACATGAGATAAGCACATATTACTGGTGATTGTTAAGAAACTTAGGAGGTCGATAAATGCGAAAAACCAGATTTGTTAAGATGTGATATTGAATGTTACATATTCTCTTCTGGACTCAATGCACTGTCTTTGCTGGTTTTCTTTAGTAAATGTTTTGTTATTCGTGGTAGAAAAAGCTTTAAGTGCAGAGAGAAGGAAGGAAGGTATTCTTATGTGATACAAAAATGGAGAAATGGGGCTATTGCCCACCAGGGTATCACCAAAAAGAGCATTCCTTTGTCTCCTGGCAGGTGTTAGAAATACTCTAGTTGTGCTGGGTAACCACAAGATGCCTCATCAGCTTAAAGGAGTCTGAATGCAGTGATGCTCTTGACCTAAATGTTGCTGAAGCCTGAGTATATGTCAAAAATTTTACTTTCTAAATTCTGTGCCTGTAGAACCACAAACTTTATTACTTTTGCTTTTAACTAAATCATCAATTAGTTATAAGCATGAGGCTTACCAGCCTTCTTTCTTTGGTGGAATGACTAGTATGAGTAGTAGAAGACCAATTTTTCTCTCTCTCTAGCAGATGGAATTTTCCCACTCATTCTGCTCCTTAAAGCTCCCTAGGCTGCTCTTGTCTGAGGAAGGGACCTGGTGCCCCTCAGATGCCTCAGGAATGTGCACAGGGGGTGGGTTGTGCTGGCAGGTTTCAGGGATGGAACTTGCATGGGTCCTGAAGTCACACCACACTATGTCAGCTTCTGAGGCCAACAATTACTCAGACATTTAATAACAACCTCCAACTAATTTTAAAAATGTGCATCAGAAACCCAGCTCTATCAATCATCCTCATGAGTAAGGAGATGGAAGTAGCCCCTTGGCTTGGGTGAGAGCAAAAAAAAATCACAAAATACTTCCAAGTACCTGGAGAAATTAAGATCTCTTTATAATATAAATACTGAGTAATTTTCTTTAGCCACTAAGCAGCCTTACAGTACATATGACTATAGTATACTCTGGAAATGAAATTTACTATCCATTTCTTTAAAAAATTGGCATAAAATAGGCCAAAGAAATAATGGTGTTCTTGACAAGTGATCTTTAAAAATATTTTCTGAGGCTGTTCTTTTTCCAGCAACCTTTTCACATTTGATTAACATTCCTTCCTGTTTTCTGGTTCAGAACATTACTTCTTGGAGCTGTGTTGGATCTAAAACTGAAAGCAAGTAAACTCCACAACCTTTGTGATCCTAGGAAAACTGACCATTATGTCTGTGTCTTGGGTTTATCTTGTGTGTTGTCAAGGCACAAAAAAGATATGTAATTTTTGCTTATGATGCAAGAAAAAAAGGAAAAAGAAGCTAAAGCTTTTCAAGCTAAACTTGCTTTGCAGGTAAATACTTTTCAGATGTTCCAAACACAGCAGGTCAAATATTCTAGGATTATGTTCAGATCTCTCTGAGAGCACAAGAGTTCATTCAAAATACTCCATAAAAGAAAACAAAAGACAAATTCATTTAGTGGGGATCCCAGAATTTCCCTCAGTTAAAATTGATGTATAAATAACAGACAGAAAACATAGAATCTGTTTTAGTGAAATAGCTGACACTTTCCCCCACTGGAGACATTAACAATAATACTCCAAATATTTGTGTGTTAGGCTGATGTAATCTTTCAGTTACCCGGAAATGTTTTGGGCACCGGGGACTGTGTACATGCATTATTTAGCAGACAAAATGATGTATGGCCGCAAAAAGCTTCTTGCAAGCACTAGGATGAGGTCTCACATGCTTCTGAGATGCAGTCTAAATAGGAAGGTTGTGTCTAGGAATGTATGGAGTTTCCATAAGTAACATCCTAACCTACCTGTTTTAATTAAATCAAAGTACTCTAAGCACTTTGCAAACCTATGGCAGCAATAGCAGAGCTGTAACCTCCAAACACACTGAGAAAGCTTGTGTGCTTATTTGATGGTTTTCAGATTTAAGGGTATTTTGTTTTGCATTATATAAGGAGATGTATTATGACTTGAAACAAAAGTGTGAAGAATATGAGGTAATTTTTGGGTGTCACAATATAAGAAATACATTAGAGAATGTCCAAAGGGAGGAAATTTGGATGGTGAAGAACTTTGAGATGCAGATGAGGTCACCTGGTCATTTCAGCTCTGAATTACAATTGGACTATCCCAGCTTTGCATTAAAGTTTTCCTCTCCTGACAGCAACCATCATAAATCACTAAGATTTAAAAACCAAAACAAATGAAAATAAAAATAAAACAAAAATGTAAACAAAAAACCACTGGAAACAGCAGCAAGGCTTGTACTGTGACTTAGTGGCATTAAGTTGACTTTTTTGTTTAAAAGCTCAAAGGAATTGTTTCCTGGATTCTGTCACTCCTTGGCATAGGTTTTCATTGATTTTTTCATTCTCTGCTTTTGCTTTTAAGGAGTTATCATTTTCTGCCTCACCAAATTTGATCCAGAACTTAATTATTGCTCCTTAAACTTCAGTAGTCACTGAAAAATACACAGGTTGACAATGCTTGCATGTTTTTAAAGAGTTTATCTCTCAATTTTCTACACCACAATAATTCAGAAATTTTCTCAATTTATTTAGTGGTGCCTGAACAATGTATAAAAGATAAGATACCTATAATGAAGATAATGTGTCCATTGAAAATTTGACAAGAGCCTCACTATTAATGCTTGAACTCAGTAGGCATCAGTTAAAGTTTGGCATTAATCAATATATATGTAAGGACCATTTTCATAGGAGTACACAGAACACCAGAATCAGTCTAATCTTCAGTCCCTGGGCAGCTCCAAAGACCCCAGAAACATGGAGGAGAGGATTGTATAACAGTATCTAGAGAAATGCGGAAGGCTGAAAGAAAAAGAGTCCTTTCAGAGAATATAAGCATAGAGAAAGGAGATTTATATACTTCAAAATTACTTTTCTGGGTTTTTTAGCACCCTGATAAAAAGTTATTTATGCTTAATTGTCAATCTGAAAGTGCATTGGCTAAGGCTGTCTCTGTGTTTTGTCAGATATCAACTAAGGAAAGGCTGTGTCAATCTAGGGCAAGAAACCAGTTTCTTCTTGCTGTTTGCTGCAATGGAAAACAAGAAATATTGTCCATTGTAAGGAGTGATTGGCTGTCTTTGTAGGTGTTGTTAAGGCTGTCTGCAACGCCCACACACAGTCCCATGGAAAATGACATTAGAGCCCGGCTTCTCTGGCTCTGTTATTAGGTGGATAGTGAAGATATGTGTTGCAGCCCAGAAGTTTCTCTATTTCAAGTGTTGCTACAGAAAGACACTTGCAGACCCTTCCCAACAGAACTGCCTCCCATCAGATTTCTCTCTGCCTTAAATTCACCTATGGATTTCAAATATTTTTTAGTCATAGTATGGTACATGTCAAACTAAAAAGCCTGTTAGATAAAGGAAAAGAGAAGGTGTTTATACTAAAAACCCAAATAAAGACAACATACACACACTTTGCTCTTGAGGGAAGGTAACAGGGAAGCAGCAGCACATAAGGGTTGAAAAAGACCTTTTTCTACTGGGAGAATTGATGTGTCTTTTCTCAGCAAGAGAACTTGTAAGGCCATATGAAACTGGTGGACAACATTTTCTTATTGGAAACAAGATCTGCCTCAGTCTGTTATCTTGAGCACAAATGATTCTAGAGGGGTCTTGTACCCCAGTGCTAGACAGCAGATCAGGGCAATACTGTCTGTGAGGGACGTACAGACCCTGTATCCACCTCAGGGCTCCTTCTCCAAGTGTCTGACAGGCACATCCGGCTCACCTGGCAACCTGTAAGTCCTGGGACTGCAAACTGCAGACAACTCTCCTCCATCATTTTCTTTCCAGGAATGCCCAGTGATACAACAGGTGTTGTATCACTGACTGTCAGCTGGCCACTCAGTCACAAGCCCTTAGATAAAGAATCCTGGTTTATATTTATATAAAAATATAAGATTAAGGTATCAGATTCCTAGGAACTGCAATGCTGCTATAAACCTTGGTGTGTGTCTTTGCATGGGCAGGTTTGCATGACAGTTTGATGTAGCAAGAACATTATAGAGAATGAATGCATTTTAGAAAATCATATTATCTCCTTGGAAACTTTGATTACTTCAATAATTACTAGGAATTATATCACCTTCTTCATTATAACTGAGATATCTGAAAGTTGTTTTCTTTCCTTATTGTTTCCTATTTTTCAGTTTTGATCAATTATAGCAATCTGCATTTGAGGAATTCATATTACTTCACTACAAGCTGTGTAAAGCCAGAGAGAACTGCTAGCAATTTTGTGGTGGGTTATTCTGCAGTCAACAATAGAGAGAGACAGCAGAGAAAAGTGTAGAATTGGCTATTAAGGACAATTGAATTGTTAAAGTTACCACCCAGGCTGTGATGCTAGAAATCAATACTTGACATGGTAACTTCAAATCCAGTAGATAAAGACACAATTATTATGGTATCCAGTGAAAATACAAAAGAGTCTCTTGAACAACCTCCAGTGACTGAGCAGTGGATGAATGGACAAAGATAAATTTGAAAACTGGGGATAGGAAAAGGAGTGAAAAATTGTATGATCTATAAGAGTACATCCATACATCACAATTCACTTTTTTGCAGCCTGGTAACTTTCTCATCTATGAACAAAGAGCTCTTGTTTCTGCTTAACAAAAGTGATGTGGTGCAACTTTGTGTTTAAGACAGTACCTGCTTGCCTTGCACAAAAAAAGCCCCCAAACAAAAACCACAAACAAATCCAACACACTAAATCCAGTACCTGAGCAGCAGTCACTTCAGAACAGCTGCTGAACCTTTGACTCAGTGGGCTTGTTTGCCTTTCCAGGAGTAGTTTGGCTCCCTGATGTCTCTCTCTCTCTCTTTGCTTTTTATCTTCAAATCTTAGTGGAAGATTATTGCTTATTGCTAGTCACAGATTTAGAACTTGGGAAGTTTGTCAGAGTTTTGTCAGAGAGGGAAAAATAAGTGAAGACAAAATTAATTCTGGCACTGAATCTGCCAGAATCAGGGATTTTTAACAAGTGTCCAGTGATTCTGTGGGCACTGGTGGACAACTTCTGAGGCCACATGAAATCTGATGGACAACTTTTTCTTATTTGAAACAAGCTAGGAAAAAAAAGAGGAGAAGAGAAGAGAAGAGAAGAGAAGAGAAGAGAAGAGAAGAGAAGAGAAGAGAAGAGAAGAGAAGAGAAGAGAAGAGAAGAGAAGAGAAGAGAAGAGAAGAGAAGAGAAGAGAAGAGAAGAGAAGAGAAGAGAAGAGAAGAGAAGAGAAGAGAAGAGAAGAGAAGAGAAGAGAAGAGAAGAGAAGAGAAGAGAAGAGAAGAGAAGAGAAGAGAAGAGAAGAGAGAAGAGAAGAGAAGAGAAGAGAAGAGAAGAGAAGAGAAGAGAAGAGAAGAGAAGAGAAGAGAAGAGAAGAGAAGAGAAGAGAAGAGAAGAGAAGAGAAGAGAAGAGAAGAGAAGAGAAGAGAAGAGAAGAGAAGAGAAGAGAAGAGAAGAGAAGAGAAGAGAAGAAAGGTGCCTATATGCCATATAATATCTTACCATTAAAATGTCTAAAAGGACTAAAAATTTTTAGAGGTCCACAGATAAAAAAAATCCCCGACAACTTTAAAAATAACTGGTCCTTCTTACCTTCTCTTCAAAAGATGATAATTGTTATTACTTTGCAGAAATTATTTTTCCATACTAAAACATTAATTTTTGCAACATGGCTGACTTACTTGTATCAGAGCTCTCCATTTTGGACAGAATGTTTTAGAAACTGCTTACATGAAGATTCTATCAAGAAACTGAAGTGATCCAGTAAATCTTCCTCTATGATGTGGCAGGGAAGTGTCACCCAGTTTCCCTTTTCACTTTTTCATTTACTAGAGGCTGCTGGTGGGAAGAAAGGGTGCAAAGACCTTGTGTCATTGGGTTAAGATCCTTCTCTCATACTTCTGCTGAAATCACTATGGTTTTAGAGATATCCTCACAGCAAAGATGCAGCTTCCACACAGCACATTGCTGACCTACAGTAAGGATTTGAACTTCCTCCAAGGTTCTAGAGCCATAAAATCGTTAAGAACTAGGAATTATTTTAAGTTTCAAAGGAAGACAAGGAGCATGTTCACTTGTGTAGGTTCTTCTTTTGGCACAGTATCATTGCTGACAAGGGCAGAATTGAATACTTCAAAACTTATTTTGTTTTGTTGCTTTTTGCTCAGTAGCAACCATTATTCTCAGTACTAATTTTCAAAGTTCCTAAAAAAAGAAATTTCAGATCTTATTCTGGAGATGTTTTGTGCCAGAATCTTTGCTTGGATTAGCAACAGGAACTCAGTCAACCTGATTCAATCTGAACAAAAGACTTGCTGGCAAGACAATCACAAGATGAGCCCAAAAATTGCATACCAGCTTTACTTTCTCCCCTAAAAGAGACACTTTTTTGTCCTGTTGCTCTTAGCCTTTCAGAAATCAAGTAGTGGAAAAATATCTCCAGCACAATTCTGCTGCAGCCAGTTCAGCTATATCCTGTGTTTAGTGAGGTGGACTAAAAAGTGAGAGACTTTTTTCCTTTAAAAAGAAAATAAGTTGTTCTAGAGAGATGCATTTGCTGTTGATAAAACCAGAGTGATTAATTTACATGTACAGGTGTCTCCAAGGCTGACAGACATCCTCTTGACAGTGTTGAGCAACTGGATCTTCCAGAAATGAATATTTCATAGCAAAACTTGGCTCTTTCTATAAACATGGAAGAGGTGCTGGTGGCAGCATTGCCATAGGCCAACTTCTGTCAGCAATGAGCTTTGCAGCGTGCAAATAGGGTCTTTGACACTCCACTCTTTGACTAAGGGGTATTGAGTCTGTGCTTTTCCAATCTCCTCTTACATCTTAATGTTATTTTTGGATCTTCCATGATGTCAGCGTATTTCTCCTTGGAAAAAATATGTTGTTGGTAGCAATGAACTATGTGGTAAAGTTACAAAGGTAGAATGATAATCTTGTTTTCTGGGAAGGAATGATAATCAAGATCTTCATTTTAATTAAGGAAAGTTTTGGGTGGCTAAGGATGGTCAAAGGAATAACTGATTCAATAAGTCTAAAAAAGAGAAGGCGTCTACCAACCAACAACATATGATTGTATAAGCACTATTACATCTAATGTCTGTATTTATATTTATTGGTATATTTTCTGTATTATTCATGTACATGTTGTCCTTACACTATATAACTTATTCAGCTGTATTACTGAATTTTTAAGAATAGCTCCTTATTTTTTTATGAATGAATAATTAGGATTTGATTGAAGTGTATGCATAATCACCTAATCAAGTACTAAACCACCTTAAATGAATACCTGGACTTCAGAATGGGAAATGTAGTCTCTAACTTGGAGCTATCCATCTTTTGAAGTCTGCTGTTCCTCTGGATACTGTATGTTATCAGACTGCAGACCAGCTATCTTTTGCTTAGGATAGAACAGCAATTATTCACTTCAGGTTTTTAGTATCAGAATAATTCAGGAAGTGATCACAAACCTCAACAAAAATTAGTGATGTTTAAATCTCAAGGATAGGTTGTTGGATCTGAATCAACAATGCAGGAACAAAAACATTAAGCAGTTACTTTCTGATTTACATATGCATAAATCAACCATTTCTCCTTTCCGAAGCAATCAAGATGGCATGCTGTAAAGCTGTTTTTCCCAAGATGTCTCCTTAACTGAAAATCTACGTCTAACAGACTCCCTTTGAAAAAATTAGGTCACAACACTCCTGGCTTGATTTGTTGCACGTCTATTGTTTTCCAGAAAAATAAAACATGTAGTCAGGTTTATGCACTTATTACATAAAACTTAGAGACCCACTTAGAGACTCACCTCTCCCGTTGTGCTATCAATAAACAAAAAACCAGCAAATTTAGGAGAAAATCTGAACACTGCTAATCCCTCAAAGATGGCACAAAACTCATAATTGATCTTATGTAAAGATCAACTGTTGTCTAAAGGAAAAGATAAACATAGTTGTCTAGTTCTATATTTTTCAACTAATTGATTATGTCAATACTTTACTAGCATTTTACACACAATTCAGGTTTTCTTAGGTTTGGGACTAGAAAAAAATGAACAGATATTGCAAAAATTTATTTTCTTGTAGGTGGAACTATTGTTCATTGACTGGTCCCTGAAAGTATAATAAATTTTTCTGAGAAAGTGTCCTTTGCATGTTTACTTGCAGTAAGTACCTACTAGGGCCCTAGGAAGGAAAACATAAATATAGAAGTGTGCATTCTGTGTAGCAAATGAAGATGAGGCAGCGTATGTTTTTTTCTGAAAAACAAAATTTATCTGATACTCATGGGTACACTGAGAGACTAAATTTTTGTAGCTATTCAGATACACTTGAGGTCCTTTTGAGGATGCCTGGGTTTCGGTGGTTGCTGCCATTGCTTCTTCAGTCCCTTAAAGTGGAAGGTGAGATCGGAGCTGTCTTCTGCAATGGTCCAGATAAAGGGAAAAAGAATTGCTCCTCTTCCCAGTGCCCTTGAATGGCCACATTCATAATGTAACAGTGTTGATATATTTTTTTAATGGATAAAAATATAAGAACTCAAAACATATAAAAGACTTTTTTTTTTCCTTTTTCTTTCAGAGTATTATCACAAGAAGAGACAGTTTTTGGCTTGTTCCAGCACAGTGTCTGTGAGAAAGGTGTGCTTTCAAGTCAGCACCAGCTATTTCAGGAAAAGATGCTGGCAATATCAGACCAGGGCTTCCATCAGTGAAGTCACATAGGCCATTGTGGAGGAAAACTCTCATTAATGGTGCAGGCATTGGTCTCAGAACTCACCAGGGTTTTCCTTTGACTTGAAAAAGCAAAAGTCCCAGTATTACATTTTTTAAAATAGTATAAATTTTTCAAAGTGAAATGTTAGACACATGTATTCTCCTACCCTCTGAAGACTATTAGGCAGAACATAATTAATTTCTTTGACAACAGAATTACAAAAACTACAGCAAGAGCTGTTGTAATGATGGATTAAAGATAAGTTATGAGGGAAATGTACTGAATGCTCATTAAATGTTGAGAAGTTGCTGAAATGTTTTACACCTTCAGAAAACATTTAAGAATAGGTGAATGACTGCAAAGGAAAGTGTAAATTTCAAATTGTTCTCTGCAAAGTGTAATATTGAAATTGAAGAATTGAAGAAGAACCAACTGTACCCTTGAACAGTCTCTCAAGAAAAGTGACAGAAGTCTTGAATATATGACTATAACTCTGCAGAAGATTTAAGAATATGGCATTGGTGATGGGACGGACTGAATGGGTGGACCATATTAATTTCACTCATAAGTTTTTCTGTGGCTCCATGAACACATTCAAGAAATCTACAGTATATAAAAATCTTCTATGTACTCCATAACATGTAAAGAAGCCCTTAAAAACTTCAATGACTGTAATATCTGCCATATGTTCTTATTGTCTAAAATAGCAGCAAAAACCACAGTAATGGAAGAGAGCTTCTGAGTCTGGTCCATTTTTAACACCAAAAAACACACCACATAATCTCATTCAGAGATGTGTGAATCTTCACTTCAAACCTAATTAAATTTTGCCCCTCTGATTCAATCCAGTAACTGCAGCCCCAGTACCTCATTCCTTTCACACAAACCTTCATTTAATTTTAGCCCATACTTATTCATGACTGCTTACGCTCATTTGTTCTCGTGCCAGCATCATCCTTTGGCTTTAACAGCTCTTCTCTTCCCTGGTATTTTTTAGAAAGGGCAATTACACACCATTTTCTTCCCTTGTGTGGCAAGACTAAACAAGCCAAGTACCTTTGCTCTTCTTGTGTAAGATAGGTTTGGCATTCCTCTGATCATCTTAGTAGC
Source organism: Emberiza elegans (assembly GCA_024865655.1). Taxonomy (NCBI): domain Eukaryota; kingdom Metazoa; phylum Chordata; class Aves; order Passeriformes; family Fringillidae; genus Emberiza; species Emberiza elegans. Next base: position 821,361 of record JALJVW010000661.1, on the reverse strand, counting down.
ACTAATTGCCACTTTCTCCAGCCTGAATTAATCTATCTTGCATGTGTGTGACCATGCAGGAGCTTATCAAGAGCTTTATTCAGAGGAATTTATAAGTTCCCTGTCTTGAGAGGGAATACCTCACCTGATACATTTATTTTCATGACAACAGCAACATTTGAGGGTCACAGACATCCTGTGATTGATTAAAAACACTAAATCTTTCTTTTTCTCTGTCACTTTCAGTTGATGAGTTCTCTGTTTATATTAGTAGATCTTGCCAAATGCAGGATGCCACTTTGCATGATTAAATTTTGTCCTTTCTCAGTTAGTTCCCTTGACCAGGTCAGTTAGCTCTTTCTGTATGTTATTCTGATTCTCCTGTGTATTGATGATGCCTCTCAAATCTTCACTAGCAGTAAATTTAATTATTACATTCTCATTTCTTTTTCCCAAGTCATTACTGTCTAAGATCAGTCTGTCAAGCCTCTGAGGAATCCACCAGTAGCTTCTGCCCAGTCCTATTAGCAGTGTCTATTACCATTTCATTTCATATTACCTTTCACCATTTCTTCCTTTCTAATGACTTCTGCAGAAATGACCATTTCCATCATCTTAGCATAGAGCTACCATTCTATGATATGTTTTCTTGAAATCAAGTGAGATAAGTCCACCATTCACCATTTGTTCAAAAAATACATGTTATCAACACCTATTTTACATGACTAAAACCATCCTTGGTAATCCTTTTGGTTTTTTTAGGATTTTTCCAATGTGTTTAAAAACAAACTATTATTTTTATATTCTTGAGTCATTCTTCTAAAATTTATTCACAAGGTTTGTGTTGGACAGATTGTATCACATTTGATCTTGAATACCTTTCCTTGACAGGTATCTTTACTGTTCTGCAGCGAAGTCAGTATCAGTACAAGTCAGCATCACTTCAAGCAGATCAACCATAAAATCTTTCTACTGGACCTGACTCTATAGACCAGACCATATTCCAGAGTCTTCATCTGCCACCTCAATCTGTGTATGCTGGCTTTTGACAGGTAGACATGTCTATTTCTAGTCTTAAATATAATTCTGAAAGTGATTTTGCATCATCCTTCTTACTGGAAAATGAAACAAAACACATCATTGTTGTCCACATCTGAATCCCTTCTACACTGCATCCTGGACCATGAATGCTTTTCCTGTCCTTTTTTCTATTTCTACAACAAGAAAATCTCCTTCTCTACTGTGTGTATATTTTTGATTTTCCTTAGCAAAGCTTAATGTCGTTTGATTTTCTTGGCTATTCTGACTTTATCATATGACCCTTGCTCTCCAAAAGATAGTTGACAGTCTTTTTTTTTAACAATCAACCATCTGTTCTATTTCTTGCAGCTTTTTGTTTGTTTTCAGCATCTTTACTGATAGGAAGACAGATATTCTTTGTCAGTAGAATATCAGACAATCTTTTTTAAGCCTAAGAGAACTTTCCTAAGGCATCTTCTTTATAAACTGCAATACTAGAAGTACAAAAAGGTTCTCAAGAACAAAAGAGGTCTGAGGTTTATATAAAACCGGATTTGTTCCCTTCAGTGAAAATTGAGGTGATTGGAATGCTTTAGGTGTGCTAAAAGAAGAAAATCTGAGGAGGGGAGGGAAAGGTGGAGAATTAAAGATCTGGGTATTGTCTGGAATTTTTTTACTCCGGTGAATAGTTGGGATGGAAAATATTTAGCGCAGCCATTATCAATATTTTCATGTCTCTAAAGAAAAGATTGTGTTTTCCCTTACGTTTTTTGCTGTCCCATCTTGCTTTTCATTCATGTGCAGGTATCTCTGCCAGATATTTTTGCAGCACTGAAAGAGGTTTTCTAATGTGGTAATTATGTTTTGGAAACAGAGAGATCGTGACAAATGGCAGGTAAAGCAAGAAAAGCAACTGAGGCTTCTGGGGCAACGGACAAGAAGGAAGACACTAGACGAAAGAAATATTTTGTAAGCCCATGAGTGAAGACTGGGAGGTGAAATGGATGGATGGATGGATGGATGGATGGATGGATGGATGGATGGATGGATGGATGGATGGATGGATGGATGGATGGATGGATGGATGGATGGATGGATGGATGGATGGATGGATGGATGGATGGATGGATGGATGGATGGATGGATGGATGGATGGATGGATGGATGGATGGATGGATGGATGGATGGATGGATGGATGGATGGATGGATGGAAGAAAATCACAGTGACTGACTGAAAAGCAAATACTTGAGTTTCTTAATATTCTCTTCTGTTTACAAAGAAACTGTTATGAAACTGATTGAAATTAAGAAGAAAATGAAAGGTAATTAATTTGTGTGTGAGTTTATATGTGTTTCATCAGTTTATCCTCTGTTTTACTTTTTCAGTTTTATTAAAACTGTACTGTCTAGAAAATTCATATTGCATCATGCTTTAGAGACGGGTGAATGGAGATGGGGGGTAGTGAAGCACAGGCTTCCGTGTGGCTCAAAAACCTGAGCCACACCTCAGGCATTATCAGTCTGGGTGCTTCACAATGTGCCATGTTTACACTGACACAGGTGGGAAGACAGCATCTCTTGGATGAGCAGAAACCTCTGAAAGGACAAGTAGAAATACAGCAGAAGAATAGCACTATAATAGAATGAACCTATACACAGAAAAATATTTTTTAAAATTTGTATTATTAGAGAATTTAATATTTTATTCTTGGGGAACAAGATACTAAGGAACTAAGGAACAGCACCATGGAAAGGAATCTGAAGGCCCTGGTTAATGACAAGTTGAACATGAGCCAGCAGTGCCCTGGTAGCCAGGAGGGCCACCAATACCCTGGGGTCATCAGGCACAGCATGGCCAGCCAGGAAAGGAAGGGGATTTTCCTGCTCTGCTCTGGGACAGCCTCACCTCAAGTGCTGGGGGCAGCCTTGAGGGCCAAAACACAAAGACACTAAACTGTAAGCAAGTCTCCAAAATTTGGTGTCACCATGGAATGGGTAATCTCAAACAAAATATGATGCTTGAGTAAAAAATAGCATGGAGGAAGATGACTTTTTTTAGTAAGACACATATCTGAAAGAAATGTTAGATCTTGAAGTTAAATTAGGTGAAATACAAGAACTGCTACAATATGGGTAGCAGCTACAAAACATTCATGAATACGCCTGTTTAAAGGTACAGGGAAGCTACATTCTTGCAGAAACTAGACTTTAATCCCTAAACACTAAAATCAGCATTCTGGAAAGTATTTGCATATGTTCACATTTTGTTAATGTCCAGAAAATGGTGTGGGTATTTTTAATACTTAGAAAATCAATAGATGTTGAGATGTATATCAATGGTTAATTACAATTACATAAAGAGATAATGTGCTACATAAGCAACCTTGTGTACTGTTTTGTTCTAACTCTTGAAGCATTCCACTTGATACACACTTTTAGGAACAACTGCAGTGATCATACTGTGTGTCTGTAAAACAAGTACCAAAACAGTAATGGACATAGAAGTGGGCAAAGGCTATGGTATTCACATGAAGCACAGGTCCCATGACATCATGTTCTATTCCAGAGAAACATTTCATAGAAATTACTGTTTTCCTGTGCTGTATTGGCTTTGTTGTCAGTAAGTACACCTGAGAAGTAAATGGTTAGGGATGCATGTCAATGACCACATTTTAGAGGCAAGGACTTTATGTACTTGAACCAGACTCCCCATAGGTTGATAAGATAGTTTTCTGGACACAATGGTTTCTGCTATCTATTTTAGGCTCCTGCCCTGCAATTTCTTGTTTGGGACCCATCTATACCCCCTGGCTGCCAAGGTACACACCTGACATTTAGTGTTTCCTGGGAAGCTGATATCTGACAGATACTGTCTCCAAGGCAAAATGCTATCCAAGATGAGGGTCTCCACATAACAGAGCTACCTTACATGGTCATAAGCATCTTACTTAGACAACTATTTAAGTAACATGATCTTATTCCAGGAAGGTTTTGGGCTTGCCTTATCTTTCTGCCTGTCTAGAGACATATCACATTCATTTCTGTCCTCATCTTGGCTCATGAAAGGCTCCACATCACTCTCTCCATAAGGCGTCAGCCTCCTGACAGCCAGGTCAGTTGCCCCAACAATTCATACATAAGATTTCTGTATATATGTCTGTCTGTCTGTCTGTCTGTCTATCTATCTATCTATCTATCTATCTATCTATCTATCTATCTATCTATCTAGCTTTTTCACTGAAAGAGGAGAGAGACAGCATGGCTTAATTCACAAAAGCAGAAGAAAATACCTTCTAATAGGGCTACAGGACCCTTTTATTTTTTTTAAGACACATATCTCTTCCTAAGAAAAAAATTGCTGCATTCACCTCCTGCCCCCTGAACTAGAAGATTCTTAAACTACAGATGTTGAAAACATACGTGAGTGCAGGGGTGTATTCTGACAGTGGGACTTCCTTATGAATAACAACCTGGCCAGCATGACATGTGAGCCTGCAGACTTGTGTCCTTAGAAGGAATCATACTAGAGATTGTTTTTAGGTACAGACCCAGTCATACTTCATCATACAAATAGGAAAGAAAGAAAGGAAAAGAAAGCGTAGAAAGGAGTTATAATGTCCTGCTGGAAGGAGTGTTAAATTAATGTGAAGATCTGTCCCTTGGGTAGATGCATAGAAACTGCAGGCTGGGTATTCAGTATCCAGATGAATTACTTGCAGAATGATTGCTTGGAGCTGCACCAGCTTTTGCCTAGTTAGCATTCATCAACACAACTGCCACAGCTCTTCTTACAGGCCTGCATGCAAGCCCACATGCATGCCAAGAAAGGGAAACATGAGAAGGGATAAAACAAGAGAAGCAAGAGAGAAAATCCCCATCACCACAGCATGGTCATTCACTCTGACCAAAACAGCCTTGCCCAGCTTTCCCAGGGCAAAGTCACAGAGATAAAATGAAGAGAGATTACAGCAGCTGTGCATATCAGGCACAAAGGATTTCAATGCAAAAATCTTTGTCAGTGTGAGGAAAACACAGTAGGGGCCTCTCTGTTACTGTGACATATATGGAGGATTCATATGGTATCTATATTCTACAGATGCAGAGGACAAACTAGTCAAAATCAGTTAGCATTTCTGATGTTAAAAACTAAATTGTCCAAAGGAAAATTTACATTTAGATTTATCTTTCACTTCCCAGGCAGGAAGTGATACTCCCATCTTTCACTCACTGTCTACTACAAACTACTTTATCAGCCTTTTAAGGGAGTGGTGACTTCCTCTGAGAAGTCGTATCTTCTGGGTAGACGCAAGACATTCAAAGGCTTTTATTCTGACAATAAAACTACTGTTGATACCCCTTTAGAGTTCCTCCAGAGCAAGGAGTACCTATTAACCACCCAAAGACATTAGGCTCCAGGCTGTATATAGAGAAAACTTCATCAGCCATTCATGTGACTGGACACCAAAAAAAAATCCAAAGATTGAAATCAATACAGATTCCTACCAGCAAAACTGTCAGTCAGGGGGAGGTTCAGGACTGCAGGATGCCAACTGTGGCTCAAATCCTTCATAGATTTTATTGTGCATCTCAGGAAGACCATTGTTTTAAGATTTGTCCAAGATTTCTGTAAGTGTTTCTTATCAATTGTCAGAAAAAATAATTAAAATGTGGGAGAAAGACGTTTTACTTTCTTAGCTTCCCTTCTCTTTTCTGCAATCTCCAATGGTTTCTCATATTTGGATAATATATTGCAATAGTGTCATTTCCAAAAAAACCTCCATGCTTGCATAGAGGTAGAAGGCAGGGAAAGAGAAAGGTTGGTGAAATTTCTGCTGAAGAATAAAGTTATTTACCTTTAGGAACAGGAATACCCAGGGAAGAAGCCACAGAGGGAACAAGTAAAGCATAAACACAGAAACTGATGTGTAGGATGTAGTCTAGGTCACTTCTAGAATTTCCTTAATCCTTTCCAAATCCCACCCTATCATCACCACCTAATAGGAAAAGACCTAGAATTTAGTGCTACTAATCATAGCTCCATTTCTTTATCCCTCACTGAATATGTTCCCCGTATTTGTTGCACCAGTTGATGAGATTGCATCAGAGAAAACATTCTCAGTCTCCTAAGGAAAGAAAGTAATCTCTGAAAAGATGAGTAACATATTTGGGAGAGACAGAAAATGCTTTATGCTCTTAAGCTGCTTGAAGGACCTGTGGCAAGGACCTCAGCAATTTCAATTTCTCTAAACAGGCATGTGTGATTTCACCCAATATTCTGCAAGCTGATACACTACTGGGCATTTAAATAACATCAGAAATGTGTTTAATACAGTAGGGGTATTGCTAATTCAAGCACAAGAAATACCCTCTCAAAACATTGATTTAAAAAAATAAATGAGCTTGTAACTGGAAAAAAAATAACAATTGTTAGGCTACACATTGAGTTCTGGAGGAACAGGGAAAAGTAAGGGCAAATAGACTGCCATCAGTCCTTGGGAAATTCCTGTGTGCTTCCCTCATTCAAAGTTCTGTTCCCTTGCCTTGGCCTGCTTTTCACTGGTCACACTTTTCCCCTCCAAACCGTAATGACCCTTCCCTATCAGCTCATGTTGAAGGATCCTCCATGACAGAGTGTCCATCTCTGGAACAGGTTGTGTCGAATGACTGCAAAGTCACCATCCCTGGAAGATTTCCACATCTACAGTGAGGCCAGGCTACACCACACCTGGTTTAGTTTTGGCTACCATCCTGCTTCAAGACCGAGCCTGGGCTAGATGGCAGAGATCCAATCAGTGTTTCAATGATTCCATTAAATTCCATGGCAAAGCATATTTTCTGAAAGATTTCTTTAGGAAGAGGACAGATCTTGCTGATTGGAGTTCTCCACATTGGATAAACTCCCTTTGGCCAGGGACAATGTCTCTCAAATAATGTGATCAAAGCATCCACCAGAATGAATACATTTCAGAAAACACTTTTTGGCAGAAGGTTACACCTTCTGTTCTGAGCAAAATATAAGAAAAAAGCATGATATTCTATTCAGTTTTATTACAATCGATTTTGTGGTACTATTACTCATCAGCTGTGCATCACTTTGGATAAATCAGTAGTCATGGGAGAAAAAAAGGTGATTTTTTTTTTGTTTAAATCTTAAGCCAATCTCCAAACATGCATTATTTTATTTCTTCACTTAAGATTATAAAACAGGATTTTTTTAGCTGTAATCAAAAATCAGGTTTTTGAGATAGAACTTAGATATAGTGGAAAGACTATTACTCAGATTTTCCTTCCACTGAAATTTAAATGGCATTATTAATGTAAGAACTGAGCTGAGAGAGGAACCTAAAAATAACCGCACCATTTAAGTTTCATTACAGAAAGTTCATTCATACTCATGCAACCTTCTGCCAGGTTCTGGCAGCAAAAAAGGGACAAGTCAATCTGCCTGTCTGCCTGTCTGTTTGAAGTCCAGTCCTTTAGAAATATGGGTTTGTTTCCCAAAAAATCACCTTATGAAAGGCTCTTGCTGGGGCAAATCTTTCATTTAGAAAGAAATTTAGAACTGAGGACCAAGAAAATTTTCTTAGGGGTGCAAAGATGAAACTAATTAATTTGAGGAAAACAGCAGTTAGCAGATCAATGATAGCTTAATCAGATATCCTAGCTATAGATTTCCTCTCTCTTAACAACCTGGGAATGCAAGCAGTACTCCCGCTGGAGACCAGAATGTTGGGGCAGAAGACTTTCTTTGCTTCCCATCAACTTCAGGTCAAATCTCTGGCTTCCAAAATCTCTGTTGGGCAAAGCCTAAGCTGAGGTTGTCCAGATGGAGTTTTCCAGTCCTGGCATGTTTGCAGGGCAGAAGTACAGGTGACTGCCCCTCCATGGTTACTGAGTCTGGGGAGAAGTGCTGCTTCTCCTGGTATGGGTTTAACATCCTGCAGCAACTCATGCATTGTCTCTGCTCTTGGCTACATGAAGGTGCCAGGTGAAATGCCAGGTGAAGCATTTCTATTAATCTCCAAAGGACTACTCTGAGGGGTTTTTTTGCAATTCACAGCAAATTCTACAGTAAGCAGTTGAAATACTTTACTGTTTTGGACTGTTTCTTGGATTAGAATGCTTTCTGAAAGTCTAGTGCTACTCACTCTGCAAGACCTCACTACTTCAGTAAATCTATATTATTTTAGGGAGACAAAAAATTGAATTCTGTGTCACACTGTCAGATTCTTTCAACATCTTGTTAGCAAGCATCTGCAACATGCTTTTCTGTATAGATACTGGGTAACAGATGTCAGAATTAGTGAAGAAAATACTTAGAAAAAAATATCTACAGAATTGTTGAATTCTCATAGCTAAAATGATGAGTTTCAGTGGCTGCAGTTTAAAATGTCTTGAGAGAGAAAAATGTTTTCTAAAGGAATGATTTTATGTCAAGTTTTAGTTACTGAAGTAAAAATATTTAATTTTGGCATCTGAGTAAAATGCAAAATAAAAGAAATCAATGTAATAAAGGTAGTAACACTGATTCTATGTCTCTCTTATTGAACAACTGAAAAGCAGATGTGCTCTGATAAAGTGTACTAATATAGAAATATATTGATTACAGGAGTGAAGCTCCTTCAAGTGTTTCCTGAAAGAGAATGCTATGTCTTTTAGGAATAAAAGGTCTTACCAACCTTTCTACTTCCACAAACTTTCATGACTTGACATCTCAATAAATAGCAGATGCTTCTTTTTGAACTACCAGCAAAGCTGGGTGATGTTATGTTGAATGCCACTTACAGAAATATACAGAATCATAATTTGGATCCAGCTCATGGGTGTAAATCTTGCTAACCTCTGGACACTGAAGCAGAAGAGTGAAGCACCTCATTTGCATAAAATCTGACCCTTGGGATTCTTTCCAAGCTTGCAACCTCTTAAACTAGTATTGCTTCACTTTCTTTCCTCTGTTCAAAAAAAAAAATTAAATCAAAGTTGATTTGTCTCTCAGGATGTCTTAAAATTGCTTTTTCTAGTGTACATGAGACAGTCTCCACTCACAGCCTAAGCCACACAATTTGTTGCTGTGGCATGTTCAGTACCAGCAAGCACTTTGATTAAAGCTTACGTTGCACTTTGTTTTACTGTCATGAGGGTTTTTAATTCCTCTCCTATGAACACTGTGAAGAAATGCTTGCCAAAATAAACAGTGTTATCAAAATTTATCTTTATGGTGCTAGTTCACTCCTGATGCAGGGAATCAAAAATACAATTTGGGCCAGTTCTTCCAAAACATATTGCAAGAAAAGCAATGCAGAAATTCTGGTGGAAGTAGTCCTTAAAATAAATATCCTAGTTATCACAGAGATCCTTCAATTTGGAAACATCTATGAAACTGACTATTTGAAAATAGCTGGGGAATGAAAACTTCTTTTGTAGCCACTAGAATCCAGAGGACAGATTTCTTCTGATTCACAGAAATAAATTTGAAAGGCATACAGAGAATATTCTTCTGGAGAGCATTTGAGAAACGTTTTTTGTCCTCTGTAGGTACTGGGAATAGTGGAAAAGTGACTGAGTCTGCATCCAATTTTAGGTGTAAAGAACACAGACGGGAAAGTAGAGACTCATTATATTCAGACAGAAAGTGAATGCAGCATATTCTAATGAAGTAACATATTTAGTGACTTTTGGTCTTTAAGCAGTGATCATGCTTCCACAGGGTGACTTGCTCTGTCTTAAGATAGATGTATAAGCCTCCATCTGGTCTGGTTTTCTTTTAAGGGTCTGAGCTCGAGGTATGTTGTGTGATGGCTTGAAAAACATTAATTTGTGTTCAAGTCTTACATCTGATCACACGTTATATCTCTGCAGAGATTGTCCGTGATGGTAGAGTGCTAACAACAGATTCCTCCCCTCCTTGTAACCACAATGAAGTGCTAACAAGGAGCTCTCTGGCAGTGCTGTGTAACTGCCTAGATCAAATCCTTTTACAACGTAAGTCTTGTAATACAAATTCAGAAGAAAATGTATAATGTCATCCATTGCAACAGCATTAAACATCCTCTAAATTATCACAAGTGGCAAAAGCAGAGGGCTAGACACAGATCCTAATATTTCTCTGCTGGAAGTAAAGCTTCGAGCTCCAGTTAAATGTAAAATAGCAAATAATTCTACAATTCATTTACATGCTACTCCAAATAACAGTGAGCAAAGTTTTGCACTCTAGTGCTTTCTAAAGCTAATAGCAGACCAGGACAGGACCAGCAAGATTAGATGAGAGCAGTGGAAAAGAACTGAATATTGTGATTTCCTTTCTAATGGAAAGAACACTCTTCACATTACAGTTTTTTACCTTTATTTATTTCCCCTCTTCAAACTCTGCATAATATAACTTGAAATTATTGCTATTTTTAAAATTTTCTTTCCAGAAAAGATTTACATGTTCATATCCTAGCTGCAGAAGTGAAGAGAATATCCAAGAAACATTAATGGACCTTTCCTCTCAAAACAACATAATCAATACTTTCTAATCAATAAAAGGATATGCAGACTCTTATCACACATTAACGGAGGTTAGAATATCCATGGTGGTTTTGGCCCAGATGCTGTAGTTTGCCTATATTTCCTGAAAAACACTTAAAATTACTTGAGCTGATTTTTAATATTTGAGCAATGTATTATAAAAGCATGAGGGACAGTCTGGTGGTCTGGATAAAGCACGTTTGAACTGACTAAAGCTAGAATACAAAACAGTTCAATGCAAGCATTTTGGAATGTACTTTGAGAAAAGAGCCAAATAAAAAAAAAAGTTACTTCTCCTTCATCCTGATGTAATTTAAAAACAAGAAATCACAGGAAAGACAAAAGAGTCAAATATTTTCTAAAATGCAACTTCTTTTTAAGAATCTCAAGTTAGAACTTGAAAAAAATAGGTTCCCAAAGTCACTGGCATTATTTGTCCTGAAAATATAAGGGAAAACCCTATGAGATGTATAAATTCATAGGGCTGAAAATTAAAATCAGTCCTTTTTTTGTTACTTGGAACTGATAATTCATATCATCAGAAACACATATTCACCATTCAAAACACAGGTCTTACATTTTAACTGATTTTTCTTTTCACCATTACACAAAAAATTTAAGCTTTTGTTTTTCTTTTATTTTCTCTTTTGTTTGTTTTTTTTGGTTTTTTTTTTTGGGGAGCAGAAGTATTCATGGAATACCTCAGAAAAGCAAGTAAGCCTATTAACTTGACTTTAAAGATATGATAAGACCCCTTGAAGCTAGTGATGTCTTTGGGCTTATGTTCCTAGCAAAATTGCTATATCATTTTTTTTATATGAGTTCTTTATATTTCTGGGTAAATGTTATCTGGAAGAAGTAAAAGTAATCAAAATTTTTGTAAATTATAATAAAACAGATTCCTATTAAAATAGTTCATCTATTTGCCCTTTGTTTTTGCATTTTAAATATTGATGCATAATATTTTAATTCTTCCTTTGTTTTTAGTGTATTTTGTTTTTATTAATCTTCTGGACTGACATTTGTTCATGTTCTCAAAGCTGACTCTGCCAGCATTACAAATAGAAATAAACCAGCAAGATATTGTTTGGTCTCATCATAGAACTTTTATTCTTTTGGAAAGCTATAGCACCCTTGGTATGAAATATCAACAGAAAAGTTTTACTATCAAATATCACTGGGCACAATATTGATTTATAGAATTCTATGTGATTTGATTTTCCCTTAGCATTGTCTTTCCCAAACAGCTGCTGCCTTCCAGATATGATAAGGATCATTTGATTTTTATTAGTTTTTGGTTTGTCATGGATATTTAGACAGTACTAATGCAGCAGATATTTATTCTTATGGTTGACTTTGCTAATATGTACAGTACATTGAAGTCAAAGAAATGGTTTCCTCAAACCTAGTTCAAAATATGGATGTTTTTAAGAATCAAGGACCTTAAGTTCCTTTAACACTTTTTTGTAATGAAAATCCTTAGACACACGCTTTTGATATTCAACAGGAATACTACTCATACTGTAAACTGCTAATTCTGCTAATATTATTCACATATGATACTAATATTCATACTTGTAAAATTATGGAGAAGGTTATTGCAAGTGGCATTGAAAAACACCTGAAAGACAATGCAGTCATTGGTCACAGCCAGCACAGATTAATGAGAGGAAACTCCTGCTTGTCAAACCTAAATTACTCCTACAATAGGGTAAACCACCTAGCTGATTATGGAAAGACAGTAGGTGTAATCTTTTTGGATTTCAGTAAAGCTTCCAATACTGTCTATCCCAGGATACGCCTGGATAAAACATCCAGCTCACAGCTGGATAAACACATCAGGGGATGGGTGAGCAGATGGCTCATGGGTGATGCACAAAAGGTGACAGTGGATGGGGTGGCATCAAATGGGAGACCTGCCCCTGGTGGGGTCTTGCAGGGCTTCATCCTTGGCCCTGTGCTGTTCAGGATCTTCGTAAACGACCTGGGCAAGGACTGGAAGGGATACTTCCAAAGTTTGCAAATGGTACTAAATTGGGAGGAGATGTTGGCTCCCTCAGAGGCAGAGAGGCCCTGCAGAGAGACCTAGACAAATGAAAGGGCTGGGAAGTCACCAACTATATGAAATTCCACAAGGGAAAGTGCCAGATTGTGCCCCTGGGGCAACCTTGGATGTACAGACAGACTGGGAATGAAATGCTGGAGAGCAGCTCCGTGAAAAGTGATGTGGGGGTTGATGGAAGTTGAATCTGAGCCAGCAGTGCCTTGGTAGCCAGGAGGGCCAAGCGTGTCTTGGAGAGCATCAGGGACAGCATGGCCAGCTGGGCAAGGGAAGGGATTGTCCCAGTCTGCTCTGCACTGGGGCAGCCTCAGCTTGAGGCAGTTTTGCGTGTCACAATGTAAGGATAAAAAGCTCTTGGGGAGCATCCAGGGGAGGGCAATGAAGATGGTGAAGGGCATGGAGGAAAAGTGATAAGAGGTGCAGTGACTTGTTCTGTTCAGCCTGGAGAAGACTAAGGGGACACCTCACCACAGTTACAACTTCCTCACAAGGGCCAGAGGAAAGGCAGACGCTGATCTTCTCCCTGTGGTCACCAGTGACAAGACACAGGGAATGCCTTGAATTTGAGCCAGGGGAGGTTTAGATTGTACATCAGGAAAATGTTTTCCACGCAGATGGTGGCTGGGCATTGAAACAAGCTCCTCAGGGATGTGATCGCAGCCCCAAAACTGACAGAATCTGAAGAGAATTTGGGCAAAGCTCTCAAGAACATGGTATTATTCTTGGGGCTGTCTGTTCAGGGCCAGGAATTAGACTTTGATGACCCTACTGGATCCCTTCCAACTCAGAAAATTCTCTGATCCTGTGATCATGCTTTTATGTTTTTCAGGGGATAAGTAAGGCCACTTTCTCTGAGGGATACTTAGAAAGTGTTGTCAATTCAAATTATGTGCTTGCTTCCTGTACACCATGTATACTACCCAAGACTAAAACATCTATCATGACCAAAATAAAAATTCCTATTACAAGCACAATATAGTTTTTCCATTTTGTTCTCCTCCTGGAAATCTGTCAGCTCTGTAAAACTTGACATAAATGTACTTTAAAGTCTTTGGGAACAGATTTACTGTGGAAAGTGGTTGAAGAAAGGAGGTAAGTAATCCATGAGATCCTTGGGACTTCAGAAAGGAAGACCTATTGCCACCTATTCCAAACAAGCTAAAACAATTTTAAATCTGTTTTTAAGCACTGCAATCATTTGTGAAATCCAATCCTATGCCCACCAGGGTAGGCATCACCCCATGGCATCTGTGAAGAAGCACAGGTGGGAACGGGAGCGCAACACTGGCTTAGATCTGGCAGCAGTGAACAGCAAGCAGAAAATACTGCACCAAAAGGACAAAGGAAGGGATTGAACATAATGTGCAGCTCTTAAGTGGTAGCCCATGTCCATCAGAGGTATTTAGGCCAGAACTATTGCCAAGATACTTACAACAGTGAGGAACTTTTCTTAATAACTTTTTTTTTGTGTAAGTATTTTCAACTTTTGCTAATTATTCTCTTCCTTCTCTTGCCATAGAGATCCTTCTATTTAAAATTATTTCAATGTAAGCAACTTTACTTCTCAAAAGAAGCCAAGGAACTTACTTGACTCAGTTTCCTGGGAATGGGCTCGTTTTTCATGAATTAATTGTTCTCTTTAGCTGGAGACATTTTATGGTATTACACCATTTTATCCCCCCACTCTCAATTTTTTTCCCCATTCATAGACTACACAAAACCTTTATGAGACTGAAACCTTAAATGCTTCTTGTTCCATTCTTAGTCCCTGTAGAAGGTTTATTTTTTTCTATTTAAATTTAGAACTATTTTATGCAGAATTCTGTCACAGTAGTATCCAAGGGAAATCTATCTCAATGTAAAATTTACAAATGAACTCTGAAGACATGCCGAATGGAGGTCTTGGGCTTTGATCCTCAGTAGGTATTAAATCTCTTTTAAAAGGGCCACAGTACGTGTCACATACACTGCTAGGGATTGAAAAAAGAACAAGAATTATTCAGATTGTGGCCAGCTAATATCTAATATAATGATTCTGAGAAGAAGAAAAACCTTATTTCATGTGATATATGAAATTTATATGTCCAGTTTCATTTTTGCAAGATTACCTTATACACAGCTCATGGAGCAAATCTCTTGATACAGAGAACTCCTAGAAAATCTTCTGTTCCCATTAAATTTCCACTGAAGTTGCAGGGATATGTGATATTAGTAAATTTGTTTTCTACTTCCTTCAAAGTGACTGGTTCATTGCTTTAATTTCAAAATATGTTGTTTGCCTTTTGTTTAGCAAAGCACTTCATCCACTCCATCTTCCATTCTGGTTCCAGATATATGTTCCTTGAGACTCTGCACTGTCCTCCATGAGGCAAGCTGTGTCAAAGGCCTCAAAGACAGGTGAGGTTTGCTTCTGTCCCTGTTTAGGAGGCATTGATAAGCCTGATCACTCCAACACATTGAATGAGAGTGAGATCCTCACACAGTTCTTAGTGTATCTTGGCCCTCCTCATTGGACGTTGTTGTTATCTGCATATTTTGAAATCCAATTAAAAAAGAAAGCATCAATCACTCTATTCATGCTGCACCATTTGACATGACTGTGGCTTCTTCCTCCTTTTCTTACATACCAAAATTTCATCCCAATAGTGTATAAAAACCTTGCACCTTCCAATTTTGCTGGTTTCTCCTTAGCCCCTGATTTAACAAGCTCTTCACCACACAGTCCCAGTGCTGTGATAGTACTTTCTTTATCATGTGTGTATGTTCTACAGATTTTGGTCACAGCCTTTCCTTACAGTTCTGCAATTTTTTCAGCTATGTGAGTCAGGTCTCTGCCCAAAGCAGATTCATACAGAGCTGAGCCAGGGACTCTGGAGTACCAGGAGGTCAGACAGATAGTGAAAGATTCTGGCTGGGTCGACTGTGGCAGAAAAAAAGGTCTTGAAGGATGACAGCTGCTCTGGCCTCGCATTTTCAGTCTTTTCCCTCGCCTCTCCAAGCATCTGCTTCTTAGTAATTATTTTCTTCTCTAAGGATTTCCAATCCAGTTGACTTCCTTGAACTTTGTTCCTTTGTTTCCTCAGACATCTTGCTCCTACGCAGCTCTGCTAACTTCCCATTTAGAGTTCTTTGCTGCTTTAGTGCGTTCCTTTGTACTCAAACCCAGCACAGCCTCCTAAACAGGTGAAA
The DNA here is from genome assembly GCA_024865655.1 of Emberiza elegans. Taxonomy (NCBI): domain Eukaryota; kingdom Metazoa; phylum Chordata; class Aves; order Passeriformes; family Fringillidae; genus Emberiza; species Emberiza elegans. The sequence continues at coordinate 805,600 of JALJVW010000661.1, read as the reverse complement.
AGTGAGACAAATGGGGATGAAATTATGATCTGGCTACACAAGGAAGATAAGCATGACTACATTCATTAAAGGAATGGGAAAAGAGGGTGAACAAGAATGAAGTGGAACAAAAGTGGTACTTGAGATATTTATGAGCCCAAATAACTACTAAAACTAAAAGAAACCTCACCAAAATGGGATAGAATCAAGTAGAACGAGACGTTCTAAAATGCAGTAACTGTGTTGACAGTAATTAACAGAAAGATGCCATTCACTGAAGGTTTTAAATGAACCATTCAAATTAAGGAGGAAGATGAGAGGGGATTAGAGTACTTAATTTTTAAGGACCAGCCAGGAAATGTGATGCAACTAATCCAAAACTGAGCCATTGTTAAGAAACTGACATTTCCTTCTTTTGCCTTTATTAGTTCTTTACGCTTCTGGTTTCACTTGAGTCTAAAGGGCAGGAGGATCAAAAGATTTCTCTCTATTCTCTCTAGATTCCTGGTACTGCCAGAATTGAGGAAGAGGAAAGCACTATTACGAAGGCTGTTCTAATGAGGCTCACAGCGACATAGAAATTCTAAATCTGTTTAGATCCATCCACTTTTGAAAGGTCAGTTGTAGCTTGTGTCACTACCTCTTCACTTTAGTGTACAAAATGGAATTCTCTCTGTTGTCTTTTCCTCATTTTCCCCAGGATCATATTAAAGTCTCAAGGTCAAGGAGAATTCTTTCTGTTTATCAGCATAATCCTGGAATCAAAGTGATGACTGAAAGAAGCTGAAAATTGTTGCTATGCCTTCAGTTCAATATATGTACTGCAGTGCTTTTCACACAGGCTAAATCTCAAAACAAACATTATTTATACGGGAAGTATAACTTTTTAATATTGTGTTTCCCATCATGACTCTCCAAATCCATTTATAATAGTGTAAAGTAACAATCAGCAGCCATGCTTTTGATATGAAAATACTGGACTATGCCACAAGTTATCCATGACCATTAAGTACAAAACTTGCATGTGACACCAGGCACTTGTCTGCATGTTCCAACTCTGTTTCACAGTAAATTCTTGTTCACTGCTTTGAAAATTCTTCAAAACAACCTTGCATTTTGTCAGGAAAGGAGGCTTAAAGGTCTGAATTCTTGAATGGGGATGAAAATTGTACTGAACTTGCATGGATGCTGCAGCCCAGTAACTGGGATCTTTGTTTATCTGAGGAACTCTAAGAAATATTTCACTGAAATTGTGTTTTGTCAGTTTTTTCATTTTAACAGATCAAGGAGGTGACTTATAACCAAGCCATGATGAATTGTTTCCTTTCATATGCTTCAATCCAGCCTGGAATAAAAGGACCCTTGAATTTCCTCCATAAAGTCTGACAAAAAAACAAGATTTCTGTTATTTAAAAAGGTTTAGTAGTTTTATTCTAGATCAAGCCATTAAGGGGAAAAGGGTCAAAGAGAACTTCCAGACTACTAGCACCTGAAAATCTAGAAACCCACAACTCTAACCAGACAATACTCATTATTCTTGTTGAAGCTGAAATTCCACAATAAGCAGAAACGGCAGCTCTGGTAAGACATTTTTTTTTATTGTGTTTTGTTTGTTTTTTAGTTTTGGTTTGTTTTTTGTTTTGTTTTGTTTTTTTTAGACTAAAGCATTTTATTTCTAAAATACAATTCTATAAATTGTCATTTTCTTCATGTCCCATACTAACATTGCATTGTTTTATCTGCCTAATCGGAGTCAAGTGTTAGGGATTGATATCTCTTGTGAACTGGGGTCTTGTTCCACTGTACACTCTTTGTAGTTATGTTTCCTGTATTGTTAATATTATAATTCATCATTAAATTTCTATTGTATCCTAAGTTCTTTATTTACCTTAGACTACCTGGCATCTGTCTCCACACCTTCCAAGAGCTGCCCTGCAGGTGACCAAAGAAAAATAATTATGTTTTTTTTAAGGTAGTGTGTTTATATGACTGTACCTTGAGAGGTTAAAAATAAGTCTTAGAATCTGCAATACAACCTTAGTTATGTTAAAGGTTGTGGGAATGCTGGCATAAACTTAAACCATATCAGGATTTTTTTTCCATTTTTCCACTGTGAATATTTCAAAACAATGATTGAAAATAATCTTCCCACTAAAAAGATGCAATATTTGCTTAAAATCCTACTGTTCTTGCTAAAAATTTCCATCAAGCTCACTTTACTTTACTTTGAGAGAGCAAACATAAACATAAAGAAGTTAATAATACTTTGTCAGTCATTCCAACTAAAAAAACTCAACATTTTTTTCTAAATTATGCTTGAGTTTGTTAGTCTTTCTACAGAGTTCAACAGGTTTTGGATCCGGCAAAAGCTTTAGGAGTTTTCCTCTGAAGAAATTAAAATTTTAATTAATTAACATGGCTAAAAATAATTTGAATTTAAAAGTACTAGTTAATTGTAAACTATCTAATTATATCAAATATACACAAAATTTTAGTTCTAAACCCGTTAAAATTCAAATACCTGACTTCACTATTGTTTTCACAATCAACTAGTGAGGAAAGGGAGAGAGAACAGAAGGAGCAAGGACTGCTTTCTGCAGAAAGCTTCCCAGCAGAACTGCCCCAAGACTTGGATCAAAGTCCTGAGCCTGGCTTAGGGTAGCCTGGTGGCTCACGAGCCCTGGAAGCCCAGCAGTAGCTTTGCTTTAGAGCAGTGATCCCAGGTCAGAGGTACAGTCACAGGCGCGGGTTTCACCGTGCTTGTTCACTCCTCTCTTGTCACCAGAGGACCTTGCTGCAGGGACATTGGTGACGTAACAACACCTTTGGAAACCGTTGGATTGCTGAAAACACCCAACTTTTCACTATTCCCTTTTGCTAAACATAAACCTAACCGGTAAAGCTACAACAGGAGAATGCATCAAGTAGAGCAGCATCAGAGCCATCAACAGCTGAGGGACAGAAAAAGGGGATAAAACAGAAGGCCATAAATGGATTAAATAATCAGAAGAAAATTGTAACAAAGTGGGCATGGAGAAGGAGGATCAGGAAATGAGCACCTATGACAGTGAGCCTCTCCAGCTTCTCCTGCTTCCTAGAATTAGAAAAGATGAGTTAAACCAGATGAAAGGAAACACCGAAGGAGTAGGTACAAGTAAGAAGTCCTGGAAATATTTCCTGGAATGTTCACATCATCCAGAAGGCACAACCATGTAAAGATCAGAGAAAGCACTTGAAGGTTGTTTATCAATGCTATGCACTTTCTGGAAGTTTCTTGTCCCTGGTGTAAATTTACTGGTTTGTTTATGTTTGGTTTGGTCATAAAAACTAACAAGAACAATGGTGGTGAAAGAGGAATTCAAAACTGCTGGTTACATATTGAATACAGTATTTGATATTATAGTCTATTTTAAAAATAAGCACAATATATCTTCCTAGGTGAGAATTTCCTTGGCATAGTTATGGTCCAATTTCCTGCTTTAAGATGAAAGATAAGACCTATGATGATCAGATCTCTAAATTATTCTGGGACCAGCGTAGTTGGCAGGGACTTGACTCCTTTGCCAGCCTCAGTCTACACAGCTTAAACTCCACACCAATGCAACCTAGCTGAAAACTTTGGGAAACAACTCTTGCAATCATTAAATACGTGCAGAACTCACAACTGTGAAATTACAGCGGAGTCCAAGAAGTAACTCACAGCTTAAATATATGGAAAAAGCATGAATCATGTAAGTGTGAAGGTAAAACAGGATTTCTGCTTTATCTTTAGACAATTAAGACTTCTGAAAAGAGTTATTGCTCCTGTAAAACTATTTGCTGAACTGTTGGCTACACAAGCTGGGGCAGAAGAAGGTATTTACCAAAATATGTATTTACCAACATGGTTATTCTCCACAGTATCCTTTTCATCTCAGTAGAAGAAATGCCTTTCAGAAGATGGTTCTGGGCCAGATATAGTGAGATGGGCTATAATTAGCCTCTGGGATTATTGCCATTCCATTCACCATAATTTATCATTAAGGGATATTAGATTATGTGCATGACCACCAGTGTACCTTTCAGAGGACACATTTAGCCACTGAATTTTAATAGTCTTTATAGAATTTTTTTCCATAGAAAAGGTCAGAAAAAACTATTTCAGAGGTACAGAGTGAGAGTTTTGCAACAGGCACTGAGAGCTCTACAGGGCAAGAAAAGCATCTACATTAGAGAACTAGATAGTACATGATGAAATAAAAAAAGATTTAAAGCCATTGTTGCCTCTAGTCCCCTTACACATCTATCATGTTGACTGGTTCAAAGAACTTCAAATCAAGCAATCCAGCATTTCAGCTAAAGAGTTTGTCTTTCTTCAAGGAACATACAGAATAGTAAAAAAATATTTTAAAATGACACATTTTAAATAGTGCTGTATAGTTCCTGAAATAGAATTCACCCTAGAAGTTGCTCATCATGTTAATTGCAGACCACTTTCACAATTATGTACCAATAATGCTCATAACTTACAGACTGAAACCCATTTCACATAGAATAAATAAATGCTTAAGTGTAGAATCCAGTGAGCAAACTCCTTATTCCACTTAATACAGTAATAAAATCAAAATTAGAAAAAAATACTTCCAACCAAATACCCATTTATTAAGATTAAGTTCTGTAAAACTAGATTTTAAACTTTTTTTTTAATTGAGTCCTCACTGTGGCTAAACAGAGTGACAGAGGCTAAATCTACAATTGACAAAATGTTAATACAATGAACCTTGACATCACAGAAACAGTAAAATTTCTCCTTTATTTGGAAGAAAAGGGAATAAAACATTAAATTTTAATAACTATCAATACAAATAAAGATAAAATGGATATAGGTAGGAAGAAAATCAGAGGCATAGCTGAAAAGAGATACCATATGCATCATGTGTCAAATATGTAATGGATCATGAACCTTTGTCCAACAGTTTTGGACAAACTAGAAAAAAATCAGTGGATGCAGGTTGTTGTTTTCATTGGGCTGAAATTGTGGAACAATAATTCCTCATAGTGAATGAGGGGAGGAGACAGTGTGATCCAGGGGCAAAGTTGGAGAGAACAGCAATTTTTGCTCATTTGTCAAAAAAGCCTTTGCAACTTTTGTTCACTTCGTCAAAAAATTTTTGCAATGGGTTTTGGATGTGAGGATTTTCCAACTGACCAGAAAACAAAAAGTAAAATTGGAGACAGTAATATGGAAGACTGGCAAAAAAAAAAAAAAAATAGGGAAAAATCAATTGGAAGTGGACAGCAGAAGGAAGGGAGAGGGGAAAAAATGCAAGTATTCTCAGGTTGTTAAATTTTAAAGAAATACTAATTTCTTTATTCTGTATTCTCCTTTATGTAGGACTCTGAACAAGTATTGAAGATGAAATATGGATCCTGATGATTCAGTTAGCTTTGAATCTAAAGGGAGCCATGTTGAAGAGCCTATTTTATATGAGAAAAAGTTGGTTATTTTGCTTAACTACTTCTGATTACTATGATATCATCTGTAAATTAATCACATGAGATGCTTTCCTTTTCTGACCTAAATGATAGAACTAAAGTCTTGAGTATTCCAGTGTCAAAATAATTTGGAGACTTGGTGCAAGTATTTGTTGCTTTAGTAAGTAAATACAATTCTTAAAAATTCTCATATTGAAAATGTGTAAATGTTAAATATTTTAGCATAACTATCAAATACACTTTCCATTAACAGAAGTGATGTGACACATAAATTTGCTTTCAATATATATCAGTATTCTATTGATTTGAGAGAGAAAATCCTATTGTGGGATATAAATTGAACTCTGAAGTAAAAAAAATGAACCACCCAGTAAGAACCACTGCCTGATTAAAGGACCACAGCAGAAACATACTGTAATGTACCTGCTTGTTTCTATCTGCAAGAAAAATACAGGGGCCTATGAGATGTCAGTGAATAATGAAATGTTCTTCATAAATGAAAATAAGAGGAATAAATGTAAAAAACTTCTTAAATTCATGGGTTTTTGTGTGTGTCTAGGAGAACCAGTCTTTGGTTAATACAGTAGAACAATGTACACAGGCAGTCTTAATTTTTCAATCAAATTTCTGCAAACTTACTACGGTAATAAGATTAACTAGTGCAGTACAATGTAAATTTTCTCAGTAGACCTTTACTATATGTCAGTACTAAAGTCAGATAGACAGGGGCTTTTGTGTTTAACAGAGACTTTGTCCAGTCCTCTGTTAACAAAAATAGAAGCATTTTTAAAATCAGACAAAAGAAACTGTAATTCTTAGCTCAGAATCTTATGGAAAAATGTAAAAAAGTTTAAACAAATGTCCCATTCTTTTTTTTTTCACAATAGTAGCTGAAGTTTGTTTCACCTAGTATTGATACATCAGGAGGTTCAAAAATTAAGCACAACTAAAATATCCTTATAAAAGTGCTCACATCTCAGGAGAAAGTTAAAAAAATTTGCTTCTACTTGGGAGACACAAAATCAGGTGTTTCTGTAGCACAAACCACTAGATGCATGGTTTGGTTTATTCTGTCTGAGCCTGTAGCAAACACTTTAAAGAAAATGAAAAGAAATCTTTCACGAGTCAGGATTTCAAAATCCTATGTGCCCAAAGGGGCACTTTCTTTCTAGCCAACATCACTTCATATTGAACTCATGTCCTGGAGCACCATTCTGTATCATTATTTCTATCAAAGTGCACAGTATAATTTTAATATCTTTTCTTACCAGGGCAACACTTCTTGTGAAACAAATAACAGTTTTTCACTCCTTCTAAATGTTTATTCATACAACTGTCCTGTGGCAGTGTGTTTGTGGTTAATTTAGAAAATTCCTTTCACTATATTTCACTTTAGTTCCTCTAGAAATTTGCACTTACCTCCCCAAAAACTGGCCACTGTCATTAATACACCCACCTCTTTCTCTTCCCTATCATTCTTCTCCTACTTTCTGTAATTCCTTCCATTTTCATGAGAGGAAACTCACAGTTAATAGGAGAAGACATAAGGCTCTGGGGCATCCTTTCACCCTGGACATGACTGGAAGATCCCAGAAAATGTGCTGTATCTTCTAATAAGTTTTATTTTCTTTCTAATAGCCTGTTTATCTTTTTACTAAGTAATGATAAGGCAATTAGTACATCATATTTCACCATTCACATAAGTTAGAGATCCAACACCAAAATTCTGTGATTTTATGTCCTAGGGACAAATTTGGGTCAGGCAGAGGAAAACATATTTCCATTGACATATCAAAACTACAAATGCCAAATCAGACTGGATTTCACTTGATAGACTACCATTTACAGCTATTTATATTTTTTTTTCTTTTAGGCATTTTATAATATTCCACTTTATGACTCATTGCACACAGTTACCCTTCTGAATTTTTCCTAATTAGCAAGCATATACGAGCATATGTAGAGGGGGAAAAAATTCCATGAAGAAACTACTTAACAAGGGATTTAAGTATCTAGTATCTCTGAAGACTGACCTCAGAAAATTGGATACTGGTCACTCTAAAGAACCACAAAATATTTCTGTGAAACCAGTCATTTTGTTTAAGGATTGAAAAAAGAACATGTTTTCTAAAAAATTTGCAAGAATAGTTGCAAGAACAGTTAACATCTAAAAAATGTAATTTTGATTAATATATTTGTCTGAAGGCAAATACATAAAATTCATTAGCATTCTTCTACTTGGAGTATCAGCAGTCACTTCAAGGCCATTCATAAAACTTGAAAAATATTTGTGATCTCTAAGCACAGATCATGTGCCAATGGCCTCACATGCACTAATTTACTTCCTTTCCACCCTCCAACCAGAGGTTTTGTGCCATTCTTTCAGAAATTTCCTATCAATGTAGAATAACAGTCTTAGAAATCTTGATATTCCCTAATTTTGAAGATGCAGCCAATCTGGTAGTCTCATGATTCTACTTTTATGCAGATAAAGGAATTCAGAACAGATTTACAATTTAAAGTATGTCAGACTTGGTTTAATTCAGTCAGAAGCTCATTGTGCTTAAACACAGAAAAACAAACAACAACAAACAAAAAACCTGAACAAACAAATCCCAAACATTTTAGACAGTATATTTCTGATTTTGTGATATTCAGATAGAACCAAAGATCTCACAACAAATAAAGTTATGGCTTAGAACAAACAGTGAGATGTGCAGAGACAGGTGAGTATTCTCACTGTTCAACAATATATGGAAAAAGAGTGAGGATACTTATCATCAAGACTGATGTTTAAAAATCTTTATTTTGACAACATTTGTAAGTATTCAGGAAAATCTGCATTAAACATAAGGTCAAATTCTGCTTTCAGGCTGAATTAATATGAAAAAGTTTGCGCCATGGAGCCTCATGCTGTAACTGCCAGATGAGTGGTAAGTTCTAACACGTACCACAGTGAAATTTGGAATAATATTGAGCTCCTGAGCACAAAAACCAGAACAAAGTTATATTTATAAAGAATTTCAATAATAAGGTCAAAATATATATAATGAGCAGGACAGTGTTTATACATTCATGTATGCATACATTCAACCAAAAAAGATGGTTGCCTTTTTCTTTAACTGATATTCTGGGGCATTCTAAATTACTCAGATTTGATGACACTGGCAAAGTAGTTTCTAAGCACAAGAAGCCCCTCTTAGAAAACTTAATTTCAATTGTTCTTGTGGAGAGAACCCTTGTTCACATCTATCACATTTTGTAATAAGATACTTTTCTCCTGAGTTGCTAAACAAGCAAATAAACAAACAAAAAATCAATTTCTTTTTCAGTAGGTAATGAGAAAACACTGAAGAAAAAAGGTTAAGAAAACAACTTTCACTGGCAAAAATAGAATCTACCAATTAAGATCAGAATCTTATTTCAAAATTAAAGATGGCATGTTTCTGTCAAGAATAATTCCTCTGGAAATTACCTTTGGTTACAGGAAATCTATGAGATCTTTTTATGCATAGGACTAAATCACATTCTATTAGCTGTATGTTTATCTGTTACTTAGGAAAAGATAGTAGGTCATTTATTCTGAGCCCACAGACTGCCTATTAATACAAGATTATTATAAATTGGAAACATTTGCTTTCCTTCTGACAATTAAATGGTAGCACATTTTGTTTTGCTGTTTGGCATTTACTTCCTCCTCTACAGCTATTTTTGGTTACCTTCAGCCCTCCTCTGGATGTTGTTATCCACAAGACATTGAAAAATTAGTTTCTTGTGTATGACAGAGTTGAAGATGAATATGGCATCTGGCAATGCTGTGCTCACAGAGACATGAAGGGACTCTTCTGCTGGGGGCTGGGGGGAGCATTAATGCCTTATGATTTCTGCCCAGACCACCTACAAGTGTTACACTTACTAAAGGTAATAGAAGTTGAGCACTGCAGCACTGAATGATTTCAGCTGGGTATTTGAATGGGTTTTTCCCCCTGAATGTGTTACAGAACCCAGTTTTCACACACATATGTAGGATTTCACCAACAAAAATGCAAATTGGTATTGCATTGCAGGAAATTCACATTCAATGCAGAAAGAGGAATAAACTTTATCAAACAGCTTGCTAGGGACAAAATGAAAGGAGGAGTGTTTAGCGCAGCAATAAATAACCTAGATCTCAATACGACCTCCTTGTGAAGTCAATACCAATGTTTACTGATGTTTTACCCAGCACCACAAGGACAATCATTCTAAGTTCAAATGAAATTTAAGAGCACCTGCAAAGGCACAAAGTATGCAAAACCCATGGAATTAATTTTTCCAGCCTTTTTCCTGGTAACTCTTCTGCTATCACAGAATTGTTATATTACCCTATCTCTGCCAGGGTCTGTTAATTCTTTCATTAGCGCAAGGACATTTCTGTCAAAGAAACATGATATTATAAAGTTCGCTACACTTCAGACTCACTCTGTGGACAGCAGCAATGAAGTACAACCCAAATATCTGGCAGCTTTATTTCCACATCACACAGAATGAGATGTTTATTATTCGAGATGGCTCTTTTGGTGCAATTTACAAGTTGGAAATAGTCCAAGAGAGTCCACTTTGGAGCTGGTCAAGTTCAGGAAGTTCTCAGTCACCTCAGACAAGACAAAAAGACAAGGCTTTATTGAAATGTCATCTGAGTCTTGTAGGATAGGTTGTCAAGGATGGTCACCCCTATAAGGTGGGACATGAGTGTTTTTCAACAGACTCAGAAGTCCTGTTTTGAAATATCTTCACACAATGGCTTGTCTAAGCTTTTGGCTGCTTCCTGCTCGGTCATGTACCAAGATTTCCTTCCCCTAAGTCAGTAAAGGGGCAGAGAAAGAGATGTGTCATGTCTGCACCTCACCTCAGAGATGAGAAAGAGAACATTCATGCCCCGAATGGGATACTTTTTAAGAGGACTATCTCACCGAATCACTAGGATTTTCTCATTGTTTCATTTGCTTTCAAGTCTCTTCCACCACTTCATGGAAAAGTTTTATCCTAGATTAGCAGAAAGTTTATTTAAATAATTATTTTAAGACATAATATAAAAAACTTCACCAAAACTAAGGTAGAAAACTTTGCTGTCTTAGAGAAGATCTTGTAAATAAGTTTCTTTTCAGGCTTTCATTTTAAAAGCCACAGGCAGAATCTTTCTCTCACCCTTGTTCATCTTAAAATCTTTTCTGGCATAAGACAATTGAGTTTCAATCTTAAAGTCATTACTTCTCCTATCAAAAGGAAACTTGCAGATGCTTTTGCGTTAAGTACCAGCTATCATTTGCTTTTACAGACCTGAATTGGATCAAGTATATTCCTTTATTTTTTCCCTTAGGCTTATTCATTGGCAAGATGCAAGCAATTGCTTTTTGACTGTGTAACTTTTCCCTCAGGAACTGTACTTGTATTGACTGGAACATCTATAACTTCTGACACCAGAAGGATTTTCTTCTCTCAAGGCCATTGTTTAGGTTTGTCCAAAACTAAGTGGGCCATATCATCTTCCCTGGCTCTTCCAGGCAGTTGTACAGATTTCCTCCCTTCCAACCCATTCCAACCAGCATTGTTGTACCAGCCACATACACTTGAACTACCTTTACTCCACTGTCACATACATGACCTTCTCGACCCACACATGGCAGTAACTTGCCTTCCTTCCTCCTGCATTTCCCCTCCCCAGTGAGAACTGCATGGATTTTTGGTCAGTTTAGACATGATGGCTTGAATAGAGTTTATATTATAATCAGTTTATATTATAATCAGTACTTCGAAAAAGAAAGGTGGTATTTTTCAGGCAACTCAAATACTCTTCTTATGCACATTGTTCCAAATGACTTCTGGCAGCTCACTTAAAGTGCCACTAAAAGACTACACTTCTCACGAGTCAGTTATAAAGCTACTTATTGAAGAAGGAACAAGCTGCCTCTTTCCTCCCAGTTGTCAAGTGATTTATGGAGTTTCTATTTAAAAACCAAGAATGAACAAACATCTCTTGGGAAGTCCAAGGAGTCAACATTTGCCCCAAGCCTGTTCCAAAGGGAATCACTGCAGGCAGCAAATAACACAGAAAGACAAAGACATTTTTGCATAGGGAGAGATATTAAGATACTATCCCCCCACTCCTTCCTTTTTGTTTTTGTTTGGTTGGTTTTTTGTTTTGTTTTGTTTGAGTTTTTTTTGGTTTTGTTTGGTTTTGGTTTTGTTTTAAATCGTAACCCAGAAATTTCTTTGTGTTTTGTTTTGTGGTCTTTGCTGGTGTTTATTTGCTTGTGGGGGTGTTCTGTTACATAATATACAGTTGTTCACTGCTTGATGAGCTGAAAATGAGAATTTTGGCTCAACAAGTTTGGCCCAACGGTTTGTGTCATTTAAAGTGCAAAAACTTTGAGACAGAAGCATGAAAAAGACCAATTGATCTCTGGGCTTGGGAGCTAGGAAAACTGATGGGTAAGGGAATCATGTTCCCCAACCGATGGAGGAAAATTAAATACAATCCACTTTTTTATTTACTATGTTTCCTTTTCACACCAACTGACACACATCAACAAAGAAAGTCATTTATCATTCTCAGGAAAAAACAGAAAAGCATTAACTTTATAACTATAGTCTAAAAGCGATGCCTGTGGGAGATGTGCAGGTTGCTCTTTTTGGATTTTGTGTCTCAAGAGTGAAACTAAATGTTTCCGACTATTGCTGTATAGTAAACTTGTGAAAAAAGAAGCAGATAGTGTCTTCAGAGACTTGTAAGGCACTCTCCGAAAAGCAGAAAGAAAGGTTTCTTTTTTGATAACTTTTATTCTACAGCAGGCAATTAGTAAAGAAAAGGCATAGTCTACTCGTGATTTTAAAGTCCCTGAAGAGCTTTGCATTGTCATGGCAGAGACCATGGAGATACAACATGAACTATGCTGGGATATTGCAGAGCTGTTCTGTGTAAGACCCAGTTGGAAAATGAAGAAAACATGACAAATGAAGACACAGAGGAAGGAGAGAAAAAATCCCCAAGAGATAAAGTAGAGGAGCTATCATTTAAACAATTTTGCAATTATCTTTTGCAAAGCCTTAAAACAGAGGAAAGTTATCTTGTTTCTGTGGTAGAGAAAAAGCAAAACAAACCACAATGGTTTTAAAGCAGTATTCTTCTCTGACCATGCTTGGGAGCAGTTTTCACATAAAAGCACTAATACTAACCCTCCTGTAAATCAAAAAGGAGGAACACTCTTGTATTGCTTGTGTATTCTACTGGCAGGTGGAAAAATATGGTGGCCCTGAAATAATCACTATATTTTTGTTCTTTATTTCTTACCAAACAATGACTTGCAATGCATGTTTCAGCTTTCCAGGAGTTAGGTCATGAGCCTCTGCACACAGTGCCCTGCTATATTTTATTTCCTGTCGAGAACTCTCTTTTCAGGTCATCTCTTGTCCCTGATTCTGTCAAGAGTTCAGGGCAATTCTGCTTCAAATTGCATAAATCTACAGACCTTAAAAATACAAGATTAAAACACTGTGCACAGCCTACAAGGTGTTTGAGAATTTAGAATTTAGTGTGGCTTTTATACATTTCTTGCTTAATTAATGTGCTGTCTTTGGCTGGGATACAGTTGCTTTTCTTCACAGTAGCTAGTATGCAGGTTGTTTTAGGACTTATCCTGGAAACAGTATTGGAAACTCAATACTGTTGAGTATTCCTTCCTGCTGGTCAGGGCTCATACAAGGCCAAGGCCTTTTCTGCTCCTCACCCCACCCCAGCAGGGACTGGCTGGGGTCCTCAAGGGACAGGACATGGCTGGGACAGATGGCCCCAGCTGACCAAAGGAGTATGCCAGACCACATGGAATGGTCATACTTAGCACATTAAACTGGGTGAAGAGGAAGGAAGAGGGGAACATTGGGAATGCTGGTGTTTGTCTTCCCAAGTTACCATTGTGCGTGATGCTGCCCAGCTCTCCTGGAGATGGCTGAACTTGTACCTGCGCAGGGTAAGACATGAATGAATCCCTTTTTACTATGCTTATGTGTGTGATTTTTACTTTACCTATTAAACTTTCCCTGCATCCCAGTTCATGAGCTTCTCACACTTTTCCAGTTCTTTTTCCCACCACATAAGGAGGATAGTCTCTGGAGCTTAGCTGCCAGCTAGGATTCAAGAACAACATTACTTGTAATGAGGTCATGGCCCAGAAGTTTATTGCAAATTACAACAGAGAAAGGTCAGCACCAAATGAATTTTTCAGCCTACAAAAAACTGGTTCTAGATTAGTAATTTGATATTGGTTTCAGTCTAAACACTAGGATGCCTCAAAACTGTTTACTTCAGAGTTTAGCTATCTTAACAAACAGCAGCTGGAAGCCAGAAATTGATTTTATTTTCTCTACCTGAGAATTCTTTGGTGTTTTGACAAAGGTTTTTATTAATATCACTCTGAGAAGACACAGAAGAGGACATGCTGAATTAGACTGTCTATTTCTATGTCTCTCATGTTTTTGGTTTTCACAGCTGTTTTCCTTTCTTGGCTAGCTGAAGTGTCTGCATGTTTAAATATCAGACTTTTTGGTTGAGTGGAAGGTCGTGCACACTGATAATAGAATATTATTTTTATACATAAAAAGCAGGATGGGGATGGGTAAAAGGCAGCTGCAAAGTGGCTTAGGTCTGAGTTGAACCTGCAGGAGCTTAGCTCTGTCCAGCAGACTGTGCACCTCCTTGACAAGCAGGATGCACGTGTAAAAGCTTTAAGGAGGTACCTAATGTCACCTGTATGGGTCCAGAGTTCAGTATGAACAGAAGGACAGAGCTGCAAGGTGCTGGCGGCCCCAGGTGATATAGATAGATTAGAATTTACAATGGAAACAAAGAGACCTTAAATCTTCAGTAAAATTAGATCATTTTCCAAGAGAGGTTGAATAAGAAAGCTCACGAAAGTAAAGGAGATTTTTCAGTAACAAAACCATGGAAAAAAGTAAGGAAATGAGTTACAGCAAATGAAAAAGCAATTGAAGTCTGTAACCTGAAATGCTGTACAGCTTTCCAATGATAATGATAAATTAAAAGAGAACAAAACAAGAAGAAGAAGAGGAAAAAAATTTAACCAAACCAACCAAACAATCAACCAACCAATGAACCAAAAAGCACAACTCAAAAAAGCACTAAAAGATCCAAGAAAAACAGGGTTTAGCACCAAGTTTTAAAGTGTAATGCTAAAACAACATATAGTATCCAGTCCTTTGTTCTCCAAAAAGAGTTAAGAGACAGTCCTGTTTCTTTATGCCACAAAGAAATCATTTATATCTGCAGTACCAACAAGGAACCTGTATGTTTCAAAATTAATTCATGTGCTTAATACATCAATTTTCAAGATGAAAACTAATTCTCTCTGAAATGACAACAGTGAAGTTAGAGAAAACCAGTTACATGCTATATCAGGGTACTCTCTCATCTTTCCCATAGTTGACTACTGAATTAAAATGACTATTATTGGAATTTCTAACATGCCCATCATTTCAATAAGCAGACATTTCTCAATTCTGGGAAAGCACATGTTCTTTTTTGGTACAGAAGCCAAACAGTGCTCCCACAGGGATTGAGCCTGAGTCAGTCCTGTATCAGGCCATATTCTTTAGAGGCTCTAGATACAGTAACACTAAAAGTGAGCATACCTATGATGCTGTCGTTTCATCTTTTTTAACCTTTTCCCAAGTCAAAATAACTACTTAGCTGGTGCAAAATGAAGAGATGATAGGCAGTAACAGGTTGTCATTATTTTCTTGAAGGAAAGTGACTGGCATTAACGTGATGAAAAGTTAGGAGTGCTAATCATGAAGATGATTTGAATTACTGTCTATAATAAATCAACAGAAGGCATTGTCAAAAATGATCAAGTGACAGATCATAAGTTTCTCTCAATTCAGACATTACTGTTAGATATACATTCTATGAATAATCTGTGACACAAAAGACAGGTTAGGAATATGGGGTCCAAAATTCCTTATAAATTTGCTTTATCTATGCATTTTTCTAAACACAACTGATGTAGCTGCTGACAAGTATTGTTTGACCTTGCAGTAACCATTGTTTGGTTCACAATAAGTTAAATATATTACAATTTCTTGTTTTATTACCTTTCTTAGCCATTGAAATAAAGTTGGCATACTGAGTGTCTGAGATGGACCACTCTGCACTGCAGTAACCATTTATAACTTTTTATTGTCTTCATAAAGATTATTTATAAGATTCACAAAGATATAAAACTGTGTCAGCATGTTACTTTTTCTGAATAACTAAATGCTAATTAGTTCCTTTATTCCCCATGGGAGAGAGCCACTATTATGCTGCTTAAGCTCACAATTTGGAACAAAATAGTTTAGGTACTTATCAGAACTGATATTTTTTTCAGAATTTTTCTCTACTTCTATAAAAATGTGCCATCATGAACTCATACAAAATTATATTTCTGGGAGTTTTTCCATGTAAAAACAGCAAAGCACCCCATAGTTATTTTTCAAACAACCTTGGGGGATGGAAGCTAGTATGTGCTGATCCTTCTAATTCACCATGGTTTCACTAGGAATTTGCCTTCAAAAGATGCAACTTTATGATTTCCAGGCTACCTTTGTCTCCATTATGAGCACAGAAATAAATTTATTTCCTTAACCAAGCCAGCGAAAAGAAGTATTTGAACTTTAAATTTCCTTTTTTTTTTCATTCTTATTTCTGTCCTTGTCCATTTTTCTTTACACACTAGCTTTCCTCATCGTGTTTAGATACAGCACACCTCTCACATATATATTTGCATCTAAGAATTAAATATTTACATTGGAAAAGAACCTTACTTCATATTTTTCATCCATCTTTCACAGTTTTCCATCTTTGAGAAACTCTTCCTTCTCTCATTCACCTCTCCATTTCCCAGTTTCTCTCTTTTTTGTTATTTCCCCCACTATTTAATTCATGACTAGCAAGGATCTATGTTTCATTAAGTTGCATTTCTGCTTATGTTCTATACTGAATAAAAATAAACATCAAACCCAGTATTTTTTATCAATCTCTTAAGGGAGAATTGGAAGTGAGGTATTCTGAGACCTCAAGCCTAACCTTTTCCTCACAGACTATATGTGAGATTTTGTGTCACGGAAGAATGTACAGAAACATTCTCCAAGCTGCATTGCAGAACTCTGTGTTGGCAGATGTAGCAAATCAACCTGCTGCCATTTACCTAAGAGTAGGAGATGATCAAGGATGTTTGAAAAGTTGGTCCTTAGTTTGATTTCAAGAAGTCTTACCCTCGCCATGGCTCAATTCAGATGTGAATACAGGTGCTAACTCACTGTGAGTGAGGTTCTGACATTTTGCTAGACACCTCCACCTCGAACTTTTTATCATCTTGACAGCAGAATCTCATTTGCAGCAAAAGGATAAGAAAGACAAATCTGTGGCTTGACACCTTGTGACATCTTTCTATGGGTGATGAATTTCTCTTACATGACAAGTTCAAAGTTACTAAGCAGTGGATGGATGAGTGGCACAGTAACTTTAGGCTTGCTGAGAATGACAAGAATGCATCAAGTCATAAAAATCAAAGCAGTGTGACACCTTTAGGAATGGGTTTTTCTATGTACTTAAGTAGAAGTGAATATATTTTATTTCTTAGGAAGTTAAATTCTGTCAAGAGTAACAGATCCACAAGAGACCATAAGTATATTTACTACTACTTTCAGCCCCTTAATATTTTAACCCTGATGGAAATGTCTCAATGTAGGATATGTCTCACTTTTCTCTTGTACAGGCCATCAAAGTTTTCTTCCTAATAATTGTCTTTTTTCTTCTTATCTTTGGGTTTTTTTACTTTTTTTTTTCTGACAGTTTTTATTGCTATACCTCTTCTATTGTTATTACCTCTGCTTATTATTTTAGACCCCTATAACCTTAGTTACCTCTAGAGTCATGCTGTATGAAAGACAATTTCACAGGGAACACACACACACTGATATTTGGGACAAACATACATAGGTAAGGGAATGTACATACAGAGCCACAGAGCTCTGGCTTCAACTGAGAAAATGACATGCAAGGATTGATACAACTCTGTGTCAAGACCTCAGGGTAAGATCTGCTACTCAAACTATGGAAAACCCAGTTGTAATGTCTTTCTCTTCCATATGGATTTTGAGCCTGTGTTCCTGAGGCAAAAGCCACGAAAGCCTGACTCATATGGTCTGAATTTGAGCACACTGTGTTGTTCTTGCCAAAGCTGCTCTACTTTTTGTGGGCTACTTAAATATTCACCCTAGAGAGAGAAGCAGAATGTGACCATAACCCTGGCCAAGGTACTGAGCAGAGTTTCACATTTGAAGGGAAGAAAAAATAGTATGTATTACAGTTTGCAATTCTTAGGACATGGTCTATGAGGCACCTAGCCTGTGATTAGTTTAAATAATAATGATAATAAAACACATATTGTAATTAATAAAATATTTATAATATACAAATCAAATAAGTATAAAACATAAAAATTATAAATGTGATTCACTTATAAAAAGTCTTGTAAAAGGGGATGTCACAATGAACTTTCTGGGGCAAATATACATTATTTTGTTGATTTTCCTCCTTTTGGGAGAAATAATGACACTTCAGAAAAATCAAACCACTAAAAAGTTTATGATCATAAAAAACCTTGTTTATCTGCCCATGATTTTTCTGAATTTGGAGATTTCTCTCTTGATACTTCAAGGGACAATCCACAGTAAGGTTTCAGCAGCAGTATTTAACTGAAGATATGTCTATTTTTGACAAAATATTCTGTTAGTACTAAACAGGTATAAGATAATGGAAATTAACATCTGTTAGTCCAAAAGTAATAATTAGTAATAACTGGGGACTACTAATTTACTTTTTTTTTTAGTCCTTCAATTTTTCTCTCAGCACTCCATTAGCTTTTATTGGGAAGAAACAAATTTGATTTGCATCCCATTTTTTCAACTACTCCCTTGTTTAACCACTGGCACAAGCATCTAAACTCATCCCAGTACTTTGGCATGACAACCGTCTGCATAAAGCTTTGTTGGCAATGAAAGGTCTGACCTTTAGACAAAAAAAATTTCTTAGTTTTATTTCCTCTATAACTAAAGGAAATGAGAGTCCCTAAAATGACCACAGATTTTAAAACCTGTATCTCTAGAAGCCAAATTTATTATATAACTCATGGATCCTATTATCCAGTTTCTCTCTTTTTCCTTTGTTTTCAATGGTGCCTTCTCTGCAGCATGTAGTCCCCGGACTGCCCCTCCTGCTCTGTGCAGCAGCAAGACTTCCCCTGGCCTCCCACCATGGTCTCTACCACTGTGATGACAAGAGTGATCACAGGAGCTGTGATTTGTCCTCGGCCTGGGTCTGCTCCCGGAGCAGCAGAGCTGCTGGCCTTGGCCACTGAGTGCTTCAGCATGTCTGTCTGGGGGCTGCACTTGGGGCCTGCTGCCCACCTCAGGGGTTCTGGGCACCTCCTTCACTGCTAACATGGATTTGCTACGTATCCTTGTGTCTCCTTACTGTGGTTCTCCCAAAAGCAACCTCACTAACCTGGTCATGGTTATGCACAGACAAAAAGCACTCTTGATGATGTGGCCTGCTGCACCAGAAAATAGGGAGAAATGTTGACCATTTGTAAATTCTTCTCTTCCTCACACCAAAAAAAAAAAAAAAGACTGGAGTGATTATACTTTGATTGGAGCACTTGAATTCACCAGTGTAAACACAGAGAAATCAGGATTGTAAATTTCCCAGTGTCCACCTTTGACAGGGTAAGGAGATGGTTCCTCAGGAGCTGGACTTCTAGTGAAACAATAAATTCCAAACTCGAACCTCAGGAGCTGAGTACCATCTAGCTCTTAATATCAGTGGAGCTTTTTCGCAGTTTACACTGTGTTTTCAGATATTTCTGCTTGGAAGAGCTGTTTTATTCCTGTTTTCTACTGAAAGTTATTACTCCCAATAAAACCAACAGAAGTCATTGACACAGTATGAAAAGAATGTGGATGAACTACATGTAGTATGGCACAAGCTTAGTGAAACTGATCTTGGCTAAGATATTTTTAATTGATGTAAGCTATTCTGATGTGTTTTAGTCTTAGGTTATCTATATTCTTTTCTAAGGATATGAAGTGTGCATAGTTCTATTTTAAAGAGTAATGCATTAACAGGATGTTTGATGTTTTTCATTTCTGTCATGCAAGAGCATGGCTAGCTGCTCTGAGCTAGAAGTGGAAAAGATAGAAAATTTTAAAATTGTCTGGACTTCTATGTCAAGTATAACAGACCAAGAAGGCTTTAATAACCTCAAATCTATCTACTTGTCAATATAATAAAATAATTGTGCTTAAATGTTCCATGTAGGAGTTGAAATTTTTGTAGAATCGATAGATAATCCTAGTATTAATTTCCCCCCTCGTTTTCAGTGCAATTTTTGTAATGTTCTGATAGGTAACTCTGGTCATAATTTTTACTATGGTCATTACAAAACATTGAAAATTCTTAATTTTCTTCTTAATGTCTGTGGCATTATTTTAATCATTGTGGAAAGGTAAATAATATTTTCTTGCAGTCTCTGAAATTAGCTGAAGCCTCTTTTTAATGCTAGTAGCAAGGTACTTAAGCAGATACTTCTTCATGCTCTGAATAATAGTGAGTGTTCCCAACAACGCTCAACAGCCACTTTTTGTGTGGTGGTCAGTGCAGGCCCTGGAAGGAGATCATTTTGATACTACCGACGTACCCTACTGATATTAAAAATAAGCTCCATTTCCTGTGGAAGAGGAAAGATGAAGAAAGAAAATAATTAAAACCCACATAAACATACTGTAAGACTTAAGACACATTAAGGTGCATCCACCTTCTCTCCTCATCAATTTCTTTTTCTTCTCCTCACTTACAAAACTATTAGCAATTTTCTAGCACTACCACGTGCTAGTTATAGATGTTGTAGACAGGCTCTGCGGGATGAATGCGTTATAGACAAAAACCTTCTTTGCACCTCTCAAATCCCATTTTCACCTGTTCACATGGCATTCACCCAAAGCTCATAAACAGTGTGCTCCTATGCTGAATGAAGGAGACTCAGATTGAGTGTGAGCCTACCAAAATTACTTTTCCCCTTGTGTAATTTTAACGCATTGTGCTCTAGAAAGTGTGGGAGAGGCCACTACGTGAGATTTAAGAGATTGTGGTGAGAAAGGAAAGAAAGGAAGGAAAAATTGCCAAGTGTTTACAGATGAGAAGTTAGAGAAATATAAATGAATGCAAATGAGAAGTTAGAGTAATATTAATTACTTACACAGAAAAAGAAAAACTACAGAACTTAAAAGCTTCAGTTCAATTTATTTTATAGTCCAGAGAAAAATATTAATTTCCTGTTGCATGGAGATGAAGATCTGGGCAGTTTAAACTTATTTTTTTGTTGTTTATCAGATTCAAACAGTGCATTTTGAGTAGTATTCTGCTTGGTGTGGACCTGGTAGACTACAGGATAGTAAGTGCATGTTAATATCTATGAATTAGAACTAGGTGAAATAATTTACTACCTTTATAGATGAATTTCTTTTATCAAAACTTCAGATTTTGATCAGAAGTTTTATGGACATTCTAATGCATATTTTTTAAGAATGGTATAATGAAGGTTTCACCAAAGTCATAGGATATTCATTTACCTCATGCAATGCATGGAGTGCATGCATTACATGGAGTGCATGCAATGAATGTAATTGGTATCACTTTAAATGAAAAATAAATACAGGAAAAAACCCAAACCCCTGAAATTTTAATTTTCCTGAATATAGATTTAAATAATATTGCTGCATATCTAAAAATTACTCTCAGTCAATGACAAAGTTTTATTTAATATAAAGGAACAATAAGTTATAGCTCCTCAATGGAAAGTAAGATAAAGAAGTTCTTCTAGCAAGAATCAGAGATATCACTGAATATAATACCTGCATATAATGAAAGAAAATATGTCCCTTGCATACTGCAATTAAACTGACATATTCCTGAGTTTCATTATTATTGGTAAATAAAATGCTAAATTAATAAGGCATTTTATTTCATCGGCAACTTGCTGCAATAATGCTGAGCTTCATGGATGAAAACTGCATAGACAGCAGTGCAAAATTTATTGTTATGGAGGATACTTATACTTTGATTACCTGTTTTTCTCTATAGACTATTATAGACTAGATGTCTATTATTGCATTTTAAACATCTGTATGTCACAGAGATTTATTTGGAAGCACTAACTGCTTTCACTTCTTTCAAACAGTGACAGTTTAAGGGATCACTAGAAAATCCAATTAAATCCTGCAGTAAATGGTTTTCTTCTAAAAAGGTATTTGAACTACCATATACTCTTGGTGAAGGCTCATAAAGAAACATACAAATCAGTCTTCAATTTTATGAGAGAAGGGAAGAAGGGAATTCTGTAGGGTTCACAGCATATATAACAAACATATAACTCTGCATTCATTCCTAAAACAAATATTCTATTCCAGTGTGATTTTAATCTTTATTTTAGCCCTCAATATACAGTGTAAGTAATGGGATAACTGCATTATTAAATAGTAATTATATTGTTTATAAAAATAGCATTACAGCTCATATCAATGTGGTACCTACGAGCAAAAACTAAGATGCACCTGGAAAGTTCCTAGTTTATAATATTTCCTCTTAAATCCATAACTCCAGTGACACATATAGAAACAAATATTGGATTTTTCATCTGATATAAGATCTTATCCATCTACATATCAGGATTTTTCATCTATTTAACATTGTCACTTGACTGAGAAGCAGAAACAAGAGTCAAAAAAGATCCATGGTTTTGTTGTTAAGTTCTCCATGTTGTTCTGCATTCTCTAGAAGAAATGTCCACTAAACCAGAATTTAAAGCCAATACAAAGAAGAAAATAATAGAAATTAATTTGGTTAGCAAACTGAAAAAAATAGTTTTCTACTCTTATTAGGTTGAAATATTTAAGTGTTAATACCATGACAAAAGCAGTCTCAAAAAATGGAAAAAAATCAACATAACTGAGAGTAGGAGAAGTGCAACCTGAAATTAGAGAACCACAGATAATATGTGTGCCCAGTCCATGAGGAATCCAGATGACTAAAGATTGTACTGATTACTTTCACTTTGGCTGTAAGATACGCTTGTTGAAGAAAAATAGTACTCAGCATGAACAATCTCAAGAAAGTTTGATGGATTTCTAGGGTGCTGTTTTTGTCTTTTGTGTGAGTAAAACAAAATCACCACAGTTCACAAAAGGTTAAGTGTGTAAGAGCCAGCAACACCTTCTAGAATACCTCACTCAGACATTTCTTATTTTGAAGAAGATTAAGGCAAACAAGGCCAGTAGTTATAGTCAGAAATTCTCCAACACTAGATCACTATCCCAAACATTAATAAGTATTCACCTTTCACTGTTTTTTTTTTCTCTGTTCTGCCCAACTTGGTTGGGAGTGCTTATTTGTGACTCACTACTTTACAAAAGCATGTGTACACAAGAATGAAGGATGAAAATTTTTTGAGGATTTATCATATTGATAAAGATGCTTGCCTTCATATGCATTTGCAATGCAATACATTGCAATGCAATACATTGCAACTATGTCCAAAATACACTGGTAAGAACTTCAGGAAATAAGTTAGGTCCATGACAGTGAACACTTTTTGAAGTTTATGCCTGCCTTGTATAACCCACATGATGACACTGAGCGGGCGATGGCCCTATCATGTGTGGCTTTTCCACACTATGGTGAGCTCTTGGACATTGTGCAAAAAGAAAACAGAGATTCAACCCCACCCTCTCTCTGCCAGATGCCCTTCCTAAGCCTGCAGAAGAGTTTAGGATTGCAGGTAAGCAGTGCATTCCAGTATTGATATAACCAAAATGGAAGGCTTCATCAGTAGAGACTGATATTAAAGCATCATTGTTATAGAACATAATTTCAGTATGAATGCAAAATTAATAGCAGCAAGTAGATTGTTGCTTCTTCTTTGTTACTTTTTATTACCTAAATCTATGCTTGTTGGGCCAAATACCCATTAAATTCAGACATGGTGATAACATGTCCACTGTAAGCCTCCCCAGCTGAAATGAACTTCAGTAAATGAGTCAGAGCATTGGGTATAGAAAATAAGTGAACAGTGTAATATAAAACTTAGCCTGGATGCCTTTTTTCTCCTGAGTGAAGCAGCACTTTGTATTTTTCTTTTGGTTGAAATTGATAATTGCACCAAATTGCATTGAAATTTGTGGGAATGCTGCTCCTGAACAGCATAAGTTCCTTATGTGATTGCTTCAGCAAGGATTTCACAGATAATAAACTCGTTAAACACTGTAAGCTTACTTCATTAATTATTGAGCATTCTTCCAATTGATAATTGGAGTTGAGCTTTGGAGGTATTCTACTTCACAGAGTAGTGCTGGCCAGAGCCAGCCCATAAGGAAACCTGCTCATTCTCTGTGGAGTCTGAGTAAGATATACGAGAAAGCACTCTATGGCTGTCTGATTATTACCTGCTTTTGTTCTTCATATTGGCAGAGGCAAGATAAGTAGAAGGCCAGGAGCAACAGAATTTCAGGATCTTGAGGTGATTGATTGAAGGATGAGGACCACTTGTTTTCCTTGATCCTTTCACTAGGAGGGAAAAATGTTGAAAGGAATAGGTAGACCAACCAGAAAAAAGTGGAACAAGGACAGTGTTATGGGCAGAATGTTTGGATTTTGATCTTGGGATGTTCTATAAAACACCTGATGGGATACACCTTTCTCAGGGGATGAAAAGGGGTTTTGCACAGGAGTTAGCAGCTCTGATGGATGGAGCTTCAGACTAGATGGGCTGGGGGACAGGGAAAAACCAGGCTTGCCAGGCATAAATAATGGGACAGCATGGCAAAATTTGAGGCAGTGTATGCTTATGAGATCCTTCAGTTTGGTCTGTGAGGTGTTGGCTACAATGAGCTGCATTTGAAATGTTCCTAGTCCATCTTGGGCAGCACAAAGAGCAAACAAGACAGACTCGAAACTTTGGCCCAGTCCAGAGAAATTACATCATTAACATAAACAAAACCTGCTGTGATGAGACCTGTGACTGGTGTGGATGAGACATGGTTCCAAGAAGTTTTGGAATAACACCAGCCCATTCTAATTTGAGGATGGTGACCTCACAAACAGGGAGGCGATTAATGCATTCTGGACCTCTGCCTTCAACACAGATGATGGTCTCTGCAGGTGCCAGTGCCCTGACCTGAAGGACCATGGCTGTAGGAGTGATAATCTCCCAGTCAACCCTGAAGTCTTTTTGCCTTTTCTGATAGAAACATTCCATGAAAGCTCTATCATGTCAATAATATTTGGAAATTGTCATGACACAGAAACTTCTTAACTTTTGTATCCCTAATGTTTTAGGCAGTTGTTCCTTAATGAAATTTAGTACATTCTGGAAAAATTAATAAGTTCTCACAAGTAGAAATTTTAACTTTATTTTTAGTTCCTCCACATCACTTGTTTTCATAGGAATATGTTTTGATCCTGAAGGAATTCTATAATTAATCCTTTATCATTTATAAGTCTCATCTTTTGCATATTTTGTCTCTCTGTGATGAACAGGGATTAATTATGCTTTTGTACCAATTCTACCATCCACTGTGCAGGAATGTTGAAGTTTGCTCAGGAGCAGTACTTATGAGAATGGTCAGGACAGGTAGATGGAAAAAGTGGCAGGCACAACAGCACAAGGAAGTAGCAAGAAGTCATCAGGTTAAAGGGCATTAAAACATAGAGGGTAAAAAAATTAACTTTTATTATTTAAAAGGCATATCTTATGCCAACAATAAAAGCAGATATTTTGTCTGAGGAGAGAGAATAAGGAATGACAATTAGAAAATTGTATTCAGTATATTGCCATATGTATATATATATATATTGCCCAATGTTCTTCTGAAAACTTTGCTGTAATATTGCTAGCCTGATCTACTCACAGCAAGTTTGTCCAGCTGTTTTGAGCCTTCTTACCAAAAAAAAATTCAAGTTCTTATGCACATATATATATATATATATGTAAAACATGCTGTGAAAGCATATTTCCAGACAATTTTTTTACCCTGTTAGCACAAGAATAAAACAAAGCATCATGGGAGCCCAAATATCCAGCTTGAGGGCAGCTTTAAAGTGCTAGCTTTATTCTGTTCTTACTGCTTTTGGCATTGGTTTTTATTTGATTTATGTGCTTCGTGTATTAGGCAGTTACAAAGCTTATGCTTTTGAACTTGAAGGAAAAGATAAATCACTTAGGATGAATAAACAGACTCGGGGTTTTAATATAGAAAGGGTATAATTCTTTTTAAATTCTGTCAAGTGTTGACAATTCAATAGTAAAGACATAGGAACGCTGTTTCTTTTTTAATATATTTTTTTAAATATATTTCTTCTATTTCTCTGTTTTTAAAATCCAAGAATAAATTTCGGTATTTCTTCTATCTTTACAGTTTTGTCCTGGAAACCTAAACCAGATATTCACTGCTTGTGGCAGGGTTGGATAAGAGAAATGCAAACTACTAGTCATGATTAATCATCACAAAGGGTTGACACCTGTAAAAAACAGTTGTTTAGATTAAACAAATGTTGATTTTTAGAAGTACTTATAGAAATAACTCTGAGGTAACATATTCTCACGCCTTGTATATTTAGAATGCTCATACAGAGTACAAGAAGAAATAAAATAATCAGCTCAGTAAGATGTGGCACCCTCTTCATAATATTGTCTAAACTGGAGGTCTACAGAAAAATATTCTATTTCCTGTAGTACATACTGGCAATACCTTTCTGTTAAATAGAAATTGTGAATAATGTGAGCCTGTAGGATCTTTCATTCCCATAGTAGCAACAAAACCCAAAAGCATATAAAAAAGAGAACTGTTGCTTGCCACTGCTCTTAACTGAGAAAACAAAAATGAGGAAGATATTTTCTGTCTACTTAGAATCATGTAAAAAAATAAATTCAGGTGAGGGTAATTTTTCCACTCCAGTTGTTTCAGAACCTACCCTCAGCTTTCTGTTCATGCTTATTTCTCTGAGTAAATTGTCACTGCACAAGGAAACATCTCCTTTGAGTCCTGTCACCCATAAATTAATATTATTCCTGTCACACATAATTTTTTTTTTTGTGAACCCTTGAAGATGGAATCTATCCTTCATGGTTTGGCAAACCGTGTCTCACAACTCTTTTCATAAATATCTCCATACTAGTAAAAATGATCATTTTAAAGGAGAGTTTCAAAAAATTCTATTCCAGATGTCTTCCCTACTCTAATAGTACTAATAGAAGATCCTGAATGAATCTGCAATTTGGTGACACAGAGTGTTATAACAAATTCATCGTTCCCTTTTTTCAGTATAGTAGAGAGCTGTATTGATTCAAAATAGTACGAATATGGAAGGCATTGGAGAGAAGACAGAAGTGCACTGTACTGAGATAGCTGGGTTAAGTAAGGGCGCAGGAAATAAATTTCAGGTGGAAAGGATTTTTCTTTTTTTAAGGAAAATTAGTAATTTCAAACAGTTTAAAACTAAATTAAACCTTCAATGTATACAATTAATTGAGACCTATTTTACTTTTGCAATAAAAATACAAATTGTAGGCAAATTATAACAAAAAGCCATTTGAGAAATAAAATGGTTCTGAATTTTCCATAAATTCTTTGATTTTTTTCCTTAGAAAAATGTGTAATAAAAACAACATGTATTCTCATAGCATCACTGAATGAGCAACTTTTCTCCAGGAAATTCACCTAATTTTGAATTATCTCAGTTTAATGCATGAAGAATCAATAGATACACTGAATTCACTATGGGCATGATACATCTTCACCTCTTTTGTCAAGAACTGTTAATTTCTGACAGACTTTCAGGAATATTTTTTAACATGCTTGAGTAAGTTTGCTCTTAGTACTACAGTTAAAGTCATAGCTATACACAATGTCATTGTACTGTAACTACTGAAGTGTCATAGTAACTAAAAGCTTGACAGAAGAAATAGACTGTCACAGCATAGAAAAAAATCAAACAAATGAAATTATTGTGTTAATAACATCATATCATTAGGCCAAAACTTTTAAACAGAGCAATGAAAAGAATAAGGAAATGTGAACTTTGCATCCACAGTCTTGGTAAACAAGTTGGAAAAATGGGTCACAAGTCTTTGTTAAGATTCTTTGCTGCTTTTGTCAGAGATGTTACATGTAGCAGAACAAGGGTCAACAGTCCTAAGGTGAGATAAGAGCATTGACTGGCCATGAGTGGGGACCCCCATCCAAGTGGACAAACACTGAGCAGCCTGGTCTAATTTCAAGACTGGTTTTCAGCACAATTCTGGACTAGTTGGCCAAGGATATATGCTATGATTGAGCAAACTTCTCAATTCCCAGCAAACTTTTACTTCTTTTGCAGCAAAAACTTTGAGGATAGTCTAAAGAAAAAGGTGGCTACTTTTGATTCTGGGGAAGCTCTTACCAAACCTGTGGAGTGTACAGTGAAAGGGAAGATGTATTTGAGGTGGGTGCTACACACCTGCAAAGATGTTAGGAAGATATGTCAGCATTATAATATAGAAACTTAGAATATATTATGTTGGTTTTTTTTTCTTTTTATTGCATTTTATAATTTAGACAATATACTGCTCTCAAAGCACAGTGTTGATAGAAAAACAATATAAGAAAACTCAGAGATTATGTTGAATAACACTGATATGTCTTTAACATAAATTAAACTTTCTGAGGTATTCTAGTTATAAATTTTATTCAATAAAACTTACAGTTTGGTGTACTTTTAAGTAGTGCTCAATTTTTTTATTCCCATCTCTAATTCAAAGGTAGACCTCAAATCAAACGTCTAACAAGTCTTCAACTTTAAGATCAGGAGGGTTGAGAAGGTTTCTTTTACTTCAGTGACCTCTGAGAATTCAGGGTTGTGGTGGGTTGACCCTTGTTGGGTGCCAGGTGCCCACCAAGTCTGACTACCACTGCCCTCCCCAGTTGAGTACAGGAGAGAAAATACCACAAAAAGCTTGTGGGTTGAGGCTGGGGAGGGAGAGATCACTCACTCATTACCATCATGGGCAGATTCATCCTGGGGAATTTCATTAAATACTACCTGGACCTTGTCATGTCCCACATAAGAAAAGAGAGAAGTCTGAAAAGACACTTTAAATGAATCTGATAAATTCTGTCACCAAAAAATTTAGTTCACCTGTACACTTTATACTTTCAAATATTTTCATAGCTATTCAGCTAATTGTTTGAACACTTCTCAACCAATTCTACGAGAGAAAATACTTAAACATCTATAGTTCTGATAAATTACTATGATTTTTGTGTGTGTGTGTGTGCATACAGCTGTTTAGCATGTATAAAGTAGCATCATTAAGAGGTCTCATTTCAGTATCCTAATGATGAATAAAATAATTAAGTAAAGTGGCAGAGCTTCCCTTTTCAATCTCTGTGAAAAAAAATAATAGAAGTGTGTAATTTCTTTGTTCT
This sequence comes from Emberiza elegans, assembly GCA_024865655.1. Lineage (NCBI taxonomy): Eukaryota > Metazoa > Chordata > Aves > Passeriformes > Fringillidae > Emberiza > Emberiza elegans. Next base: position 776,536 of record JALJVW010000661.1, on the reverse strand, counting down.
TCAGGCCACTTTTAATAAATTTATGGAAATGAATGTATTGCATATAATGTAAAAATGGAATCTTGTCAGTTAATAATTTCGGCTGGTGACATATATCTTCTAGTGAATTATGTGCGAACAAAAGTTATTCACTTACTGCAAACAAGGTTTCTACAATAAGGATTAAATAGTTGTAGTTGAAATTATTTTCTTATGAGTGAACAATTATATTTAGAACTATTTTTCAACTCCAAATGGAGTATAATATGACAATTTTAATACAGCAATTTTAATAAAACTCATGAAGGTAGTGTCTGGATTTTGATCACCAGACAAATTATACACAGCTCTATTTGGGTCTGGATGGATGATTTTATTCCTGTAACAAAATCTTTGATCAGAAATACCACTTGCTTCTGATGATCATATGCTATTATTTATACTTATAAAGAAAAATGGTATGGAGAGGGAGCATGAGACAATAAAATCTCTCGGGAAATCATTCAAGCATCTTAAATGAAGAAACAATGAACCTATATAATTTTGTCTGTATGAGCCTAAAATATTCCTCATTACCTCATTACAAATGTTATTTTAGAATCAAATCTATTAGATCTTCTGCAACTGCCTCTTACTTTTATATCATATGCTTTAAATAGCTTGCAGTTTTACATTATTTCAGACTTTGTTAATATGGTATCTACATTAAAACCTTCATCCTTAAATTTTAGCTTGTTTCAGAGGTTTTCCTGACATGAAGAACAGCTTATGTTTATTTTTTACTTGCTCAGCTTCTTTCGAAGAGCCCAGTCTTCTGTGTTATTGTTCATTGTTTAAAAAGAGATTACAATATCTCTAATATAAATACATTTATTTTTCAGAATTATCCATTAATTTCCTCAATAAAATAGCTTTGGTATGTAGATCAATGAAATTATAAGTATTATAAGAATATAGAATTGGAACTAGAATTTTACACAAGGCAGGAAATGGTAACCAAATTAATATAATCAAGAAAAAGTAAATTTCAAATGTTCTATGCAATACATTATAATATTTATTATTTACAATGTGCCATTTATGCAAATCACCTACTGCTAAGCCATTTTTATAGACTTTGCCAGTGTAACATGCATTTTCAGTCAAGCATTAAACACAGGAAGAGTTGATCATGTGATCCAAAAAAGTCTGACAAGTTGAATTGTTAGACAGATTTGGTCCTTGAGCTCCTAACTGCACCATCTCAAACTTTATAACCATAGAGTCACCAAGGCTGGAACAGACATCCTGGTCACCAAATCTGTCAACCTGGCACCATGTTCACTTCTAAACTGTGTCAAGCATCACATCTACACATTTTTTGAACATGCAGGAAGGGTAACTCCACCACTTCCCTGGGAAGCCTGTTCCAATATTTTATAACCCTTTCAGCAAAGAAACATTTCCTGATACTCCATCTAAATTTCTGCTGGCACAGCTCGAGGCCATTTCCTCTTGTCCTGTCACTGGTTGCCTGCAAGAAAATCACAACATCTGCCTGGCTACACCCTCTTTTCGTGTGGTAGCAGAGAGCAACGAGGTTGCACCTGAGCCTCCTTTCCTCCAGGATAAACACTCCCAGCTCCCTCAGATCCTCCTCACACGACCTGTACTCCTGATTGTTCCCCAGATCTTTTGCCCTTCTCTGGGCTTGCTCCAGCACCTCAAAATCTTTCTTTTAGTGTGGGGCCCAAAATTAGACTCAGCGCTCAAGGTGCATCCTTAGGTGCCTAGTACAAGGGGATGGCTGCTGCCCTGGTCCTGCTGGCCATGCTATTTCTGACCCAAGCCAGGATGCCCTTGGCCACTTCAGCATACCCTGGCTGCTGTTGAGCCACTGTCACCAGCATCCCCAGTCCTTTTCCACTGGTCATCTTTCCAGCCACTCTTCCCCAGACTGTAATGCTGCCTGGGGTTGTTGTGGCCCAAGAGCAGGACCCTGAACTTTGCCTTATTGAAAACCACACCATTAATGGGCCACAGCCTTGGCAGACCAGCCTGCCCAGACCCCTCTGCAGGGCCTTTCTGCCCTCCAGCAGACATTCCTATTCAACTCTGTCATCTGAAAGTTGACTGAGGGGGGCACTCCATCTCATCATCCATATTATCGGGATATTAAACAGGGCTGACTCCAGTACAGAGCCCTAGGGAACACCACTAGTGCCTGGCCTCCAGCTGGATGCAGCTCCATTCACCTCCATTCTCTGGACCTGGCCATCTAGTTGGTTTTTAGCTCAGAAAACAGTGTACCCAGCCAAGCCACTGGCTACCAGTCTTCTTCAGAATTCTGTAGGACACTATCAAGGACTTTAGTGAGGTCTGGATTGACATATCCACAACCTGTGCCTCACCCACTAACCAGATTATCTTGTTGTAGAAGGACACCAGGTTGGTTAAGCAGGACCTGTCTTGGTCTGATCCCTCGGTTGCTCTCTATGACATGTTCCACATGACCACACTCAGGGGATTGATTCCATAACCTTCCCCAGCACTGAAGTCATGCTGACATCCTCCTTCTGGCCTTTCTTGTCACATCTGCCAGCTTCCAGTTATGCAGGATTGCTGGTAAATGATTGAAAGTGGCTTGACAAGCTCTTCCACCACCTCCTCAGCACTCTTGGGTAGATCCCACCCAGCCACACGGGCTTGTGTTAGTTTCAGTGGCATAGGTGGTCACTGACTGTCCCTCATGTATTATGGGGGCTTCATTCTGCTCCCTCTCTCTGTCTTTCAGCTCAGGAGGCTGGATACCTTGGTGACAACTGGTCTCGCTGCTAAAGATTGGGCCAAAGAAGGAATTAAGTATCCCAGACTTTTTCTCATCATTTTTTCTCTATGTTTCTGCCATATCCAACAAAAGGCAGAGATTCTCTTTGGCCCTTCCTCAATTTGCTGCAGATGTATTTTCAGGAATATGTTTTATTGTTTTTCACATACATGCTCTGATTAAGTTCTAAATGGACTTTGGACCTTCTAATTTTCTCTTAATAATTTCACAACAGTCTTCTAGTATTCCTGAGATGACTGCCTCTTTTCCCCTTTTTCTTCAGCCCCTTAATGTTAAGTAAAAGCAGTTCAATTCTTAATCGGAATAAAACATTAGAAGCTCTTGAAGCATTATCAAATTTTATCATTCAATTCATATTGAAACTCCTATAAATATTTTAACTAATCCTTTTATATCTAAAGGCTTTTTATTTTTTTTAAATATACAATGGAATTAAAAGTTAAGGATAAAATATGATATATTAAAAGATAGAGGAGGAAAGAATTTTCTTAACTTGAGGATAACTGCAATGCATTATTCCTAAATTGAGAATAACTGAAATGCACAGGTATTCTAATTTTTCTTAATAATTTCATTCCAAGATGATTTATATGTCCTCAACTTTGTTATTGAAGTACATTACACTCTAAAACCTGTTGCTAAACAGACCTCTATTCTGCCTGCCTATCACCTCTCATTAAGCAAGTCTCTTTTGCTACCATGAGCCTGCTTTTGTAAATACATTGTTAAAATATGTTGCATTGTTAAAATATGAAAAAAATTTCCAGTAGTAACTGATTAAGAGATGAAGTTAATTATTGCTTTTCAATGGGTGTAATGAACTAAGTTATTAGAATGCATAGGTTAATACAGATGATAATTTCTTCTCTTAATTACTATCAAGACTAACACTTGTCTAAGAGAAATCTGACCTTATCCATTGAGTATTTATCTTTGAAGTCGATAGGTCGGTCATAATGTCTTTCTCTGAAGGAGTCAATACCAATTTATTTGTGAGCATGATGAATACTTATATAAAAATTTGTGTAAGAATATGTTGACAAACATATGAAGAATTATGAGAAATAGGATTTTATTCATTATCCAACTTTCCTACCTTGTAACAAGTCTTGATTGGATCTTATTTTTAAAAGCTTTTACCTATTTTGTGATTAATGATTTATTCACAAGCATTTTCTATATTTTTTTCTGTATCATATGTGTTTATTGTCCACATGATTTTGCTTAAGACAATTTCAATCTACTCCGAACAGTGAGTGCGTGTTTAAAAATTCAATACAAAATATTGTAATCTTATATAAGTGTCTGAGCAGGAAAAAAGATTATTTTTTCTTCTGTGACAGGATCAAATCATGCTATCTACAGATAGACATAAAGGACTATAACTCTATCTCCAACAGGCTTTGCACTTTTGCAGAGTAACCTGGTCAGAACTCACCTCTCTGACACCAAGTAGCCATATGTCATCTGGGAGTCTTTCTGCTCTCAGATTTTTGTCAATCCTTTCACAACATGATACCAGGATAATTTTTTTAATTTTGTATAAATGGTGGATATATACCAAAAGCAGTTTACAGGGTATTTACTGAGCCTCAACATTTTTACCATATTTTTTCTTCTTTCACCACTATGAAAAAACTCCAAGTTAATCCTTTTGCAGAGTATTTATCTGTTGGTAGGCACTTGGTGAAGATTACATTTCAAGTCTTTAAGTTTCATGAGTGCAATACTGCATGCTTAAAAACCGTATCTTTGATATTTAATGGTGTCATTTAACACTTGAGTGGGCCACAGCCAGGAATAAAATTTACGTCTGTTTGACTAACAGGTTTGATTTTGCCAGGAGTGTGACCAGATAAATAAAAGGTGACTAAAATTAATGAAGCTGTGAAAACCTTGAAAGCGTCAGCTAAACAGAGAATTTTTAAGCCTGGTGAGTTTTCAAGTCTTAGGAGAGCTGAATGAAATTCTTACCAAATTCCTCACCCTAGTACATGCAAAGACTTAAAACAGCCAAGTTCCATTCCCATCATACTATTTCTGTACTGGAGACAACAATCTTTTTCCCTGTCAGGTTTCACAAAATGAAACAATCAACTCCCTGGACTGAAATACTGTCAGCTTTCAAGCTGCACTTTCATCCTGGTAAGTCAGCATGCCAGCCTTAACAGCAAAAGTTTGTGAGCTCTTCTATCACAACAGGCTTGAAAGAGTGCAAGATGGGTGAATGAGATTTGGAAAATGAGTCTTTCAATGATTCACTAGTCCTTTACTGCTGTGGATAGTATTTGATCATCACTGGCTTTCACACATTTAGACTGAGCATGCTATTAATATTATATCGAACAAATGTGTTATTTTTGTACAGACACCTTAGTAGAATAATAAAACACTGAGCTCCACAAAGTCCTTTTGTGCATGTTTTTGCTACTTTAGCATGATAAAACTTCACTTGTGAAGTCTGAGCTCTCACTTGTGCAGGACTATAGTGTCTCATCTTGATTGTGCCATGGGGATACAAAAACCACCAGGAGGAATTCCTGAAAAGGAGTATGTTTTACTCCCCAAATAATCCAGTTAATCACAAAGGCCAAAACTAACTTCATAAAGTATGTTAAAGGAATTCTTCTCTTTCCTACCAACTTGTTGTCATGAGCCAAGTTGCCAGCTTTCGTCCTGGAGATCTTCCAGAGATGAGTGAACTTTATTCTGTCTATCTTGAGCTTCATATTCAGTAGTAATGTGCAATTTTGTAATATGCAATACTCCTCAAAACATTTAATTAATGAGGTGATTAGAACAATTCTTTTTGAGTGATGGTAAAGTCCAGTGACAATAACCAAGGAAAATGGGACCTTGCTGCCCATTTTTATTTCCTGAAGAACTTGATGAAGGATTGATATATTCCATGTTTTGTAGTAATTTCTTAGAGTGCAATACAAAAAACATAGTGATTTTGTTTGTATACCAGTAAGCAAACTGTATGGGTCCTACAAAAACTACAAAACAATCAGTCAGAAGCAATTATTTGAAGTCCCTGGGGAAGCTGATGGATTGCGATTGCCATGAAGATTTCTCTTCTGCTTTTAAGCAGTGACACAACGTGGCTGGACTTTGAAGTGTAGCTCATGTTTTCTGGGTGAAGCAGAAATTCTACTTCATACTAAAAAATCACCTAACATGCAGGAGGACTTTTACACATAAATTTCATGGGAGTAAATGAAAATTTCACAGAGTGAAGTCTGATAGCAAACTTGAGAGCCATGTGACATCATCAAGAATACATCATGCTAAGAGGAGTTTGGCATACTGTCAGTTACTTTCACTCTATGCATGCAGAGCTTAAACATATACTTTAAAAGGTATGTATTGCATTCTTCCTTGATGACTCTGACTAATTGAATTAATAAGATCCAGCATAATATCACCTTTTTTTGCTTAAAAAAGAAAAGCATGGGCTCAGACACTAGGTATGGGTGATGTCGAAAGGGAAGAACATCAGTATTTAAAGACGTCTGGTAAAATTTATATCTGCAGTCCTGAACTTCAAGTCTTAACCAAGGATAAAACAGGTTTGATTTTCACCTGATCATTATTGCTGCAGCATCCAGAAAAATAAGTCCCAGATTGGAAGACCTAAGTGCAATAATTTTTAAATTATTTGATTTGGTTCCAATTTCAGATGTTATGACTCATGCCCTATTTAATCTAATTATGTAGAAATTAAGACTAAGGCTAAAACAAATAATTTCCCACCAACAAACATACTCACATATAGATACTTGAAAATGTATTCTCCCACTGCCTTTTTAAAAGCATGCTGTGACTCTTATGCAGTGGTCTGAAATTAGTGATATATATCTAAAGCCCTCTGTAAATAAAGCATTTCAGAAGAAGGTAGAGTGTCTCAGTACTTCTCATAGTCTTTAGTATTTGTTTTCAAATCACTTTTTGCATGGAAATTGTTGGATCGGATTTCTAAAACACTGGAATCCCCAAGGTCACTTACAGAAGATTAAGGATTGCATCTGGAAACCACATCAATGTATTTCAGCAGTGAATTTGCAAAAAACTCTCTTTTTTTAATTAAAGCTGAATCATAACTAAAAGTCAAATAGATACTAAAATTTTACAACAATTTGCAAATGCCTATGTCTTTTTATCTTTTGGGGAATTCCTTGTAATTTATGTTAGATTTACTGGAAGTATTTAAGCATATGCATTTTGAAATAAATCATTAAAATAATATTTGGTTAGAAAAGATTAATTTGGCATTGATTATGAAATCATTTTTTCTTGAGATGAAACTTTAAAGGAGTTCATCTGAAAAGCTGAAAGAGCTTAGGGAACACAAAGCTCAGATGACTGACTTTACATACCTTCATTAATAAGAACTTTGTATTGCCTGCAGAAACTTAACATTTTTACATTCAAATCTTCTCCAGCTTAGGGAGAAGCATTATGGAGCTAAATTTGTACATGGAAAAAATCTCTGGATATCGTTCTGAATTAATATGTCTGAAGGCATTGGAATTTGTTACACCGCATTGCATGGAAGTCTGTAACTCAAAATCAGATTTTGAAGAATATACGTGGAGACAATAAGTGTCTTTCTCAATTTTCCATTTTAAAAATATTCAAAGATTTTGAACACATTTTGCACAAGCTGATTAGAAGAATGAATCATCATAAAGGCTTTGTAGAGAAGTTCTTAATTTACAACTTACTACTTGCAAGCATATTAGCCTTTTAGAATGAAATTATTGTTCTCGGAATTTTATAGAATTTGATGATAAAGAATAATTATAAAAATAGAAAGTAAGTATTCACAAGCCATGCTGCTGGTTTTTCGCATATCTTTAAAATATTAACATTTCATCTTTTCTTCAGCTTGTAAAAATTTGTGTCCTTTTTTATAATTATTCCAATTGTCCTGGCATGTATTTGGGGTAAAGCAATAGATATTCCAGGGTATCAAGAAAAAAAATGCTAATTTAAAAATACTTTCATAGACATTTTCCTAGCCAGATGGAAGATTCTGCACCAGGCCAGCTATGCAGTTGTTTCTGACTGAGAGACTGGTGCTTGTAGACAGGCATGTGTAACCCCTGCTCGAGACCTGATGTGTATGACAGGCTGAGGGCTAAGCCTGCAGTCTATATCCAGGAGAATTCCCATTGCACACACAGGGTTTAATGACTTCAGAGGAAGCTTTGTCAGCACCTCTGAGACAAGAATTATTGCTGCCTCACAATGGAAGCATCAGCTAGTTACCCTCAGTTCAGTTTTGACCCAATGATTCATTTTTATGAAACTCCAGATATTTAAAAGTTTGCTTCTGTGACTCAATGTAGTTCTTCTCTCAGAATTTCCATGTGGAGTATTTCTCTCCAGGTATTTTATATATTTGTTCTAAAATTGTTTCTTTAGACTGAGATTTGCTATTTCAAATAAGGCTTTCCCTGGTCTAAAAAGGGGGAATGGAATTTGAAGTAGAACAATCCTATAAAGCTAAACTCTAAAAAATATATTAAATAATACTTAATTGAACCTTAGTGATCAGATGTTTTCAGAAGCTTTTTTTTTCTAAAACACCAAACCCAAAACTCAGCTGTAAAACCATTTACTGTGACTATGTTTTTCAAGAATAAAGAGTTCAAATTATGAAATTAACATATCTGAAACAGGGCTGATATCACTAATGGATATTGACTCAGTAGGCTAGCTAGAACTATACTTAACTAGATTGAGCTATTCTTGTTCAATAAGGCTATTCTCATGTTTATCTTCACCACAAAGAAATGTGTATGCATTTTTAAGCATTAAAGTCACTGTCTCAGAAGGTCATGAGGCCATTTAAATAGAAGGAACTTAGATATTTATTCACATGCAATAATACTAATTAAAAAGAAAAAAATCGGAATCTTGAAAATATATTTCTCCTAGTGAGCATTCATGAAGCATTATTACAACAATACATGTGACAATTAAAGAAAGGGTATTTCCTTTTCTTGAAAGATCATTTGTGAGATATCATTGGAGAAAGATTAAATTGATTGCATTGATTGAAACGCAGTGTAGGTATTTCTCCCTAGCTTCATCTTTTTAGCAACAATAGTAAAATAAATCTTACCAGTTGTCAATGAGTGAAGGCTTCAGTGACTGATCACTGACAAAGGTTCTTGGGGGGATTTTTCTGCAAAGCACTCTCTTTATGTGTCTTTTCTATAGTGGCCATTTATTTTTCACATGGAAAATTAAAATTTTCAGTAAAGTCGTTATTCTCATTTGGGACTATGTTTCAAGTACATATTTGTTTGGTTTCATTCTTGAAAAGTTAGAAATGTGCCCTGATGTTAAAAAATTGTGGAGATTCATTCAATTAGAGTGTCAATATTTGATTGAGAAATCAGTAATGAAGAGCAAAGCAGTGACAGAAGTGTGTAAACAGCAGGTAGTTCAGAGATAAGGGAGAAACCTCAGCCATGTCCTCCAGAGCTGAGGCACAGCAGGATGCTGTCTCTGACGTTGTCTCAGGGCATCCTGTTGTGCCTCATTGCTGCAGGGACATATGGTGTCTGAATTCCTCATCTTAACAGTGTCATACTGTCTTAATACTGTCTGGTGTAACAAGAATACAGAACAGGGCACTGCCAGGGAGCTCCTATAATCTGCCTACCTGGAGTGTTCCTCCTTAGAACAACAAAAGCCTGAACACATAGAAAGTTAGGAGTGTTAGAAGGCAGATGTAGAACCAGAGACTTTATAATGTAATGACTTTAACATTAATGGGTTAAAAGAACTGAAGTGTGAAAGCTGTTATTTTTTAAGTGTCAGGGCAGATGCAGCACAAATTTATGCTTGCTACCCTGATGTGAAAACAATCAGTAAATGAACTGCAGAGCAGGATTGCTTTTTAGATTCAATTAAAAAATGGGTATATGTGTCTGTACGCTTTTTTCTCAATTACTTCTGCTTTTCTCTTTGTGCAATTCTAGCTGCATTGCACTTGGGGAAAAATGTAAAAATAGATAAAGTATTAAATTCAGGTAAATGTCATTCTCTCTAGTAAATGCAGGAAGAACAGTTCCTGTATATCATCATCATGGAAGAGAATTAATATGATCTTTCTTATTTGCTATCAAATTGCATGGCAATATCCTGGATTCACTCCCGGAATGTAGGTTTGGGAAAAAGAAGTTGTTTCCTAATAGCATTAAAATCATAAACTACAGAAATGAAGACTTAAAATTTCAAGCCCTGAATGGGCCAAGGGAGAAAAAACACCAGCACAGAAGAAGGAAGCATCTTGCATTTAATGTGATAAAACTGTTGAAAATGGAAGAAAATTGCAGTCACATTCCCTGGAGCATTAATATAATGCTTTTCAAGAATTGGCATGTCATCTCTATCATGCCAATGTTATTTCTAACTGAAATGCACTTTAAAATCCACAGATTGTTGCTAATGAAATGGGGAGAAAGAAGACAATTCATCATCAATAACTCCTTTCCACATTGATGAAATTGAATTGATCATGGGATGGTATGAGTATTTAGAATTAAGGGTAGCCCTGCTAATATATTACCGAGGTTTTTGTTTGTTTAAGTCACACTCAGGGTGTGGAAAAAATGTCTTTTCAGCCCCACAGATAGAGCTCCTGTTCACCTTCCCCACTGAAGTGACAGCGGCATGGCAGGTGAGTGTTAACCAGGTTGAAAAGTGTGGAGGTATTGCTGTGTCAGCTCTGGTTTCTAATCTTCTCATCGCCTTAGCCTGCTACGTACTCCATCAGCCAGAGAAAAAATGTGGAACAAACCAAATAATTGGTAACTCTTGATTAATAGTGTAGCAATGGTTGGATTTCTTCAACCTGTGTGCCATGAAAGATGCCCATACTCCTTGTTGCATAAATAAATTGTCTAGAAAGAAGAAAGTTGAGCTTCTTCTTACCACTACTTGTAATATAAAACTGGTTGAAATATTTTTTTAAATTATCGTGGAAATTCTTCTCCTTACACAGACACAGTAACAAAAATAACCTTTAGGACATCCATTTGTAATGCCAAACTCTATGAAAGCGTCAAGAGTTCCCAGCTGTTTGATGTTGAAAGAAGAAGCTCAATTTCCTAAAATTGTGTCTCACTACTTGAAGGTGTTTGATTTAGAAAAGATGACATGTGCCTTGTTAATGCCCAACTTTTTCATTGTGACCACCTCTTTCCTTTCAGATGTGTACCAAAGCACTGAGAAAAGCACAAAGATGAATCACTGTCTCTCATATCAGGCTTTCACCTATCAGTGTTGACACAAAATTACCCAGTTTCAAGTAAGTCCATGTCACCTGTATGTTGGCATCTAAAATGTTAAAAATTGCAAGGCAAGATATCAAAATTGCCAAGTTTAAGAACTACTCAGATGACCTTTTGTTATCTAGAATTAATGCAATGGGAATATGATTTTACCTGATGTCTCTTATTACACCCTCTTCAATCCAAAAGATCATCCTGATTTTACTTTCAACCTGCACATATTAGGAAAAATAATTTCTCCTTAACTTTACTGATGTCCATAATAACCCATGGTTTTTAGACTCCAAATTAGTCTTTTCAGAAAGTGGGAAATATTTGGCTGATACAAATGAATTTATGCATCACTCAGGATGACAGTTTTCAAACTGTGAAAATGTGCACAACCTCTTGAGGGTTCAGTCTGAAATTTCTTAATTCCCCAGGCAATAGGAAGCACAATTAAAATTCCAGCCCAGATAATTTGGACTATATAGAGGTTTATCTTTCTTCTTTATTTTAATGAAGAGTTGTCATTAGGACAATATTGCAGTAGAAAAACAGGTTTTTACTTGTCCCATTTCTGTCTGCTTAATTAGGAAAGCCAAATTATTTTAAAACACTATTTTTAACATACTATTCTTAAATAAGACATGACTGTGCCTTTCAGTTAAGCTTAAGGTTTACTGGAAATTTTGAAGCAATTAGTCATTTAATACTGTGATAGAATTTCAAATCAATAGTTGAAATGTCACTAGCAAATAAAGAAAGCCATTTGGAAGAGATACAGGAGTTGTCAAAGAAATGTCAAGCTATGAAACTGTAAACATTAAATATGCCCAAAAATGAATGCAATGATTACTTCAGGTTTGACAGGTAGATACTCATGGTAAACACTATTATATTAGCATTTATTCAGACAACTTTGTTGCTTGAGCCAAACCTGGTGTCTGTACAATCCAACCTCACTGATACACATTCCATACATCACTGAAGGACAAGTACCACACAGATAACCATATATTCCAATCAGGAGAAATGCCCAAAAGAATTGAAATGGAAAGGTAAGTAAACTCATAACCAGTGATAGAGAATTCATGGTCATTTATTGTACCCTCATCATATGCTGGAATTTACTGGCAATTTCATTATGAACATATCCTATACAGAGCCAAGTGGTATTTTTTCCCAGCTCACAATCTAACCTACCATTTCTTTAGCAAAAAATAAATTCAAACAATGGTTGTTTAAGTGATTGTTAAAGGTCAGAAGCAGGAGGAAAAAGCCTTTTCCTGTGAAATGACAACTATTAATAGTTGTTCCTCATCATACTTTTTATAGTTGTACATCTCTTCATCTGATCTCCCAAAAAAATACACTACAAGCAGTACAAAAACTTTCCATAGGACATTAGTAATATTTTCCTCAAGAAATCTTAATCTTAGAATCTCTGGTATTGTGCCAAAATATTGCTCACTATCAGCTGATTTAGAAGATGAGAACAAGTTTTTTTCCTGGCCATTCTTATTTATTTTATAGATATGATTATCAATGATGTTATTACACTGTCCTACACATTGGGAACTTTGACTTTCATTTAAAAAGTGCAGGTGAAACATAAACAATAAATGTATAACTTAGGATAGAAATCATTATTTTTCCATGCATCCTACATATAACTTACTTGATACAGTTCAGTTTCGTTATGAAACAGACATATCCCAACCTTCTGTTAAGAGAACTGTTTAACAATTGATTGAATTTTCTCACATATCTTTCTTCATATGTGACTGAGTCCTGGTAATATGATGTCTCTAATTATTGTATCATCACAGCATCTCATACAACTGTGATTGAACACAGGGAATATTGCTGTAGTACAATAATGTATGATAGAATGGGGAAGACATTTCTATGTTCAGAAACATAGTGTGTCATTAAAGTTGTGGAGATATGTGGAAATACTGTATTTCTGTGATGACCAGTCTATGGTTCACCAAATACTGTAGTGGCAGCTTTGGTGAAAGGTCTGTTGAGATGATTCCAAGTTGCCTTTTTGCTTGCTGACCTTTCAGGATATGAGACTGTTTTATGACCCATGCAGCACCCCCGTGCAAATGGGCTAAAATCTTGTTGTCTCTTCTGGGCTTTTCTGTAGGAAATTCATACTACTTCCTCATATAAGTACAGGCTATGGGGTCAAACTCATACACTGTGAGTTTTATTTGCAGCTTGCAAGCATAGCCCCAGATTGAATTACAAGAACCAAAATATAACCCCTGCTTGAATGATGAAAGAGTACTTTGAGATCTGATTTGCTTAGGAAATACTGCACCTAACTACTTTTGGTAATTGAGATTGTTTGACGGATGTCTCTACCCCCACACACATACAACTGCTTTTGCTTATCTGCTGATTTAAAAGAGAGGTCAAATGTTCAGTCTTTCCTTGGAAGGAAATGTGAATTGTTTATGCCTGAGAGGGAGAACTGGGGGTTATCTACATTTTCTCATTGCTCCATTTGATTCACTGAGGAGAAGTGTTTTTGACTTGGGCAGCAGAAGCACCCGGCTGAAGCATGGAAAAAAAATCAGTTCTCTGGAGGGCAAATTCATGCAAAAACAACATAAAAGGATGAACTGTTTGTGTGAAAGGAATCAATATTCACATGCAAATGAAGTCCCTGAAGTTTATGAAGCAGTCCCATGCTTAAGTGACTCACTCTGGAATAATCACGTGAAGGTTCAGCTCTAGTTTATTCTGCCACAGGGAGTTTTGAAAGCATTCTTTATCCCTGAATTTTTTATGATTAAAAGGTCTGAGAAAAAAGGGAGGTCTTGCGATCACTTATACATGAAAATATGTTTTGCCCCAGAACTAGAAGTCTTTTACAATAAAAGTCAAGGTTATGTTAAACATTTTGCACGTGCATTTCAAAAAAATCTCTTTCAAGTCCTGCTAACATGTATTAGTCTTAAGTCAGTAGAGGGATGTAGATCAATAGTCAAGGGAAATCACAAATGCTTTTTCAAGGACTTTTGAAAAAGGTTTCTCTGGAGCTTTGGGCTCATTTCACAACAACAGTCTGCACTACAATAAGGCATTTTCTTTTAAAAAAAATTAACTAAGTATAAGGGATTCACCACAATGAAAAATATGTGTTATTTCTAGAGTTCTGTGTTTTGATTTCTATTTTGTTTGTTTTGGTTTAAGTCTGCTAACAAAGAGGGTGGACTCATGCTTTCAAAGACAAATGGGACTAAATTATTGGGGCCTTTCATCTCTAGAGCAGTTAGCTGGAGGACAGCACAAAGTGTTTAGTCTAGAAATGAGTTTAAATGGTTTTATCTAAAATATATACATTGCTGAGTGGACTTTTCTGCTTTTTTCTATTAAAAAAAGATTCTCTTTTTATAAGGATCTTTATGAATCTGCCTAATCATAAAGGGAGCACATTTCTCTTGCTTTACAAGGAACTTTATAACTTTAAACAGATAAGAAAGTAACTGATCACTTTGAAACAGCTAGTTTAACCATTAAAATTAAATTTTAAGGTCCCAGTCTAACACCTACTGAATGTAATGGAGCTGAGAAATTCCTACCAGAGAGACACAAGCTGAGAAACCTAAAAGACTCATTCTTCTTCTCATTCTTCATATTAAGAGTTTACATCTCTGTCACAGAATTAAAAGCTGGAGATGGTGAAATCAGATTGTCTAACCTCCTGGAAATCTCGCTGGACAACTGAAAAACTGCCCATTAGCACACAGCTTTTGTAGCAGGCTACTTACTCAGACATTCATATTATTAGAACAGAAGATGTCTTTTCCTTCTGCGTTCAGATTCCAAATGAGAAACAGATATGAAATGTAAAGTACAGATATGAAATTGGGAGTGAATGGCTCTGACTAAAGAACTCAGGCTTTGTCCTCATCTACTGTACAAGTATGCTCAGGCTTCATGCTAAGAGCCAAATTAAATAGGTCAGTACCTCACCTACTACTGCCTGATGTTGGTGAAACAATCAATCATTGAAGTATAACTTATTAGCTGGTAAGCAGGGAGTCTCCTGATCCTAAAACTTGCTTTATTCTACCGACTCCCTCCATGCAACCTTTTAATCATAATTTTGCAATTCATGTCCTTCCAGTTGTAACAGGTGGGCAGGTAGATATTTTTGTGTACTTTATAAAGGTCGTATCTCTCCCACACTTTTACTTCTTACATGGAATAGGTGTATACTTCACTAATAGCTGTTCCTGTACTCAATACATTCATTATTTAAATGAGTAAGAGATAAATTCTAGGTGATGTTGTAAAACTATGCAGGTATTTCCAAAAATGGAAGGGACTTCCCAATTTGCCTCTGGAAAAAATAAGCAGGCTTTTTCAATAATTTCCAGAAGCCCTATTTATCAAAAAAAAAAAAAAAATCTTGCTTTGTTTTCTTTGATTTCCACAGAGCTAGGTTTGGAGCCTTTTGTATTCTTCCTGGAAGAATCTGCTCCTACAGCAAATATGGAAAAACTTGCAAGAAAATCTGGAGCTTGCAGTTCTTCACTGTGAGATAGATCACTCTTGATTAGCTGAGGAATAAGAAGGATGGCTATCCTTTCTTCCATTCACATATAACTTTAAATACTCACAGTCTGAACATTCCTGAATGCATTTCTCACCAGGAAGTGAGTCATCTTCACTGTTTTCCGCTAGCCATTAACCAGTGCATGGTCGGGATGGTCACACTGCTAGTGGATGCCACAGTAAAGCCATTTGGGCCTCAAGGATGCCTTTAGAACCGCTCTTGAAAAGCAGTGCATGCTCACTGAAACATACAACAGCACACACAGCAGTGGACAGGCCAGTGTCCCTGAGAAAAGGTGGCACAGCAGAGGAGCTCAGTTGCTCTGCAGAAATGGTTGCTGAGTAAATGGCACGAGGTGTTTCCCACGTGGGAACATCCTACCCTTAAGCCCCAATTTTCATTCAGCATGGTTCAGCTTTAGAATATGCCCCTGAGCCTGTATTATTGATAATACCTGTTCTGCTACCTAGTTGCTATTGCTTAGTATATAACAGGATAGCTGCTGTGCCACAGCACCCAGATCAGACATTATTTTTCATTAGCATTTCTACTAACAGCTTATTACTATCTTTCAGAGTGTTTTCTAATTACAAGCATGAAACAAAACTCCTCATATAGACACTTCAAGATCACAAATAGCTTAAACTTTATTAAGAAAAAAGTTTTTGGCTTTTTAGTTACATGTATAAAGCATTTTTTTTTTATTTACTTACTGCTCTCTAAAAAAGATTACATTTTATGTTTGTGTAAGGAAGCAGATTGCTTGTTTCCTGTCTGACTGTCTGACTCACCTTGGTTAACCAAAGCATTCACTGTCTTAAATCCTCTCAGATGCAAGGGTTACTTCAATAAACAATGTATCTAGTACAGGAAATAGTTAGCATGTGTTTTGTACTGCTGCTGGGCCCAACATTAAAGGGTCCTTATACTACACAGCTTCTATAGATATTATTTTTAACAGTAAGATATCCTGATAACGCTGAATGAGTACTTGTTACTTTAACAAAAATCAAAGTGTTTCTTAAATGCTTCACAGATAAACTGCATAGACTAGGAACCTTTCTGGGGGCTTTAACAAATTCTACAGGATGATAAGTGTTACAAAAAAAAATCTCTATGGCTGCCAAATATATGTCTTCATTAGTTCAAGAGACATAACATTTAGTTTTAGTTCTGACTATCTTGTGGTAGCTATAAAGTGAATATCGGTACAGCATTCAGACTAGAAAGTTAGTGTGAACCCATGTGCAGCTGAAGAACCATTAAAATATTCTCAAATAAAGTGAATGACCCCTGTTTCCCTGTGAATTTCAGTTGAATCTTCTGAACTTTCTGAATAAATCTACTCACCAGTCAAACAAAATCAAGATATATTGCTAATAGTGTTGAATATAAATAACAGATATCTACAGAAAAATTAAATATTTCTGTTCCAATTAAAAGTAAAAAACATTCCTGGAAGTAGCTGAATACAAGTAGACAACTCTGTAGGCTTTGTTTTTCCTTTCAAAAATATGCACACACAAAGCCATAAACATAAAAACAATTTTCTGTCTCCTGCTACTCTATTAACTCCATTAGAAAGTACACTTTTTTTTGACCTCTTGAGTAAAAACAACACACCAAACAATTTCCTTTGTGCACCTCTTTTTAAATTATTTCTGTTGCAACTAGCTCCTAAAAGCCAGCTACAAACTTCCAGCAACCCTAGAACCCCCAGATTCTACTCTGGAAGTATTTATATGATAGGACAATGCAGCACCCCCCTTATCTCTTTTGTCATGGGCTACTGCCAAACCAAGAAAAACAGCTCATTCTTCTAATCCCATCTAATGAAATATTCTTTATTTTCTTGTGTTCACTTAATGCAAATTTGTTTTTTTCTTTAATCACAAACTTTATCATCTAGTGAAGAAATACATCAGATCTGAAAATATCTTACAATGCAACATGACTCTTTTTAAAACACTGAAGGATGAAAGTTACCTGTAAACAAGCTACTGCTAGGGAATCAGCAGTTATGCATGGTAGAGCGCTTGTCCTCTACATTTATTTTCCCTTATGAATGACTGCAACAGGGTAAAGAAATTAGCATAATATGTATCAATGATTTGCCACTGTGGTGGGTGAAAAAATACCTCCCACAATTTTTTTTTCATTTTTAAATAACTAAAAATTTAGCTAGATCAGTTATATAAATTTATGGTCAGGGACGGAAGTATGCTGTGTGCTCACTGCTTATTTGAAATATCACCTTCTTTTCTGTCTAGACTGAAATGGCTCTAAACATGTCTTCCTCACTTATTAAGATGGTTTTGATTATGTTCTTGATTCTTGACATAATATTCCTTAAACTTGGCTAGACAGAGCTTTAAAAAAGAGCATAGTATTTCCAAGTAACTGGGTGAACTTGGTCAGTCCCTTGGTCAAGCAGATTCATTTGATTTGTCTGTTTCAGTGACCTTTTGACTCACAGTCATCTGCATTCTGTTCATGCTTTATTTCATTTTCTTTTACTGGACAGCACTTTGGAATGTTTATCATGAAAAGAGCTACATAAATATTAATGTATTGATAGTGTTATGGCTTTTCGAGCCTATTTTTCATTTCATGGGTTTTAAGAGCCACAAAATTTACTGACTATACAGAAAATATAGTATAATGGACTTTCTGAAATGCCCTGAATGAGATAAAATACATGAATTATTAATCCCATGGATGTCAGTGCTCACTTGCCTATAGACAAAATTTTCTGTGCCAATCCAAGATTTTTTTCTACTGTGCAATATTTGTGATGAATACACCTTATGCCTCTTGTCTGTAAGTAAGCATATGTTCTTAATTACATTCTAAAAATACTTACATGAATTTTATATGCACAGTGCAGTCATCAGGATGCACTTTGAACCTCCAAAAACTGCAGGGGGACATTCATGAGGGACTGTGTTGCCTACAAGTAGTGTTAGCAGGCCTCCTTCAACATAGAAAAGCAGAAGCAACTTCAGATTCTGAATGAGAAAAGGAGACCATGCTTTAGGGATGTCTTGACTCAGTTTATTTCCCACCGTCTTTTTTTTTTTCCCATTTCCTGCTGATTTTCCTGTCTTCCTTAATTTTTATTTTTTTTTGGTAGGTATTCTGCTATCTGGACTAAACAGCTAAGTTATAAGCTGTGAGTCTCATTTATCACACCATGGGAGGGAAGCCGTCAAAATCTGCAAATCTGCAGCACAGCACCTAATACAGACTAATGAAAATAAATGGAGCTCAAGGTAAAAGCTACTCACAAATCTTAACTCACCCAGCTGTTTTAAAAATCATAAATGTTGAAGCTCCCAGAGTCTTAGATAGCCTTTATAAGGCAGTGGCCAGATTCAATTGAACCAGATGAAGAATGCATCAGGTCTGGACTTGCCCTCACTTCTGATTTGTATCAGTTGTCAAGTTACAATGAACTGTGATAATTTTTCCTATCAAAAACTGGACTCTGAACATTAGCATTCCATGTTTAAGAGAGGAAGGTGGTGAATATTTTTTTTTCCCACTCATTCAGCTGAAGTCAGTATTATCCCTGTTCTCATAGCTCGCTGTCCCATGTTTCTTCACCTCTGTTCACTGTGTTACTGCATCAGGGAACACTTTTCAGGCATGTTGTACCCTTAAAAGCCTGGAAATCCTCCCCTGTATTTTTGTGGCTGACTAAGATATAAGAAACCTAGCATCCTCATGAATGCTTCTGCAGATGCAGTAAACAGACCATTACTTAATATTCTTCCCACCTTCAACCAAAACCATAGGTAATTCTTACTGATAATTCTTATTGAATATCAACCCTGAACTCGGAGAAGCTTGTGTCATCAAGTACAAAGAAGTCTCTATTTGAGGACAGTCCGCAACTGTACACAATCCATCCATCTATCTATCAGAACCTGCATTATATCATCCATCACCACAGTCTGGATATACTGACCTTCAGAACACACAGAGCAAGATCCACCGAGTGACTCGAGTGATTGCCAAAGTTATATAGGGATGTGTGTGATTGCAAGTACCTATTTATGTTCTAATGTCTAACAATTCTCTCAGAATTTGTTAGGTAAGAGCATTTTAAAAACCAATCAATAAATAAATATCTCAGGCTCACTTCAAGGGCAGAATGTTTACCTCCCTCCAAGTCATTGCTATGACAATATTTCATATAACCTCAGGCAAACAGCAAAAAGTAGTACACCAGCGTGGGAAACCTGAGAAAAATAACTGTACAAATACTTTGCTGCTCGATTTCGTTTTAACTGACAAATAGAATAAGAAAGACTGTAAAACTGAAAGAATCTTCAGGTAATTTGCATACTCCAACAATATTTCTAATTTAAGCTTGGGCAGAATTACATAGCTGGGTGTGAAAATGAGCTTTGTTTTGCTTTTTTCTGCTGTTATGCTGTTATGGGTTTTTTTGCACACAAAACTGGAAGGCAGTTACAGTCTGGTTTTTAAAGGTTCCTTTCACTGCAACAGGAATTTTATCCCTTCTAGCAGGAAAAAATAAATGAGGCAGCTATTTACATTGTTGAACTATTAATTACCAATTTTTGTATGAAGACTATTTATAGGGAAAAATAAAAAAAAGGAAAGACAACCCAGATCTCAAACTACTCAGCTTTAAGATACAGATGTTTTGACTACATGTAGAGCATGTGCAAGGGATTACAGCTGGTGATCATTGCTGTTTTCTAATACACTTCAAAAAATGTAGTGTGTTATTCTTTCATAGGGGGTTTTCCCACCAGATTAGTGGAGGATGAATGGAATGTACATTTTATGGAGAGAAATAAACAATAGATACCTGGCTACAGGGAATTGTAGCTGGGGGGGTTTTGTTTGTTTGTTTGTTTTGGGAGATTTTTTGTATGAAAGGTGTAAGGATCACTGCCTTTCACTCTGACTCATTCATTCCAGAGCAGACAGAAAATATGAAGAAAACCACTGATACTTTGCCATAAAATAAGTGTATTTTTAGGAATCTCACACAAGCCACAAACCCTTAGTCCAGATTCTGAAGTGCTTTATAGGTTAATTTAGTGCTCATCTTCCCAATTAAGGGTAAAAGACAAGTCTCTTAAAATACCCTGGATCTGTGCAGTGGTAGTGGAGCAAATTCCCAGAAAACCCCATATTTTGACTTTTTACTGTGAAGTAATTTTCAGGGAGTGCATGTTTGTTTCTTTTTTTTTTTTGTCATCATTCAGAAAATTCATAATATCTTCTGAAGCTGATTAACATAGGACTCTGTTGAGTAAAAAAGATGACCTCTTAATCACTCATTTTTCTACTAAATTTTTATTAACTTCCTAATTGATATTAATAGCAACGTTTTTATGGAAGTTAGTTGTTAAGTTATGGGGACATTTTTATTCTTCCCCCTTGAACATTCCCTAGGAATATAGCTAAAGCTATTACATTAGTTTTTCAGTGACTTGCTTGTACATGTATTCATTTCCTCTGATTTTCCAAAAACTTTGAAATCTCCAGTATGCCCGCTCCCTCACCTGGCAGAACAGTTGACACAGCTCTTTTTCTCATAATCAAAATCAACTATTTCTTTCTTATGTTTTGAAAAAGAATAAAGAATAATTCCACATATTAGAAATGAAAATGTTTTATTGTCAGCCAAAGTCTATACAGTGGTAATTAATATGCATCATCAATGAGATGACACTTTAAAAAAATTGAAGTGACTTTTAATTGTACTGACACTGGAAGCACTTTGCAAAGTACTGGTTAGGCCTCAGATACAAATGTTTGCAAAATCATTAGAGAGAAAAGTAATTTAAATCTGTTCTGTGTGCAAGTGGAGATACATTATATGAATGGAGATTGTCCTACAAACTGAGAAAAAACAAGTATAGTGTGTTACAGAGTAGTAAAACACAGACCAAAAGAATATGAACATTAGCCAAAAAGAGACACATGTGAATAAAAATATTTTTAAGCCAAATCATGCAGCTGGAAAGAGATCTAATGGGTTTAAAATTATTATGAACATGTTTTGGCAGGCAACTTGCAGGCTTTGAACCATAAAGTCTAGGAAGCTTTGAAACAAAGGTAATTGCAGTGGAAAAGTGGGAAATTGATAAAGTTCATCACGGGATCCCTGTGGGGGTACCCCTGCATGATACAGGAGGCAGAGACCTCCACTTCCTGGGACATCTTCTGAGGTCTTGTGCTCCCTCATCACTGCAGATGGAAGGGGAAGGGGAACGGGAAGGAAGGGGAAGAAAGAAGAGGGGGGAAGAAGGGGAAGGAAGAAGGGGAGGAGAGAAGGAGAAGGAGAAAGAAGGAGAAGGAGAAGGAGAAGGAGAAGGAGAAGGAGAAGGAGAAGGAGAAGGAGAAGGAGAAGGAGAAGGAGAAGGAGAAGGAGAAGGAGAAGGAGAAGGAGAAGGAGAAGGAGAAGGAGAAGGAGAAGGAGAAGGAGAAGGAGAAGGAGAAGGAGAAGGAGAAGGAGAAGGAGAAGGAGAAGGAGAAGGAGAAGGAGAAGGGAAAGGAAGAAAGGGAAGGGGAAAGGGAAGGGGAAGGAAGAAGGGGAGGGGAGAAGGAAAGGAGAAGGGAGAAGAGGAGACGGGGTAGGGAAGGAAGAGCGAGAGAGGGTACATTGTGTGTATTACAGGAGCAGAACCTCTGTTTGCAGCTTGAGGAGGTTTTTCTACAGATTTCAAAATATACTTGCAGGATGTTCAATATTAGCAGAATACCTCTGAGGAATTTATTCTTCCTCTGCAATCTCTTTCATATTAATTTCTAATTCAAGAGGGTCTGACCCAAAATTTCTTTATTTGATCAAAATTCTGATGCCCTTTTTAGAATTCTTCTGTCTGAATTATGCTATGCTGGTTAAACAACTACATTTTTACTTCTGGTAAAAACAAAAGAAAGTGGATTTAAACTTTAGTGTGACATGATTGTGTTCAGTAGTTTGAAAATACAGTACCAAAACAAAGAGGTTTTTCTCCCAATAGTTTCTCTTGCAATGTCAGACTTACGTAGGTGGTATGTAACTGCATTTGGACTTCATATAATTTTGATGGTCTCAGTTAGTACTCCTGTCTGAATTTACAGAAACATCACTAAACATCACACACCAAGGTCTTATTAAGGGTGCCATTGATGAACAGTCATTCATACTCCTGTATGGCGTCAGTGATTAACAGCCTACGAGCGTTTGACAGCAAGGCACAACACCCCAGAAAATGATAGCTGCAGTATCTGTAAAGGAAATTTTATTAGGGAAACTGTTTCTCTAAGCTCCTTTAGTTATTTTGCGTCAAAACATGACTTAAAAGACCAGTGAAGCCTGATTTCTCGCTGGGTTCAGATCTTTGCTTTCATTCCACAGAGCGCTGTTGACTTCTTGCACTACTGCTCATTCTGGCTTTCTTGCCACAGCTGTCTTTGGGTCTGTTACAGCAGCTCTAGATTCAGCAAAGCCGACTTCAGTCTCCTCTACATTTATTAGCCTTCTTCATGATAAGCCTTGCTAATGAAGAAAGAACAAGGCTTCATGCAATGTTAATGTGCATGTTCTGGTTTAATTTTTAGCCTTTTCTTGATAGTTTAATGTGTACTATTATTCTAAATAAATAAAATCTTTACTTTCAGATCTCTGTCACAAATGCTGAATGGTACAACAATTTCAACCTCACTGGGACTGCTAAAGGGCAGCATTTGTTTATGGGAGATGTGATTTTGGAGTGGAGGGAGTAAGAGAGAATTACGGGAAGAAGAAATTAAGTTGTGAAATAAACAAAAGGTTGGGAGAAATATGATCTTTAGTAGCTGAAAGGCAGAGGAGACTGTCAAGATGATCAAAGGGATGGAGCACCTCTCCTATGAGGAAAGGCTGAGAGAACTGGAATTGTTCAGCCTGGAGAAGAGAAGTCTTTGGGGTGACCCAATTTCAGCCTTCTAGTAACTTAAAGGAGCTACAAGAAAGATGGAGAAGGATGTTTGGCAAGACCATGTAGTGACAAGGGAGAATAGATTCAAACTGAAAGATGGCAGGGTTAGATTTGATGTTAGGAAAAACTCTTTACTGTGAGACACTTGGAACACTGGAACAGGTTGCCCAGGAAAGTAGTGGATGTCCCACCCTGGAAGTGTTCAAGACCAGGCTGCTCCTTTTTCACCTTTCCTAATGAAAGGTGTCCCTCTCCGCAGCGGGTTGGTTAGAACTAGATCCTTAGCCTTCTTTCCAACTCAGACAACTCCATCATTCCATTGTTCTGTGAAACTAAATAGGATTGCAAAGGAATGATCAGGATAAAAAGAAAAGGAAGCAGGGGAGAAAATCTGTAGACAGAAATGGAAAACTGTACTGGTGACTGAAAGTAGCAAAAGCCCATCAGTTGTACACAGTGTGCATTTGACTTAATTTTTCTTCTGTGTCCTTGACCACTTATTACGACAACTGCTTTGTAGAAAGAAATTAGGAAATACTGGGATCTCCCATTACTTAACTACACAAGTTCTGCCAAATTCCTATTATTGGACCCCTATAGGGCAGAAAATGCAAAAGTGCCTTAACACTTTCAGCATTTTTCCCCCTTGAGTTAAGCCAGAGAGGAATCATTGCTCAGAGATTGAAATTTTGCCTGAAATTTTTCTGGGAACACTTTTCTCAGAATTCTTTCAGGTGTCTGTGAACAGCCTGAGTTATACACACCAAGATCTTTCCCTTTCTTTTAAAAGCGCTATTTTTTATTTAAGATTAGACCATTAACATACTGAGGCAGGATAGTCTTGTTACTGCAAGGTCTGATTTGGAGTTCCCATCAGCCATTTCTCAGGAGAGTGCCTACAGCTTGAGAGTTTTCAATGCATTGGAGGAGGCACTTGAGAATTTCAAGATGACATACTACTTTTGGTGTCAACTGATTTTCCCTGTGTGTAAGACAGGAACTGAGGGACTGAGGGTCTATATACGCAGAGAGGTATGCCAGCAGAAAAATCTGGATATTTGAATCTACAATGATGAGAGCTAGATAATCATCAAGCACCTTGTAAAGAGTACAAGGTATAGTATCAAGTATCAAATATAGCATAAGAATAGGATGCTCTATTTTCAAATACTTTTTTTTGCCAATCAGAATTCTTATTGTCCCTGAAGTGCAACAAGCAGGGCTCACCAGAGGTTTGTTTCATTGACACTATCAACGTGGAACCTGTTGTTGACAATAAAAAAAGGTTTTCACCTCAGTCTGTATATAGTATTGTAGCACTAGTGAATGATTAGACCCTTTTTTTCAGGGAAGTGTTCCTTTTATGTGATTGTGTTCAAGTGCTATTGTTTTTGAAATCTGAGTGTGGTGGAGAGTTATGGAGACTCTTGTGGAAATTCTCTGGAGACAGGGTGTAGTGAACCCCAAGGATACAGGAAAAGCTCCTTGGAGAATTGAATGCTGAGTCATTCCTGAGCAAGTGTTATCCTGTTCCTCTGACCCGACCGTGTTGAAACCCTGTCCTTTAATCAGTTAAGACAATACTATTGTAACTCTGAGCTATTGGTCAGTTAAGGAATATGCTTAAACCTGCGGCTATTGGCTGGTTTTGGATCCATGCCAAGGCTATAAAAATAGCCCTCTGTACCCCCACACGTGGAGAAGAAGAAGCGCTGTAACCCTTCGCAGACCTCCTGAATAAACCTCACTGCGGAAATTCGGCGTATTCTCTTCCCCTCTCTCTCCGTCTGCTACGCCATTGCCCCGAGGAGACCTTCCTAGCAGCTGAGCTGAATTCATGAAAGAGCTGAAATCACCTGGCTGATATCACTAGCTTGCTAGGAAGGGGCTCGGTGGCTTGGCCCTTGCTTAACTCAGCTATTGGGTCTCTGCTAAAGACTTGATCATCTGAGCTAGCTGGGCATATTATATATAATAATCGGGCCTACCTAGAGAGGCTCGCATTATTATATAACAGGGGATGATAATCGTTCTGAGTTTTGGAGATATTTGTTAAATATTGTAAGAAACCTCTTGGCATGGCTCTGCTTCAGTCTTCTTGGAAATACTAGACTAAGTGGCAATCTCAGTGAATAGTAAAATCTGCTCTGCTTTTTGGGTAGAACTTTTTGTAGTGCACTTCCTGGAAACACAGGGAAAAATGCAACTGAAGTGTCTACTCCTGGTTGAGCTGTACCACGTAAAGCATTCCTGATGCAGCAGAAAGTCTGTCAGGATGGGGGCCAAGAGAGTTACATGGCCTAATTTTGCCTTTCAAGAACTGCTCTCAGTTCTGACAAAAATGTCAATAAAGCTTGTTTTCTTTCAAAACAGACTTTATCATAGAGAAGCAGAAGTACAGAGTTCATTGTTGGGAGCTGTGACACAGTGGGCCCTGCAGACTTCTGCAGCCTTTGATTCTCCTAAAATGACTGTGTGCCAGATGCTTTCTGAAGAAGCAAAGTGGCTGTGTCACTCTGGAGTCTGAAGTTGGTTCCAAGAGTAGTTGTAAGACTATTAGCCAGTGAAGTAGCCCTCACTCAAGGTCTGCTCTTCTCATTCAACTGCTGGCTGCTACTTAAGATGATCCTTTCAACTGAATTCCTTCTGGAACTCTAAAGCAATATTGAAATATGTTTTTTCTGTTCTGGTGAATCACTGTGGAGCATGGTGTGGAATTTTTCCATATTGATATTTGTTCAGCTTTTTATTCAATTTCTTTGGAAAAACACTACTTCTGAACATCATGTGAAGATTTTTAGGTAAATATTTCCAATTAGATATAACTGATCATATTATAACTAGCCTGACCAAATCTTTATTGTTCTTGTCTTTGCCTTTAGGAATTGTCTATAGAAAAAGCTCTCAAAGTAAGCTCTCAAAGCTCATCAACCAATTGAACAAGGTTAGGTATTTTGTTTTTAGAAAAACAATCGGGATAATAAATACTAACAGAGGTATAGACCTCTGCACCACAATCATTCTGAGAGACATCATTTCTAACTGCATCCTTTTCAAAACCATCTGAGTCATGACTTCCTAGTATTTCCATTTCCTTCTAAATATGTATTTCTCTCAATATAGATATGACTACTTATACACATGTGCACAATTCCATACTAATAGGGGAGGACTTGTCTTCCTCTTGTGCTTAAGGTGACCTTAGTTTGACCTCCTCCAATTAAATTACACTTTCTAATATGTAATAATGTATCATACCAGTACAGGGCTGTATATTTAGCAGATGTAAACTGTATTGGCCAGAGCGAATTGTCTTGTCCATCTATACAAACTGAGGATGCAAATCATTGCAGTTATCTGGGCAACACAAGCACAGGTAAAATGTATGATGAGAGACCATGCCAGAGATCTAATTGTGCCATGTGTATTAAACCAGTCATTGGATTAAAAAAAAAAAGATTGGGGAAATAATGTAGATAAAATGTGTGCTAGCTGGAAATTAAGAAATTAGTGTGATGAGTTTTATCCAGGGCACTACCAGGATATTAAAAATTAAAATTGTTTTAATTTTTTTAAAAAATTGTACTTCAAGGTTTTGAAACAGGAAAAATTTATGAAGTGGATAACAATTGCTAAACAATTGCAAACTTTTGTAATGTATCTTCCAATAAATCTACATAACAGTGCAGTAGGGAAATAGATTTTTCTGGATGAATTCAATGAATTTCACAAATGCA
Organism: Emberiza elegans; assembly: GCA_024865655.1. Classification (NCBI taxonomy): domain Eukaryota; kingdom Metazoa; phylum Chordata; class Aves; order Passeriformes; family Fringillidae; genus Emberiza; species Emberiza elegans. Next base: position 749,171 of record JALJVW010000661.1, on the reverse strand, counting down.
TGTATTCAGACATACTGTAATAGAATAATATCCCAGGCTGTCTGAAGACAGTGCAAGAGGGAATGTGTTATTTTTTCAATTAAAATAATATGCTTTTACTGTTGTTCTGTTGTTTAGCTCAGTAGAATCTAATAAGCCTACACAGTACTCCCAGAGCACCTTATCTTGTTATATTCTAGTTTTCTCTTCTGCTTCAGTTTATTTAAACAAAATTTCTTAAGCTTGATTTTGTGCCTGTCCACCCTTAACATAACAATACAGCAAACAAAGCATTGCGAAAGAATGTAATTTCTTGCAGGTATATGTGTCTAGGGATTTTTTAAGCCTCATCTTTACACATGCTGTTTTTAAATTTTCTACTAGAATAACCTGTGTTCGTGAGACATAAATGAAAATGGAGTGTGCAGTCATGGCATTTAGTCAAAATATTTTGTTGCTTGAATGACGATGATTTGATGTTCTTCAACACTACTGAATTACTTCAGACTCTACTGTATTTAGTTTTCCATGTGCTCTGGTCCTAGAACCATGACATACTCAGATTCCTCTTTGCAGATATGTAATGTTTTGGGAGACTCATAACCCTAGCTGTGAAGATTAAGGCCAAAAATACTGGTGCGATAGGAACTCAAAAAGAAACTGGGATCTAGTTTTAAAATCACGAACATATGCATACCTATTGCTTGCGTGTGTCAGTCCAGATTACAGGAAATAAAATGAAGGTCTTTTCTCCTACCTCCCTGCAATTTCTTCCAGTATTTCCTTCTCTAAAGTTAAGCATTTCTGTGAAAGAATAAAGAAAAGAGAGACCAGAGCACACAGAGTTCATATCTGAAATGATGAGAGGAAATGATGTGAAGCCAAGGAAAGTGGAAGAATGTTCCAGTATGAAGATTCAGGTGACAATATAAAACACAAATCTTAAAATGTATGTTTAATGTTTTACATGCTTTTTCTTACTTATATTAGCTAGTTTTATGTAATCTTAGTGAAACAGAAGACAATATAAAATTTATTGGTATTCTGGAAGGCTTTTTTGCAAGTCTTGAAGCAAATAAACAGGGGTTCTGTAGAACCAAATGCTGGAAATGCTTACTAGATTTGGAGTTAGTGAGCAGTAGTTGCCCAAGAAAAAGTTGATGAAGGGTCCATTCAAAAGAGGACAGAGTTGTTCTTAGAGTGAAAAAAAGTGTAGAAAATAATATTGGCCAAGATTCAAGACACTCAGCTTTCAATTACAAAACTGATAATAGAAAGGACCTGCTTACCTTGTCTCTGCTACGAGTGCTCATGGATTTTCTCATTTTGGGTAACTCAAGACCTAATAATGTATGCTGTATTTCTTTAGAAGCAGCCTAACTTTCCTAGTAGTACGGTCTTGTAAACCTGATGTCAATACAATGAAAGCCAGGTGTGGCCAGGAGTGTAACACTGACCATTCTCTAAATTTAACCATTGGTTTAAAACAAAGTTGTGAAAACACATAGGAAAGAAGCATCTGTGACTGCTATGAGGATTTTCTCTAACTGAAACGTTGTTGCATTTTTCATGTCATTGACATTGAAAGGACATCTCCAAAGCTGTCTGCAAAGGCATGTGAAGTTTCTTACCTAAAGTGTTACTTAAATGGTCCAAAGACCATTTGCTGATTGGATATTTCTTAGCTCTGGCCAATGCTGTTTGTAATTGTCCTTAAACTATTGCTTTTTCTCAAACCAGTTCCTTTTTGGATAAAACTCACACAGGTTTGTGAGGTTCAGATTCTGGACACAGTATTAGGTCAGAGTGTTGACCTGGAAGTGTTCCCCCTGTTTCGCTTCTCCTGCATGCTGGCCCAGGAAGGGTATTAAGAGTAGGAACCATTTCAGACCTTCAGACTGTCTGAAACTGCTCACTTCATGATTATTGTATTCCATTGTGGAATGTGCTGCCTGCAGTGTCTAGAAGAGAAGTGAGAGTCATTACTCACTGCTAAAGAGTTTCACTATGATTTGTAGCATGAAATCATTATGGAAGTGCCTAAAAAGCAGGTAGCAAAGATTTTTATTAAATAGGCAAACAACTTTGAAAAAAATATCCTCCATTTATTATAATTTTAATTTTTTTTTTCAAAATGCAACAATGCAAAGGAGGAGAAGAAATTTCAGTGAATATTTGTTCCAATTTTGATGCACTCACTGGATTGGAAGAGTACTTAAAAAAATACCTCTGCCACCCCACCCCCCACGCCAAGCACCCACAAAGCCATACAGATGAATTCAGGGAATGTGAAAGAGCATGAGAAATTCCCATTGCAACCATTCCCATTACATTGCATAAATAAAAGTTTTGGGGTGTGCTTCCCCTCCTCTATTTTTCAGAGAATGCTAAGTGTGAGGTATGAAGCATTGCTGAGGCAGTCAGCAACACCACTTCTTTCCTGATTTCTGCCTTGTTTCCCCTTTATACCCACCAGCTTTCTCTCTCTTCCCTCACTCTTCCACAAAAGATTTCCAGCAGAGAGCAGCTGGTGCCTCGTTTTGGCTGCTTTCCCCAGACGCTGGGGGCTTTCACCAGAAATCAATGGCTCCTTATTTTCCCCAGTACTGTGTTTTTTATGTGTGGACTGACATGGCCTCAACCATACTGACCCATTCTGCTGAGCTATTTCCATTCAGACGTGCCTCTTTACAAATAGCGGAAATTAGTTGAGGGCCAGTGTCAAACTGCTTGTCACATCTTGTTTTCAATCTGTTCAAATCAGGTTTATAGTGTCCTATTCAGAAGCCCAGGCTGCTTTTGCATGCACACAATGCATTTCAGGCGTTCCATCAGGCGATAAATGCAGAACTTCACATTGCTATTAAAAAATAATCATAATGATTGGTCTTTTGAATTTTCTGAAGTAACTTATTTGCTCAGAATTGGTTGTCTTAATTGCACTACATCACTTGCTCATACGTATTCATCTCCATAAGATCTAAACTCACTCCTAGCTGATCTGTCAGCGTAGCAGTTGTATCATGTGAATAAGATCTCCCATTGCTTCAGCAGTAATGAATGAAAGAGTAAGTAAATGAATGAATGAATAATCAGAGGACTCCTAGATTGGATGGACTAAACCTGAGCAACTTGTATGCTCTTCAGCTTCTAGGAACTTCTATCAAATATTATTTTTTTTTTTCTGTCTCCATTTAATGAGCAACCATGCAAGAATCTCAAAGACGCTGAATATGTCTGGAGTTACACTAGGCATTATGTGTTACTTCAAGAACAAGAAGAAACCTTTCCAAGGGGCTGTAAAACCTCAAAACTTTGTAAAAAGATATGTTCATAACAGCATTTCAGGACTTTTCTTCTCCAATTCAGCAGTATATTTATGGTATAACACCAAGTTATCTAAGCATGAAAGAAAATCTTATCACAAACTTTAGAGCCAACAATTATCTTAGTTCAACTCATTTGAAAGTCTTCACACTTGCCAAGGATTTTATCCTTGATGAGTAAAAATGCCTTGGGTGTTTGATCTCATTCGGTTGCCAAACAATAAAGCTAATGAAATAACATATGCAAATGCACACTGTGTGATTTTCCACTAATTTTTAACAATATGCAAAGGTTTAGAGCTCCAGATACAAGCAGAACTCTCTACATGCTCTAAAGCAGCTGCTGTCATGTTCTTGTGAGAAGTTTCAAAGGGTTACCCTGGGAATACTTATTTGAATCTCAATATGTTTTTATTCAAGTGAACAATCAGCCAAAATTTTCTCTTTTTTTTTGAAATGAGAAAAAGTCAAATGGGGGTGTTGAAACCCCACAGAACTTAACTGCAATAGCACGAGGGAGATTAATAAAAGCTCCCCCAAAATGTTCTGTAGTACGCAGCACAGAAAACTGCTGAAAACTCCTTGTTGAATTCCAATACTCAGTAACTGTCAAGGTCTTATGCCTGATTGCAAGGAATGAACCTGTCTCTGTGTCAATGCCAATAAGGGGCTTCCTCTGCTAAGTGGGCCCCAGCAGTTAACACCAGGAACTGTCTGTTCTTGGATGGAGATCTTGGAGTTTTTGTCTACGGGAACATTAGTAAGGATAGAGATTTCTTGTAAATCAAATTCTTATTCCTTGTACTTGAGCCTATTATCTTTGTTTTGGGTGCACAGAAGCTGCAAGAATTGCAAAGTTCAGCAAACTGCTTTCTTTCTTTTTCTAAAGCCACTGCTATGAGTCTGAAAGCTACGCAGAAAAGATTAGTAGGGAAAGATAACTTCTCCAGCCTTACAGACTGGCAGGATAATCATAAAGGATGACTTGGACTATCTGGGTTAACCCTAAACTAGAAAATAGAAATAAATACCACACATCCTAGAGAAGGTAGTATATAATTTCTTAAGCATCTTCTGATATCTGTTGTTATCCTGTTTCTCAAGTCTCATGAAACCGTGCTATGGTCAAACATTTATCAGTAGTCTGACTTACATTTCGCAAAGTTTTTCTCATTGTTCCCACATATGACATTCTGAATTGTGGCCTGAATCCATCAAGTTCAGTCCATTATTTCAAGTTAACTGGATGTAATGTCAAGTAGTAACATATCACATCTTTCAAATACAAGGATATTTTTGTTCTGAGTTCCAGACCTCTCCATTTTGACCAAAATAATTTTCATAGAGGTATAAAAAGCTCTTTTTTTTCTTTGCACCTGTAAAAATTTATTTTCTTTCTGAAAAGCCATTGTCTTGTATCAAGACAGATATGTCAATCACAGCAGTTCTGCAGAAAAGTATATGGGAAGGAATTTTAGGGTACTATTTCTTAACTGGCCAGTGAAATGTGGAATCTTGAGCTCTCATTCTCAAAGACTGATATTAGAGGTTGAATTTTACACAGCAAAAGTAACTTTTAAAAGTCCACTTGAAAAGAATAAGCTTGTCTTTTTTAAGAGTTTATCTTCATTATTAATTGTAAAGCCATTGTTTCACTTTTGCTAGCTGTTTCCAAAACATGAGGATGTCTGGATTTTTGTTCTAGGAAAACCCTAATAAGAATATGGCTTCATTCAGTTATTTTTACAAAATCTCTTAGCAATTTTTTTTTATCAAAGTGAGAAAAAACTAGACCAATTAGGCAAGGTTTTATTTCCCTCCTAGGTGACCTTCAGGATAAGACAGAAGAAATTCTGATTGAGAGCAGAGGAGAGGGGTAAGAAGAAAAGAATATTTGGACAGAGTAGGAACAGGACCTGAGACAAAGGACTGAGGTGCCAACTACATTATATCATCTCTTCATTTTGGCAGAAATTTGACATAGAAAAATCTTGGAAGGGATAGGGATATCTGTGAAATACTTCAGGAGATTACTTTTTTCCCTTTTTTCTTCAGACTTAAGAAGGTGAAATATGATCACAGACTTATGGGAGAAACTATAGAAAAAACTGTCTGGAGTTATTTGTTGCTTTTTCAAGAGAAAATAAAATCGAAGTCTGTCTAAGACAAAATGAATATTTTCAAAATTTTCAGTAGTTCATGCGATTGAGAAGGTTTTGGATATGTAATTATTATTTTTCAACATTGAATTGTTTTGCTATTTAAAATGCCCTTTTTTGTGCCCTATACAAATCAGAAAATACAGAAAATCCCATATTCAAATGCAGCAAATGCAAGAATCTTCCATTATTTTGGCTCTTCCAAACAGCCAATTTATTTTCATTTCAACTTCAATTCTTCCTGTGATGCCAAAACTGAATTTTCACTGAAGGGAGTTTGGATGGATTGCTGAGGTTTGAAAGGCACATTAACTTGTTAGGCATATTTACACCCCTTTTATGTTAAAAGTCAAACCAGAACTTGCTCTATCTTAAGAGAAGCCAGCTAAATGCATTTGCCAGCATGCAGAGTGTCATACTCAGGGAAAGGAACAGCATGTCCCTTCTTACTAGACAATAACATCTCACACGTGGTAAAGGATAAACCCATTTGTAATGAATGAGGCCACAGTATGAAAAGTTGATTCCTCCTTTTTGTGGTCTCTGGGATTGCCAGCCAGAGTGTACACAGCTAATAAAATGATGAAGAAATATTTCTCTTGTGCTTACAAGCAGAGACCTGAGGCATGGAGTATTTTAATAAGCAATAGGTATTCAGGATACTTATCAGGCATATAAAGCAGCGAATGGTTTGGACAACAGCACAGGAGTTGAGAATGAACCAATGTAGCGACCAAACCTGTGAGTATAGACTGTAAATGAAATATAAGCAGGTCTGTGCATTGCAGTTTGGAGCAATAACTTGTTCCTGGAAAATACTGCTGTCTAGTGGTTTTTTTATGGCATACCTGCTTGGTCTTTTTAGCATTATTTTATTGTAGTCAGAAAAATGAAACTATTTTACTATATTCAGAAACAGTTTAACAGTTCCAGAGGGTACTGTACACACACTTTCACCCCAAACAATACATCAAAAAGGCACTTCAAACACAAAAGCAAATTGAGTGATGAGAAGTGTATCAAACCAGAATAATTGGCCCTGAAGATCGCAATTTAAAAGCGGATGGAAAATGCCCTTGGGTAAAAACAGCACAGGGCTCTTTCTCTCCACGAAGAACCATCAGCAGCGATAAGATTTCCAGAACACTGAACAAAAATGTTTGCATGTTATTTCCTATCATTGTTTTCAGTTAGTAGGAGATGCAGAAACTATAGTGTTATGTTTATGATCTTAGTAATGAAGGATGACAAATTACCAGTGTATTTGTAGAAACATTAATTGATCCTCTTTCCAACAACAATTTAAATGTGATCTTGGAGTAAGTTACAGAGCAGTTAATAATATGCCTCAAGCAAAATATTACAGCTATAGGCTGCATTTTAAGGCAACCAACCTGTTCCATGCATATATGTATGTTAATAACAGTAACTACATCTTCTACAGCACCTTGCTTCCCAGAATTATGGGGCTTTCAGTACATCTGGACTGGAATTTTGAAGAAATTGTGCATATGCTGCACAATTTTGTATATACTTTTGTATATACTTTTGTATATACTTTGTGATTGGAAGTCCTCTCATCACAATTAAAGTCTGTATGGACACTGTAGTAGGATAGCATATGTGCTGCAGATCTACATGCTAGAAAGCCTGGTTATATTACACAGAATGTATACACAATATGCTTTATGATTTCACTTTAGTGCAATTTCATTTATAGTGCTGAAAATGCTTTTCCTGCAACAGAAGCTGTGTTTTTTAACTCATAAGCATAAGCACTTGTCCTTATGCTCAGTTTCTGTAGATGTCCTAAAGGCTAAAGATATGTTTCTTATTTCAACCAAGTGATCATGATCTTTAAAAATAATCTGCTTGTATTCAGACTAGTTGCCCTTTTTTTTTTTAGGGCAGATACTTTTAATCCATTATAAAGGTTATTACAAAGACTAGAGCCAAATACTCAATGAACACATGTGAGAAATTTTGGGAAAGATTGTAGGATTCAGCAGGCGTCTGATTCTTATTTGGAGTTTCCTCATAGAATATAAATAATCTTCCTCATTCCTATCATACCACATGCACAAAGGATTGACAGAGCAGCAGTGCAGGGGGATTCTAAAACCTCCAATATCCTGTTTTTTTTAATATTTCTGAAGAGAGATCATATTTCAAGGGAGAATGGATTTTGTAAAAAATAAAAAACACAAAACCAAAAACCACAAACCAACCAACCAAATAAGCCCAAAATTTTTATATATATATATATATATATATATATATATATAAAAAGTTCTATATATGCACTTCTACGGCTGGCCTTGAAATGTCTAAATTTCAACATTCAGCATTCAATCTTTTTTTTCATTCAGAGGGAAATCTTCTACTGATTCATTCAAAACTTTTGACAGTCAGTGGAATTTCTACAGGACTCATAGCAGCTGTTGAGTAATAAATTATGAAGATAGTGCCCAATAGTTTATATACTGACTCTAGATGTTGTTCTGTGTGAATGGCAGAATGGTTACTGAGGTTAGTGGGACACCTTAAGCCAGAAGAGAAGCCTCTATGACTAACAAAGGTTATAAAGCTGATAGGCAAGCAGAGTTCAGAGGGCTTTCATTGGCCTTTCTGTGAGTGGTGAATGTGAGGGGACATCTTTAAGGCTGCTGGAACTGCAGCACTCTTGGCCTTGTACCAATGTTGAGCTAAAAAATCTTTCACCAGTAATCATCTGTGCTGTCAGTATTGCAGATTGTTACACTTTCTTCTGGAATAAAGGAAAAAAAATCAAGATCCTATAGCAATGTGTAATATAAAATCTACTATAAGAATACCTTATTATTACTAAAAAGATAAAGGATGTAAATTATTTGGGAATATCCTTTCTAGCCAGTGGTGGTTTCTGGTTTAAAGACAAAGCCTACAGTATCACAAGCTTGGGCAGGAATCTGTTTTCCCACAATAATAATCTGAAAGACAATTCCATTAATTGTAATCTAAATAGTCTGGTGTAAGTACTGAAATTTTTTTCTCTGAATTTCCTGTGATAAGAGCTGATTCTTGGTTCAGTGGCACTTGAAACAATCACTTATGTGATTGATGAGCAATCCTTTATGGGCTCTCAACTTGTCAAGGACAAGATTTTAACACAATACTGTGGTCTGTATTACACCTGGGTACCTGCAAACTCATGTACATAGTATAACACACTGTGCTCCTGTCCTAGAGATATTCACTGGTGAAATATTCTGGTTTTTTGTTTTGGGAGCTTTTTCCCATATCTGTCTGACAGCATCATGACACTGTGTTTTATCTGCCTGTCTTCTCTTTTCAGTAATTGCACATGCTTCTAGCACAACCACAGTCTACTTCGCTGGTCCTGTGAATACACTGCAATTTACCCTTCATTTGCTAAATAAATAAAGTGCAACTCACACATATCACCAGTACAGGAAAAAAAAAAAAAAAGGGGGGGAACAAAAGGGGAAACTCTGCAGAAGTGTGTCTGCCTGTGAAATGCTTATTTCACAAGCCAAACTTCATGTGTGTACTATGTTAGTTAGTGTATAAGGCACACTCAGTGCCTTGAAGTGAGATTAGAGCTTGTTTGCAATAATGGCAACATCATGCAAAATTAGCAAACCCTGTTATTTCAGATACAGCCTTTATTTCACATACCTATGCTGTGTTTGCTACCCTGTTGAAGAGACCTCCGTTAAGCTGCAAAAACAATTTCAGTGAGTTATATTGTTTGGACAATGGAATTTATTGAGCCATCTTTTCAGGCACTGGTTACACTTTGGAAAAAAAATAAAAAAGCTGGTTGGTGCAGTTACTTTGCCATCTGTGGCAGCAATAAGAAAATATGAGAAGGATGGTCATGATTCTTACTGACATCTTTTATCCTGGTATCTAATAACAGCTGACAAAGAGGCACCTGCATATGTTCCTTGAATTCTCAAAAGGTTACAGACTCAAGGGTAGCAAAGACAAAAGACCACCACGCACGGTGATTTTGATGCATAATTTTTGTTTACATGAACTATGTATTGCAGAAACCCTAATAAGAACTACATCTAAAAACATTATCAGTAGCAATACCACCAAAGTTTCTGTTCCTAATGAGTCCAGTCATACCAAATCTCTGCTAAAGATGAGAAATGAAATACCGTTGTGTGTTTTTCTTTAGAAGAATTCCTTTGAGTCTTATTCTTATACTATTTGTCAAAACAGCACTTCTCAGCAGCTCCTCTGAGGAAAACAGAATTCCATTTCAGTTCACAAAGTTAGTGTGATATTGTTGGACCAGACTGGGACAGAGGGGGGGAGTGGGGGGTGGGGAGGAGGAAAAAAAACAAGTAAAGCCCATCAGCCAAAAAAAAGAAAAGAATGATGGCTTTGATATTTCACAGTCCACCAATATTTTCTTGGAAAACAGATCAAAAATTTCCTTAATAACTTTCATGAAGCGGAAAATGGCAGAAAGTTAGTATTTCTATAACATATCAAAACAAGTTATTGCAAATACAGCTACTTCTTTGAATAGTTACTTGAACACAGAGATTAAAACACAACTCTTCTGTCTCTTTTTAATTGACCTAATTGTCTTAATCCACTTTTCTTTTTTTTCTTAAAGGGTTCTCAATTTTTTTTGTGAAGTGGTGGTTCTTGCATATGAACTTAGTATTATCTTTATTTCTCAGCTTGTCTGTTAAAAGAAAATTGTGGATTCACCTGCCTGATCAGCCCTAGTGGCCTTCTATGATGGAATGATTCCATCAGTGGATGAGGAAAGAGCTACAGATGTCATTTTTCTGGGCTGCTGTGAACTCTTGGACATGGTCCCCCAGAACACCCTTCTCCTCAAATTGGACAGAGATGGATTTGATGGGTGGACTGTTAAGTGGATAAAAAATTTATTGGGTGGTCAATGGCTCAGAATCATGATGGACATCAGTGAGAAGTGGTGCCACCAGGGGTCTATAATGGGACAATCTGTGACATACAAAGCAGTATCAAGTGGACCCTCAGCAGGTTTGCAGATGACAAAAAAAGTGAATGAATGAAGTGAATGATGCAGTGACACTCCTGAAGGACAGGATGCCATCCAGAGTGACCTGGAAAAGCTCAAGGAAGTGAGCCCATGGGAACCTCATGAGGTTCAACAAGCCAAAGTGCAAGGTGCTGCACCTAGGTTGGAACAACCCTTGGCATTAATCCAGGCTGGGAATGAAGGGATTTGGAGCAGCCCATGTGAGCAGGACTCGGGGGTGGTGGTGGGTGGGAGGCTGGACATGACCCAGCCAGGGGCACTCCCAGCCCAGAGAGCCAAACGTGTCCTGGGCTGCATCCAAAGCAGCGTGGGCAGCAGCAGAGGGAGGGGATTCTGCCCTTCTGCTCTGCTCTGCTCTGCTCTGCTCTGGTGAGACCCCACCTGGAACCCTGCATCCAGCTCTGGGGCCCCTATCCTGGCAAGACACGGACATGTTGGTATTAATTCAGAGGAGGGACAAAAAATTATCAGAGCTATGGAGCTCCTTTCCTGTGAGGGAAGACTGAAAACACTGGGATTGTTCAGGCTGGGGAAGACAAAGCTCCAGGATTACCTTAGAGCAGACTTCCAGTATCTGAAGACAGTCTACAGGAAAGCCAGAGAGGGATTTTTTTTTTGAACAATCATATTGTTACAGAACAAGGTGGAAATGTTTTAAGCTGAAGAACATAAGTTTTAGATTGAATATTAGGAGGAAATTCTTTGTGTGAGGATGATGAAGCACTGGTTTTAAAATACTGGTTCTGGCTCTACCCAGAGAAGTGTTGAGTGCACCATCCCTGGAAGTGCTCTAGGCCAGGGTGGACAGGATTTTGATTAACCTGGTCAAGGGTGAGATGTCTTTGCCCCCAGAAGCAGGGTTGGAACTAGATGATCTATAGGACTCCTTCAAACCCAAAACATTCTATAATAGTATGATATCCATGAGAATATCAGCTCTTTTTTGGGCTTTTACCTCAGGATTTCTCCTCTAATTTGCAAGTACTATGGATGCTATACAGGAATTTTTGCAATAACAAACTACAAGTAAGAAGGAAAGGTATCAATTGTAGAAATCCCTGGTTTTAGCACTTTGAACTATAAAGTAGAAGTTGAAAGGAGGGTTTTTTCCCCTAAGCAGTTTATCTTTCCAACATTAAACCATTATGTTAGGTAGAAATGTCAGGAAATAAAGTTGTAAAAATCTTTTAATGAGATCCCATATGGATGGAATCCTCTCCCTTCACATCCACATTTGGACTATTTGTTTAGATTCCCCTAAAGGAAATGGAAAGAAATAAGCCTTTCTAAAATATGATTTATCTTATGTATTTCAATCATTTATTTTAAGATGAGATAAATTACATTCCAGAGATATCAATTTTTCTCCATTGACTTTAAATAGTACCTAGACTATTAAACCAGGAGGTTTAATAATCTGAAGTAAGAGGAGGTGAATCCCACCCCCTATTTTAGGTCTGTGAACATTCTTGGTAGCTCAGTTTAAGAAAAATACAACATTTAGGTGCAATGCATCTCTTTTAAGACAAACATTGCACCACTGATACCTTTTTGTTCTCACTTTATCCATGTAGCTGTCAACCATAGGTAACAAGTTTGTGCTTATGGGTAATGTTTGTAATTCAGATATATCACAGAATCTGTGCCAAGACTGAAAAGTCATGTAGGGTTTCGTTGGACATTTGAACATGAAACACTGTGAGACTGAGGTTTACAAATATCAACACTCACAACAACGTAAATGTAATTCTCTTTTGTGGATTCTGACTTTTTATTATACCCATGATGAATGACAATATCTAAGGTGGAGAAAATGTGATGGAGGAGATAAACTAAAACCTCTTTTAGGAACAAAGTAAATCATGGAGCAAATAGGTTAGGATCAGATGCATAGATTCAAAATCTAGCATGAGATTTCTGGAAGATATACGACTGGAGATCTGCCTTCAATCATGCCACTTACTGACATAAACAAATTGGAATTTGTTTCTATGTGTCAGACATTGTATGTGCCAAGTTGATTGTGAGGGATTGAGAAGGACACACAGAATGACACATCTCATTGCAGCATTAACCTTGCATGTCATGTTTCGGAATGGCCAAATGTTTCTTCATAGGAAAAACTCTGCATATTTGGAAAAATTAACATCCTAACAGGCTACATCTGGAAAACAACTTAGGATCATAGCAATAAAATACCAAATTGAGATAGAGCACATTCAGTCACTGAGAAAAAATCTCTCTATGAGAAATGATTTAAGCTAGTAATTCTTGAAAATTTTAAATGTTTGCCTTGATATACAAGGGGATATTGCTCACTGTAGTCTTTTCATATTCTGTAGATTATTTCAGTAAAACAAGAGACAATAACTTTGTGGTCTGTAAGCTGAAAATTAAAACCAGATACACATGTTCAAACCATCTGCTGAACACTGTTTTTCAAAAGAGAGGGTGAGCATATGCATTCTAGTGGTGAAAATGCCACTGAAGTAAGTACATGGATGTAGCCTCCAGTTTACAATGCAGTTTACAGGACCTGCTGGCACGTTTTTATTTCTAAGCACAAAAAGGTGCATTATGATCAAAACTCACTTCATTTAGACTAAGAGTGGTAAATTTGTAGTGAAGGTCATTTCACAGGCACCAGAATGACACTGAAGAAACTGAGTGGGGAAGGGTTGCTATGCTGAGTGTCTTGAAAGATGCTGATTAACTGGCAAGTGCTCAGGATCTGCAGGGGGAATGGGTGAGTGTGCAAACACCCCTTCAGTGTAAATCCACTCCTGTGTTTCCTGAGATAGCCATGCAGCACCACTGCAATGGGAAGACAGGAGTATGGCTACACTCCATGTTGTTACTTAAAGTGTTTTTCTTCCCTGGAGGTTTTAATCTCTCCTTCATGATTCCTAGTTTACAATGGTGCTAGCTATCATAACTTAAGTCTATTCTGGCAGCACTCCAGAGAACAAACACAGAAATGCATGAAGGAAGATGTGTTTTGTGTGCCAGCAGAATTCTGCTTCCACTGAACAAGTGCAGTGGCTGGGAGTCCTTTCTGAGTTGGAAGTTTGCCACGGAAAAGATTTTTATAAACCCTTCTGGTACAAATAAATGCAGGGATTTTGTTCCATGACATTCAGCACCTTAAATGAAATACAAAATGTCAGTTACTTGTGCTGTAGTGCACTGGTAACTGAGGAACACAGAACAAAATCAGTAAACAATTGAAGGACAAACTAACCTTCTGCCTACATAACTATGTGTATCACAATTATTTGTTATGACTAAATCAATATAATTAGCATAACACTTAGATGCCATTCTTAGAAATTATAGTAAACAGAATTTTTGTCATTTGCTTTTAAATAAAAGAGACATTCTGTGAAATTGTTTCATAGATGTTTTAATAGCATAAAACTGCATAAGCAAAGTGGTTCCTTAGAAGCCTCATACTTCTAATTGCCATGTATTTGAATGTGTGGTTATTGCACAAAGAAATATAACTCGGATATTGTATAGTCATAACACTGAGAACAAGTGAAATGCACCTTCTTCCTTCATTTCACAGTTATCATCCACCCAAATATACTCATAATGATACAGATCCAAGGCTTTTGGGGGTTCTGTGGGTTTGTTTTTTGTTTTTTAATTGCACACATTTCCTTCAAAGGAATAGTTTTGATACATAGAAAACATAACGGCAGAAATACTAAGACTCAGCTACAAAAAATTTGGGAATCATTAAAATAACTTGGAGACCTCCTATCTTATCAAGGAAGTCATGTGCACATGTCATGACAGCATTTTGTGGACTTATTCTGCTTTCTATGGCCATAGAACCTTGAAGTGTTTGAGCAGGGGCACAAACAAAAATGCAGAGCTGTTGTGTAAGGTCAGAGTCACGCTGTTGTCCTGATTGTGTGTCCTGGCATTCAACTGGACTGTAGCTGCAGTGTGGGATTTGTCTCTTACCATCTTGTCAGGCTACTTCATTCCAGAAGGGCAATGGCAGTTAGCTACTGTGAGTGTTCCTCATGTAGGTGTTTTTCTAAAGTCAGATTATTTAGAGCTGGAAAACTCATATTACCTAGAACATTGCCTCTGCAATGAAAGAAGCACTGCCAGCAGGTAAAAGCAAATGATTTGTCCCTCTGCCTTGATGATACCTCACTCCATGCAGGGTTGCATCCAGATCTGGTACCTCAGCACAGGAAGGACATGGATTTTTTGGAGCTGAAAGGAAAAAGATGATGTGTCTTTCCAAACGGATGATGTGAATCCACTCGTAGGTAGGGCCAGGGACTTGCAGTTAAGGAAGCAACAGAAGAAATTATCAGGTTCAGAAAATGTTACTAGTTGACACAGACTGCTGCTCCGCCAATGTCATGCTACACTCCTGCACTTCAAGAAGAAGAAAAAAGGCTTAATAGAGCTATGTTATACAAAAGGGGAGGTGCATATTAAGGGAGAATAGAATAGATTAACTGGGATGTCTGTACCTTCCTAGTACCTTAGCCAATGTGGAAAGGGAGATGGTGATGTGACTGGGAAATTAGGACTGGGAAAAAGGAGTCTGCATCCTCCAATAATTCAAGGGAACCCATGGGGAAATGGCCTATGGCCTTTCCCTTTGTTTTTGCTCAAAGTTACAGGACTCCTCTATCTCCTTTTTGGACATAAATTCCTGGTGACATGAATTTTTCCTCACAGAGCAAGTCCAGAGGACAGTGTCAGAGATTGGAAAAGATTGATGTCTCGAGACATTTTGGGATGCACCTTTGGGGGAGGGAGCAGGTCAGGCCTTGCTGTGTGGAGGCAGTTCCCTGCCCCACACACCACACCTCTCAACCCAGAGCCAAAGCCTCCCAGCCCCACAGCTCTGTCAACCATGGCTCACCAGAGGCTGCCCCAGTCTTACTTAACACAGCTCCTGAGTAGCTGGAAGTCCCACCTGAGAGCAGGGTCCATTGAGGCCCAAGGATATAAAAGTCTGACCACAAGGGAGTTTATCCATGTTGGAGCCCAGGAGTTGGCAGCTATATATGTGCTTTTCTATATCTTTTCTGTCTTTCATCTTTTCTTCTAATTCTCTTTTCATGGAACATTTTGGGTAATTTAACATCAAATGGGTTTAAAATTTGCTAAGTTAAATGGGCTAAGTTAATGTTATGATAAGTGTTTTGTGTTAATTGGATGCTGTATTAAATCCTTTGGAGAAGTTCTTTGATTTTCTGTGTTTTGTCAGTAAACTTCTGTGTAATTTTGACCTCTTGAGAATATCTAGTCAGTATTTCTCCCATGCCCTTAACCCAGAGTAAACCTCAGTAAACCTTGTGTTTAAATGTTTTGGGGTGCTACAGAGGGTCACAAAGATGATTAGAGGGATAGAGTACCTCTCATAGGAAGACAGACAGAGAGAACTGGGGCTGTTCAGCCTGGTTTTCTTATGGTACCTTAAGGGGGCCTACTAGAAGGACTGAGAGGAGCTTTGCAAGGGTGTATATAGTGACAGAACAGGGAGAAATGTCTTCAATCTGAAAGAGAGTGGGTTTAGATTAGATAATAGGAAGATATTCCATATTCTGAGGGTTGTGAGACACTGCAGCAGGTTGGAGCAGTTATGGATAAACCATTCCTGGAAGCCTTCCAGGCCTGGCTGGGTGGGCTTTTAAGCAGCCTGGTCTGGTGGAAGGTGTCCTTGGCCATGGACAGTAGGACTAGAACTAGATGAACACTGACGACCCCTTCCAACCCAATCCTTTCTATAATTTGTTGCTTAAGACTGCTTATTGGGACTCTCAGGTAATACTTCACATGTTTCTTTTTTACCCTTAAATACAGAATCGTTGGTTAGAAAGGAAAATGAGGGTTTGATGTCAATATGTACCTCCAGACCAGAAAGGAAGTAATCAATTTCTGAATGTATTACAAATAGGTAAAAGGTGACTGAAAGTCATCAAAAAAAGGGGAGAAACATCTATTTTCTGGTCCATTAATAAAAATGCATCCATTTTATCATTTTATATGATAGATTGTCTTACATATGCCTTAGGCTTTAATTCAGATGTCTCCTCAAAGAAAAGGTAGACTTTAATTTGGATGAAGTTTCCTATAGATCATATATAAAAATCGTGACCCTCTTGTGTATTCAGTTCCCTCCATCCCTTAATCTCTATCCACAGAGTGGAACAACAGCAACACAGAGATGAAGACAGCTTCAGCTGAGTATAGTTTGGTAGTTAGGTTGCTGGTTTAGATGCTGCTGTCATCCAATGGTTTTTCATATGCGTGCAGTAGCTGTGCTAGTCTGGACCTTTTGCTTCAAGTCCAGGAAACAGAAAAGACAATTCACTTCATGTTGCACATCTAGCCTCAGGCGGGTCTGCAGGCTCACTCTGTGAGCAAGGGAAGTTATCTATGGAATGGAAATCAAAGTTTTGAGTGCTGTGATTCTGTCATTTCTAGGCTTGAATACCTTCATTTTTCTTCCTAGATCTTGTTTAGATATCATATAAGTGCAGAAGGTCTATGATTATGGAATGTAGTCAGTTTTAGAGGATTGTTAGAAATTCATCAATCAGACATCTACCTACAAATGACACAACTCTCGGGAAATGTCTGGCAAGTCTAACTGATTTTTAGACATCTAACCTATATGAAAATGCACCCTACACTCATTATTACTTAAAGATAGGATTGAGAGGCCTAAAATGGCAGCTGGTGCTCACTGCCATTGAGCATCAGTAAATCAGTTGAATGACTTACTTAAAAACACAGAAGAAACAATAGAATTAGTTATCAGAACTAATCTAGAGACAGTCTGACTGCCATTCTCCTGAAGCATAGCAGAATATGGTTTTTAGAAAAGTTTACACATTTGCCTTGAGATGTCATCCTTAAAAAGTCATTACCCTTAGTGCTATTATTAGTTCACTAAGCTCTTAATTGAATTATTATATCAGTGATATTTATGTATTAAAATTGACATCTCTCTATTGAATATTCAGAAAAAATTAAACCTATTTTTTTTAATATTTTATATGCAATGCACTTGCACTTTCCCCTTGTAATTTCTAGCCAATAGTAATGACATTTCACTGACACCTTTAAAGGTGCTTGGTAATCTCCTCTGAAGGCAGAGTAAGAAAGAACTAAGTTGTCATAGCTAACAGACCAATCAAAGACTTGCACATGGGAAGATAAAATAATTCTGAAGTATTGATTTTTATTTTTTATTATTTCTGCTGTTTGCACATGTCTTTGATTTGATTTATTCTGCAACTGAATCCTGAAGACTGTTGGAGAGAGCGTTTACAGTATAAACAATAATTCAGCACTGCAATATTACTGACGAACAAGTAGTGAAGCTTGAAGATTAAACACTCACAAACTGGTTGAGACCTATTATAGACAACAGGCTTCACTTGGCAGGATCTCGCTAAACTCAGATTTGCATTCAAACCTTGAGTTGACTGCTTTATTTCCACTCTTTCCAGGAATATTTTCCTGCATTTGTGACAGCTTTTAACAATGGCAAAATCATCTGGTCCTGCTACACAACTACTTTTAAAAAAGGTGCTTCCGTTTTTAGGCTTCTTACAGCATTTTAACAAAGGCATACATCATGCAGTAAAATGGTGTTTTCTCTTTTTTTTTTTCTCTCCCAGTTCATGTGAAATCTGAAATTAATTAACTGAAAAATGTGCCATGCTATCACAAATTTTTATTGGATTCCTCTTGCACATTTAAGTGCTGTTATAATTCAGTTTCCAAATGTTTGGGCATTGCAAGCTTATTATACAAGGGGCAATTTGATTTTCAGTGGTACAGTAGCTTGTGCCTGAAGACCACCCCTGGAGAGGCCCCAAGCAGCTTTACACTCCAGTGGGCTCACTGTAAAAGTAACAAAATAGGATGAAGGATGGTGTTCAGGGGGGAAGGGGAGAGGGAGGAAGTGGTACTCAATGCTAGCAGTAAGTTTGACAGTACTGAACAATTGAAACTGCTTTTTACTAAATCAAAATGCAGCCCGACTTTTCCTGAATTGGAAAGTACAGACAGTAGAAAGAAAGCAGGGAAGATGAAAAAAAAGAGAAAAAAGTGTTTTGACTGAAACATAATTACCTTCTATTTCTGTAGATCACATGACCAAGCTTTCTATGGTGTGCTCTTTCCCATAGATTTTAAACCTCAGTGCATGGTTAGTTTATAAAAAAAAATTATTACAGAGATCACCAAACATAAAAAGAATGGTACTTATGTCCCAACCCAGCTGGACGACTGTAATTTCAGAGATATTAATCCCTCCTCTTCCACCACCAGCTATCCTATACCCTCTCCATCTTCCTTCCTCTGCTTTAATCATCCTTCAAAGGCTGCAGGAACAGTCTGGTACACAGCTTTTATGGTACCTAATATTGACCTATGCATTCATCCGTTCTGCACCATTTCTACCTTCAAGTGTATGCCTCATTTTCCCCTTAGAACTCAGTACTCCAAATGTTTTTTAGTTTGCATTTTAAGATTGGCAGTCTGTCTCTGAATCTAGTTTAGATAAGACAGTTCTAAATACCCTATCTTTTTCCACTGTTCATGACACTAAAATAATGAAATGTGAGCTTTGAATGATGCAGTCATGGTGAGGCAGTTTGTCAGCTGCACTAGTTTCCATTCAAATAGGTTTGGCAATCTTTAGATTTTTTTTCCCTTGATTTATTAGTCTTGCCATTTTCTTAGCTATATTTTTGAGCAAAATTATGACTTTTCTATTCCATCAGGGCATTGCTGCTCCTCTGATTTACTCCTAAAATTCTCTGAATTCTCATTCTTTCCCTGTCTCAAATTGTTATTGCACATAAATAAAGTTTCTCAGGAAACCAGTGGTCATATGTGATATTTCAAATTCATTCTGCGTGCTCCCCATAGGCATTGTCATGAGACTATGATCCCTGTTACACAGTTTGAATTGTCACTTTTTGGTTATTAATGAATTCAGCTTTTTTTTTCTGCATTGGCCTAATGTGCTTTGAGGGACAAATTGTAACTTTTAGGTGGCATTTGAGTCATTGTGGATGTATCACCTGGTTTTGTCTTTTGCTTCTGAAATGCAGTCATAATCTGCTACTGAACTGCATTAATAATAAACTTCTGGATTTACTGTGGACAGGTATAAGATTTAAAAAATTTTACTCCACAGAACAAGGACTGTGGAGTAAAAAAAAATTATATTTTCCCACAAGTGCTGGAAAGGGAAGATGACTTGTCAGATGAAAGGTGTCTGCTTGGCAATTTCTGAATTTGGTTGTACCAGGTAGAAGCATACTTGTGATGCTATCCAGTAGAGGGCAGAGGACATGTAGTCATATTTTCTTTATGACATTTCAATACATGAATTTTATGACCATAGGCAAAATGTCACCATCAATTATCCTTTCCTCAAGGAAAAGAAAGAGATCAGGGAAATTATACAACCAGTGTGTATTCATACCTTCCCAGAATTTTCAATAATACTGTTAAAAAACAATCCAAATGAACATTGGTTCTAAAAAGAAAACGAGGCATTTTAAGGAGAATGGAAAATTTCACTGAGAATGTTTTGACATGAGTCTTTTTGATGAAGAAAGTATTTTAAAGATACTTGAAGAATATTTAGTGGAATAATTCCATTCTTTAATGGCATCTTTAAGCTTTAATAGGTCCTAGCTTATCATTCAAAATATCAGGCTTCTCAAGATTAGCTATAGAAGACAATAGTCATCTCAAAAATGTTAATTTTTTTTAATCTATAATGCAACAATTCTACATTAACAAACTCATTATTATTGGAAAACTCCCAAAGACACAATTTTATCATAGAGGACAGACTGGGGTTAGAATACAAGGAGAAATAAATAACTATCCCAGACTTTCATAAACTTGTTCAATTCAAAAGAGCAAAGCACAACACTAGATGATGAATCCTAGCTTTGAAATATTACAGGGTAGTGTATTATGGGATATAGAAGAGGTTTAAGTGCAATATCAGGATTTTTTAGCTAAGAAAACACTATTTCATATCCTATGAAAGGGCTGTTTTTGTAATAGAGATGGTTTACAAATCAGCCAAACCTTCAGGGAACTTCACACCACATAAGTGGACATCTTCCTTCCTCTGCTTTAATCATCCTTCAAAGGCTGCAGGAACAGTCTGGTACACAGCTTTTATGGTACCTAATATTGACCTATGCATTCATCCATTCTGCACCATTTCTACCTTCAAGTGTATGCCTCATTTTCCCCTTAGAACTCAGTACTCCAAATGTTTTTTAGTTTGCATTTTAAGATTGGCAGTCTGTCTCTGAATCTAGTTTAGATAAGACAGTTCTAAATACCCTATCTTTTTCCACTGTTCATGACACTAAAATAATGAAATGTGAGCTTTGAATGATGCAGTCATGGTGAGGCAGTTTGTCAGCTGCACTAGTTTCCATTCAAATAGGTTTGGCAATCTTTAGATTTTTTTTCCCTTGATTTATTAGTCTTGCCATTTTCTTAGCTATATTTTTGAGCAAAATTATGACTTTTCTATTCCATCAGGGCATTGCTGCTCCTCTGATTTACTCCTAAAATTCTCTGAATTCTCATTCTTTCCCTGTCTCAAATTGTTATTGCACATAAATAAAGTTTCTCAGGAAACCAGTGGTCATATGTGATATTTCAAATTCATTCTGCGTGCTCCCCATAGGCATTGTCATGAGACTATGATCCCTGTTACACAGTTTGAATTGTCACTTTTTGGTTATTAATGAATTCAGCTTTTTTTTTCTGCATTGGCCTAATGTGCTTTGAGGGACAAATTGTAACTTTTAGGTGGCATTTGAGTCATTGTGGATGTATCACCTGGTTTTGTCTTTTGCTTCTGAAATGCAGTCATAATCTGCTACTGAACTGCATTAATAATAAACTTCTGGATTTACTGTGGACAGGTATAAGATTTAAAAAATTTTACTCCACAGAACAAGGACTGTGGAGTAAAAAAAAATTATATTTTCCCACAAGTGCTGGAAAGGGAAGATGACTTGTCAGATGAAAGGTGTCTGCTTGGCAATTTCTGAATTTGGTTGTACCAGGTAGAAGCATACTTGTGATGCTATCCAGTAGAGGGCAGAGGACATGTAGTCATATTTTCTTTATGACATTTCAATACATGAATTTTATGACCATAGGCAAAATGTCACCATCAATTATCCTTTCCTCAAGGAAAAGAAAGAGATCAGGGAAATTATACAACCAGTGTGTATTCATACCTTCCCAGAATTTTCAATAATACTGTTAAAAAACAATCCAAATGAACATTGGTTCTAAAAAGAAAACGAGGCATTTTAAGGAGAATGGAAAATTTCACTGAGAATGTTTTGACATGAGTCTTTTTGATGAAGAAAGTATTTTAAAGATACTTGAAGAATATTTAGTGGAATAATTCCATTCTTTAATGGCATCTTTAAGCTTTAATAGGTCCTAGCTTATCATTCAAAATATCAGGCTTCTCAAGATTAGCTATAGAAGACAATAGTCATCTCAAAAATGTTAATTTTTTTAATCTATAATGCAACAATTCTACATTAACAAACTCATTATTATTGGAAAACTCCCAAAGACACAATTTTATCATAGAGGACAGACTGGGGTTAGAATACAAGGAGAAATAAATAACTATCCCAGACTTTCATAAACTTGTTCAATTCAAAAGAGCAAAGCACAACACTAGATGATGAATCCTAGCTTTGAAATATTACAGGGTAGTGTATTATGGGATATAGAAGAGGTTTAAGTGCAATATCAGGATTTTTTAGCTAAGAAAACACTATTTCATATCCTATGAAAGGGCTGTTTTTGTAATAGAGATGGTTTACAAATCAGCCAAACCTTCAGGGAACTTCACACCACATAAGTGGACTGTTCTCCGTACAGTATTTTTTCCTATTTATACGCTATCTTCTTCTAATGAAACAGCAATACTGCTTTTTTTCTTGTATTTGATAGAAATGAAGCTTTTTTTTCTCAGTTTCATACTTATAAGCTATTTTTCAATACATGATTCTACTTCTTTGGACTTGTCTGGTGAAGGTCAATAACATGTTAAAGTGATTTGAGATCCAAAGATCATTGATGAGATTTTTTCCCATTGCAAATATAAATTTACTTTGACAGTGGATTGTTGCGTTTTTTATTTGCTTCTTTATTTCGCAGACTATGGAGCCAGTGGTCAAAGTGTTCAGTTGTGGTTTCCTAGGCTGAAAAGCAGAGGGTAAGTGGAAACATATATGGTTTCCTGGGCTGTCTAGCAAGAATGTCAGAAAAAATATACTGAAAAACAGAGCCTCTGAGATCCTCCTGCAGGAGTCTGAAGCACAGCTCATACCGGGCTGCCACCACTGACAGGGTTGTTTTCTCCCTTGGCTACTTGGCTGTGAATTGTGATAACACTCAGCAAGAGAGTATGGTGATGACTGAAGTTGGTGATAATTTAAGACTCCATGAGTTATGCTTATCAGAGTTTACAGAGGACTTTCTTAAGAAAGCAGCAGCTTTTTACCCAACTTTGCCAGTGAAACTGAGTATGACATTTACTCTGTCTCAGTTAATTGCATTCCTGCACCTCCTCCAATACAGAAAGGTATTCTCCCTCTGAGCACCTCTGCAAGTTGAAAGCATTGTCCTAACTTACACTGCAAATCCTTCCCACAGATTGTAATGAAATTGAATTATCTCTCTGTAACTTCTTCATTTTTTTAATAAGCTCCAACAAGATTTAAGAAATTTCACCATGGTGTGAATTTTTCCATGATCTATTATTAACATTTTCCATTCTTACTGGGTATGCCTGTTATCAGAATCTTGTTGCTTATTTACTTACTTTGCTTAAGTCACTGACCACAGTTCACAGTGTTCTATCTACATCAAGACTTACCAAAATCAATACAAATCCTTTTATGTATTACTCTGCATGAAGCAACCAGAATCTAGCCCGTCAGCTAAAATCTCCATGGTGGTGGGAACCTGTAATTTTTCCCCCTCTTCGTGGCATTATAGAATGTTTGAATATCTCCTCTCTGATGTTACAGAAAGGGCAGAAATATTTAATAATGACTATTTCAACCACTTTATGTTTGAAGTCTTGGTTTTAGTTTCCCTATATTTTAGGCTTAGATGATTGTTTCAACAAGTGCATTTCAAATGCAAAGTACTGCGTGACATTTAGCCTGGTAACGAAGGTTACCTCTATCTGCTCATGGTAATGAACAGTTCTCTTCCAAACGATGCAAAATAATCAGAAGAGATAATTGATATTTCATGTCAACCAAGTGTTGGACACTGTGCTGCTATAAAAAAAAAAGCCTTGGTGGCAGTGGATTATTATTCAATTTGAAACAATAATATTAGAAGTCTCATACATGAAATGTGTTGTAGAAAAATTCTCCCCTTGAGAGGAATCTGTGAAAGAGTCTGTATGAATAAATATTAAAATATATTTTTATGACAGGACAGCAGACAGGGGATTACTTCAATTGGGACTGAGGCAAAGACTGCTACAGAGGAGACACATTCCCCAAGAAGGATATCTCACTACATAATCCCATCTGTGTGTTCACAGACTCTTAAGTTTTCTACAAGGCAAGACTTTTTCACCAGGCCCCTTACAGGAAGCAGTGAAAAATTAGCTCTGGATTCTGAAAGACAAACCACAGAGAAAATAAAAAAGATGCAAAACCTTACCAGCTTGTGAAATATCTATAGTCTAATTGAACATGGACTGAAATCTGAGATGTCTGTAGTGGTGCTTCAGTAGCCTTAGAAGAGAGATCAGGTTTTGTTGAAGTGTGTTTATGGCAATAACCCTTTGTATAGCCTTGCTCTGATCCCATAACATTTTACTTTACAGTGAAATAAAGCCATTTTCTTGTTGTTCAACTCTTTTTTTTCTAATTTCATTTATACTCCAGGTAATTAGATGTGGCTTTCAACTATGCTTGAGTAAATTCTTCTTCAGAACAGAGAATGATGTCTGACTGCAGGCCAGATGAAAGAAACAAATTTTATCAAAGGCAGAAGATTTACAATTGCTTTCCCATGGAGTGTAGTAAGATACTGTCCTCAGGCATAAGCGTCAGATACTAAAAGAGCAGTAGAATCAATAAGATTCTGCCACAATCACCCTCTTAATTGTTTTTTACTTTCTTTTAGCCATATTTGGACTTACATGCTTTAGTTGTATTTAAAAGTAATCTACACATAATTTTCAGAAGTGTCAATTATACAAGCTCCTGCCATTGGTTCCAGTATACATGACATGTCTTTCAAAGAAGAGGTGAATGGGACTTAAGCATTTTTACAGACAGAGAGAGTTCAGGGATTTTAAAAGATGAAACACACAAAATATGAGACACATCAACTTCATAAACTGTGTAGGACATGGAAAAGTCCATAGGCCTGATGTTTTAGAAGTTTTTGTTTCTATATAAAAATATTTTATTAGATAGCACAACAAAATATGAAATTGGTAAGGATTTGGAAGGTGAAGTGAAGGTCCCCTTGAGGGCCTTAATAAAGGGGAGGGTAAGAAATAAAAACTTAGTCATCCATGAAATTTATAGCTAAATTCATTTCCTGGGGGGAAAAAGCATCCCTTTTTGCAAAGTCTTCCTTTTTTAAAAACAGGATCTTTGTTAATATCAGAAAAAATACATAAAATTTTCTAGTACTTAGAATCTTAATATTTATATGTGTATGTTTAATATCTGTATTATTGGTTCACAGCCAGCATGTCCAGTAACAAAAGAGAGGCACCAAAGACATGAAATTGACAAGTATCAAAGAGTTTTGAACTGATTAGGTTTTGATTTGAAGTTCTATGAAAGAAGATTTTTTTTTTAAGGTTTATGGCATTATCAGCATTTTTAAAAATTGTTGCTCTACTAAGTCCCATAGCATATGTAACTATGGGGACTCCATAATTCCTTTGATTGCCAATGAAGTGGGTGCATGAGCATGTGCTTTGTTATGCACTGATTTATTGGTAATTTGTGACTGGTAAGGGACAGTTGATAGATAAGGAAGGAATGGTTCAATTCTTCTGTCTTGTCTGACTAGCTGTGTCATAAAAATCAAAGATTTTCTAATGTTGTATAATGAGAAACATTTGCTTTGCAAAATTATCAGAAAATCCTTGCAGTACAGCTATCCACATAAAAACAGAAATCATAGAAAATCCAACAGTGTTTCTTTTGTGGCTTCCTTGGCATCAGATACGACACAAAGTGACACAATGATCAGTCTTGCAAATTCTTATTTAGTTATCTAGCTGATCACCCAGTGAAAGCCACACCATTGTGTTATGAACCTTCATATTTTGATCTACCCACAAGAGGACTTCTATAGATAAGAAATAAGCCAAAAGAAGCCAGAATACAGGGCAGAGAAGCTAACAAACTGAACTGATTAAGGAACACGATGGAGATGGTTATGATCAAGTTTTGCCATTCCGGTTTTGCTGCCATTCTGGAGACATGCCTCTTACTTTCATTAAACAAGTGTACATAGATAGCATGATTTAGAGAGGGCAAGTTACCCAATAAGTTTTTCAAAAAGTAGAAGTACAGGAGATGGTGCCAGCTGTTTTTCTTACAAGATAGTCACTGACAAGCTGGGAGACATCCCTTCCCTTTGACAACCCTTCTCCCTGTGAGATACTTTGTATCATTTCTTCACTCACCCTGCGGGAGAACTGAATGGTTGTCCCAGACTGTCTTGTGGAGTACATGTTTTCTGGGATCTGGCCTTCTTAGAGAACCTTGTTCTGTGTCACAAGCCTCTACCTTTGACATGCAAGCTTAGGTGCTCCTCAGTGAGATCTGTTAGACTAGGAAAACACTGTTTTGCAAACAACAATCGGTGTTTTCAGGTGAAAAAATCGTGGTATAATTCCCTCATGTTGCCACTGAGAGTGTTCATCAGTAGTTGTAGTATTTGATCCAGCAATGATGTGGAAATAGATGAGGAAAATGGCAAATATATATTTTTATTGAACTTATAACAGAATTGAATTAAGAAAAGGGGAAACTCAAAATATATCTGGCTTTTTGTTTGCTCTAAAGGTACCTGTAATATATTTATGAGAATCATCTCTTAGATTTATGATCATTGTTAGAGTCAACAGGGAATTTTATTATTTCTGCTTTTTGAAACTTTCTAAGGACTCTAAAACACTTGAATTTCACTGTAGTAGAAAGTTTTGGTACTTTAAACTGTATCATTAAATATGCTTAGTAAGAACTGCTTCACAGGCTTATGAGATTCTCCAGAGTGGGAGTTTGGAGTTTATATTCATTGCAATCAATTATGACATGTCTAGTTGATTTGTGAAAGTGATAATTAGCACGGTCCCACTTAATTAAATCAATAGTATCATGTAATTAAAATAACATGATATGCAAATATTCTCAGTAGCAATTTCATGCATAATCTGCAGGTTTTGAATTATTCGGTAGAACCTATCCTTAGCAGTAGAACATGAAATAAAGCGAAGGATGTAGTGGGTTTATTATCAAAAATTAATTGCAGGAAAACCTGTACTCACATGGTGTGTTAGCTTACAAACTCATTCTACACACTGCTCTCTGCATTCAGGATATTTGATTGTACCCACAGTAGCTTTGCTAACCATATATTATCATGAAAGTCATGGGTAAGAACACAGGGGTCAGCTGCACTTTACCCCCAGTACAACAGTATCAACAGTCCACAAGACTTTATTAAGGTGGCAGAATTTTGAAATTCTATATTATAAACCAGTAATTTCAGTAAAACTTCTGAATACTTTTAAAATAATGTTTTATCTGGAAAAGAAGAGGCCATATTCAGATGTCTGAGCTCTGTGACCTAGGCTTATGCAGCTAATTTGAAAATGGACAAGGCTGTAGTCAGTGGCAAGCAGGTGACTGTTTTGTATCACAGTACCATTCATAAATGAAGGTCATTAAAAATATCAGTAATGTCTCCCCCCTGTCCTGTTAACAGAGTTGGGCCTTCTGAGTAATCTTAGTTATAGTAATAGAAAGCTGTAGAAAAGAAAATACATTATTAAAATGACTGAGTTAAGACAGAGTTTAAAAATGGTGTAAAAAATTTTAAAATTTTAAGGTTATGTTCTGCTGTTACAACAAGAGATATTGTTCCTTTATGGAACATAATTTAATGAATATTCTTTTTAAAATCCCTTTATGAATGGTCAGTTTCAAAATCAGCAGCATTTGTGGACTGTAGTCAGATACATAGTAATCTCATGTTACAGACAGAAAGTTATTATTAAAGAACAAATAATCAGAAAAAAATACTTTATAGCTCTAATCAATTCACAAAGACTAATATATTTACTATAAATTTTTTCTTGTAATGTTCTCTTCACATAATTTTATTGCTTTTTTAAAGTAAAAGTAGCATCTGTTTTATTTAGTGTAATAAGGATATTTTTATAGGTTTCAGCTGCTTCTTTTTTATATTTGCCATGATTTAATTTAATGTTGTGATCAACCTTTCTTCCTATATACTGTGATGTCATCCTGCATGCTGCACATTTTCTTTGTATTTACATAATGCCATTAGGAGCCAGAGCTGAGGCTTTTCAGTTGCAGAGTACAATCTGAGCAGTCCCTCAGGGTACGGGGCTCTCTGCTCTCTCCAGTGTCACTTATTATGTCAAGCCTGAAACTGACTTGTCAGGGGGGTCACCACTGGTTAAGGGGGTTTTAATTTCACTCTAGGGTTTAGGCACTCTTTTCTGACAGTAACAAAGTAAAACCTGTAATTTCAACAAGCTGTGTAAAGGCTGAATTAGGTATTGCTTGTGCTGTAACATACAAACTAACTTGGCCATTATTACTGTAATAACTACTTATGACATGAAAAGCTAAGAAGAAAACTGTACTCCCAATCTGTCATTAATGTGTACAGTTTAAAAAGTTTTCCCCTCATATTTCCTTTCAAACTTCAGAAAACTTTGTCATAAACAATTTTGTTTAGAAAAGTGGAACTAAATTGCAGTGAGTTTTTTAAATACACGTGCTTAATTGTCAGTTAAATACAATCACATTAGCAAAGACATGGAATCCCAACTTACCATTCTTTTTGACATTAATTTTGTATATTTTATCAAAAGACTCCCAAATCTGAGCAACTGTCTTGATTTTCTGTTTATTTTTTTCCCCAGCTGGCTAAATTACCAATAACAACAGAGGCCATAACTTGATTACTTTAGTGCTAGCAAAGGTACCATGTCATGTTTCATCCCTAAGGGATGACAGGAATAGAATGCTTTCGACCAGAATCTAAGCTAACACCATTCATAGCTGTCTTGCTCTCAAAGGTTGCTTCTTGCATGGTATGTGGTAAGCAGAAGCAGCCTTTTGCTTTTGCTGTTTTAAAAAGTCTTCCGTTTTTCACCTCTTTCTTGTAAAGAAGGTAACGCAATTCACAGCAAGTTATTAAAGGCTCCTCATACAGTGCTGCATGTACATGATGTGAAAGAGGGTTACCCACAGAAAATAGTTCTGATAATGTCAAGAGGGGAGTTTTTTGTGTACTTAAACAGCAAATGATATTAATCCAAATTTTGAAAAATAAGACATTTTAAAGTAAAGTTTTTGGCTTTTTTAATCTCTTCCTATTTGTTTCTCATAGAAACTTTTAAGAAGAGAGTTAAAGCTCTAAACGGTTGCACTCAGAGTATTTCAGTATGAGTAGCTGCAGCCAGATGTATCTCTATAGTCTTTCTAGTAGTATGGCTTATGGGATCCCATATGGAACATGAAATTCATTTCCTTGTATTTAACCACAGATACAAACATAATTATCACCCTTTCCAAAGGTGGTCAAGACATAAGGGCACATGCACAATTTATAACATGGATCAGTACTATTATTTAAAGATCGTGGATGCCAGGAAACTGTGGTTACCTTTGAAGATTCTGATGTGCTTTGAGAGAAGAAAGTTTGAATTGAGAGGGAATCAAGCTGGGAAGTGATGGTAAACATAAATTTATTTGAAAATGTGCAATGTAGCATCTGAGGTTTTGCATGATCCAGTATGTGCCATGTAAATAGCTGTGCTGTGTCTTCTATGGTGGGTCAGTGGAAAATAAACTGCAGCCTTCTAGTTTGCAGTGAGCCATTACCAGAGGATGGTGGCAATAATTTCTCAATTTCCCAGCAGACGATGACTTGAAGAGTGACCTATGAATATGCTTCCAGTGGGATGTTCTAGCAGCTTGCACATCCCATTTTACTGCTCTTTGATGTCAGAAAAAACATTAAATAAGAGCAGCAACAGATAGCATCTGCTTATCTCTTATAAGAGATGGAAGCAGCTTATACCTAGAGCCACTAAGCTGAATTAAAACACTGAGAAGATGGTATCATTTTAAATGTGATTTGTTTGGTGATATAACATTCAGTAAAGCAGTGGCTGGAAAAGATACTGTGGTCTTATTAGAGTACAAGTTATGGGTGGGAAATTCATACGAAAGGCTACACTGTTGTGTGACAACAGAAAAAAAAAAGACCATTCTAGACATTTAGTTTAGTTTAAAACTTAATTTTTTAAATGGAATAAATTTACGTGTGTCATACACATATGATGAAACATAATTGGGTTCCTGATGAAGGCTCTCCTTGGGAAATATATTGGAAAACTAGGCAATGAAATTTTTTTGTTAATTTTTAATGTTTATTTAAGGAACATTCAGATAACAACAGAAAGCAATTTTTCTAAAAATACTAATTTTTAAAGGAAACTCTTTTGACACAGTAATCTGTTAAATTGCAAGTAGTAAGTGTATCAGCAGCACAGGTGTATTCAGATGGTTAAAAACTCAGCATTTTAGAGGCTAGTGACATTTGGAGGCTTTTGGTAAATATAAAAGGGATGACAGAAAAAAAATTAATCAGATTTTTTTTCTTTATGAAATGATATCTTGCTTTGATTTGAAAGAGTGGGTTAAAATCTCTTGGTTCCTTTTTAGAACAAAACTTCTGCTTAGAGACTTTTAATTTTTAGGTCAGAGATTGACCTTTCCGATATTATTATCCACTCTAAAGCAAAAGAACACCAAAAAAGCATATACGCATTGCAGAGCTTGCTCAAGACGTACTGCATCAGAAGGGAATGGAAACTGCAATACATATAGAGATGCAGGGTACTAAGAACCTCCCCATACCCTCTTGGAGACTACACTTTCACCCCAGCTCAGATCAGAGTCCTTGGACTGTACAGTGTTGGGGTCCATCTTTAGCTTTAGGTTTGCCACAGAGAGCACAGCACATTCACTCTGAAACCCCCCTGCAACAGGAGCCCAAACCCTCTAAGCAGAGAGGATGTGTGTGGTTGCTTCAATAGCACTCCTGGTTCAAATTAAAACACTAATGCAGAGATATCTTCGTTTCTGTATTAAGCTGCAAATGACACAAGGGTAGAGGCAGTATCTGAATTCTGGTTATTGCTCTAACATGAACCTTTTATCTATAAGTTGTACTTACTTTCAGATATCAATGTTTCTGCTTACCAATGACATTTCACATACTCCTTGTTATTTACATATTCAATGAACCATTTATATTGTGCCTTTTACTTTGGCATATGGGTTTATCACCAGAAAAACAAGTATTACTATATAATTGCCCTTATTAGGAAGTAGAAATAATTATTTATTGTCTAGAGGAAAGTGCTTAGGAAAATACAACCAATAAAGCGTGACAAAAAAGTGAAATATGTTGCATTTTCTGAGTGCATTTAGTTCAGGGAAAACCTGTGTTCAAATGACTTTATTTTCTTATCATTATTCTTGTTTCTTGTTAATTATCATTATTACTATTTCTTGGGGTTTTTTGTGTGTGTGTATTGTATAAATATATACTAACTGCATGCTAAAATTTTTTTTTGCATAAATTGAAGTATCAGAAACCACCATTTTGTACTCAACTTCTTTCTGCTGAGAAATTACTTTCACAAGTGGGTTTTACTGGCAAAATAAAGACTGTGCTGAATTCCTTGTGAGACAAAATACCTCATATTGAAGGCTCAGATTGGCAGTCTGTTGTCCTGTATTTTCTTCAAGTTTGGTTATTTACCTCCTGCCTGTGTTTCATGACTGTCCCAGTGAGCAGAAATACTTCCTCTTACATTTCCAATTCACAACCCGCTAAGGACAACTTCTAGGAAAACTTCTAGAGCCAGAAAATACTAGAGTTGTTAGTGTCTGTTGTATCAACAACCCCAATTTTTAAATCTTTTCTCTTCCTCTGAGGTAAATTGCGTGGAAGTTAGTAATCTCTCGCTGTTTTGTAAGCTTTCCTCTCCCTTTTGAAATAGGGACAAGGAGGTATGAATTTGAAATGAAACTTCATTTGTAAATCTGCCTGATTTCATTTGTTTAAATTAGATAATTCATTTCATCATAAATGCATGGGTGGTTTTAAACTTCGTGTATGAAATACACTTGATATGGAAAATATTTCAGTTTCTGCTGCCATTTGGTATGATGAAGGTTAGCATATACAGTATGTAAAATCTGAATCCCTCTCAGGGAGATCCTTATTTGAATTGCAGATTAAAAATTTCTAAAAGTATAATTAGCTTTGCTTGATACCTTTTTCTCCTCATTTTGTGAAGAAATAAGACCCACAAACAAGGAAACAAAACAAAAAAAAAAAAAAAGGCTTTCTCTTGCCTGCAATGTCATGTTCTCTGATTCATACCTCAGCTTGAATTCAGCAGATCCCAAGTGGGTTCTGAGCTGGGACAGTCTTAACAGGCCAAACAATAAAAAGCAGAAATAATTTACTAACACCTTTTCTAATTGTGGCTGACAATAGCACTCCAGGACCGCATTCTAGCAAAATAAGTTGTTTTCTGAACTTCTAGGGGTTTTCTCCATTTTGGAGGGGGATCAGAATGCATCCTTGCTCTAATTCTAGTAATTTATCATTCTTTTTCTCATTGAGTTTGCCTTGAAAGGGTTCTTGAAATTTAGTAAGAGGAAAAAAAATTATTGCATGGAAAATTTAGAAATCTTCTCAATGGTCCTCTGAACTGTAATTAAATAAAAGAGAGAATTTAAATGAAACAAAAATATGAATTCTAACTGCTGATGGCAATGAGTCCTTTTTATGTTTAAAAAACATTAATATTATTTTAATTATTAAAATAATATTAACTTCATGTATTAAATGCTAAATTAGAGATGTTGATCTGAAGTACTGATGTAAAAAAAAAACCAAAAAACCAAAAAGAGGTGGAATTAATAAGTAGGATCTCACCTATCAGAATAAATCAGAATAAAAAAAGAGAAATATAAGTTTATCACCTCATACTGCCTGTGCAGTTTTGGGGTTTTTGGTTTTTTTTAAATCAACATATGTTCTACATTTTTTCCTCAATGGGTGTTACTTCTCATTTTCTAAGAGAAAAAGAAGTATTAAAAAAAGAAAAAGAAAGAGTGAAAAAAGAAACCTTAGAATCCATTCCATCATTATATTTCTCCACTCATTTTGCTTAGTTCTTAGGAGCTATGCTCTGAAGAAAATGCTCACAATGCTTTTTGTGTCATGCCACAATTTCTGGATGATTTTGGCACATTTGGGCTCTTTCTAATGACCTATAATTTCGTTTTCATACACGTAACCTCACAGGTTCGACACCTTTGAAGTGATCCTTGAACGTGTGTTTAAATTACAAACTTTAGGTGCTGTAAATCTGTTTTCAAATCTACAGCAGTCTTAAAGACAGCAGCTGGCAAGAAGGCAATTTCACCTTGCGGCTTGCCAAGCAATCTGGGCAGCAGCAGCACACTCCAAGGGGTGGAATTGCTGCTTCTGTAAAACACAGACAGGTTGGCTCTCATCTTATTGATGGGTTTGGTTGGCTGAGTTTGTGCTTCTTTGTCTGTATCTTTCTGTATTTAGTTGACAGACTCTTTGACAGTGTGTTTTCTCTGGAAGACAAGTAAAAAATCTATCACTTCCCAGGTTTGAGCAGAGTCTTTTCCTACCAACATGTGAAACCTGTATTTAATTAGTGTTATTACAGTATTTTGGAAGGTCAGGGTAAAAGGGAGAACTCTAATTTGTCCCTTTTGTTCAAGTACTTTAATTGTTTTTCCCTTTCTCTCCTACACATGTATTCCTTGCCCTGTTTCTCCAGTTACATGACTTTTCAGAATACCTTATAGCTTTTGAAGAAACAGTCTTTCAGAAAACCATTTAAACTCACATCTTTAAATTCCTTTAGCATTTTCAAAAGCTCTCTGAAGAAGAGAAGTGAGATTTATAAGCCAGTCAACTTTTCTTGTAAAGCTGCTTTTTTGATTCTGGCCTTTTTCCCATTTCCTTATCCGTTTCCTTTTCTCCTTCCATACACTCTGGCAAGACCCTGTAGTCTAGACTTTCCCTCCCATCTCCCATGTATTAAAATGTTTTTGTTTGGTTAGTCTCTGGTGTCGAGCTCCAGCCTTACCTATGGAAATTAAGTGCCTTGTGAAAAAATTAAGAGAGTGTGAGGAAGTTCGGCTTTGTGCCAGGAAAACAAACATGTGGTGACTCTGAGGCAGCAGCAAGGAAGTGGATGGCTTTTCCAGGAGGGGTGAGAAAGCAGGAATGTGCATGTGGAAGGAGCATATTTTGCTGCCCTGAAGCGCCAAACTGAGGCAGCTGTTGGTGCAGTCCAGCACTAGTTGTGTGTGATGCTCAGCATTTTCATAGGATCCATTCTGGTCAGCCCCATTGAATTCCCTAAACTCTCCAGAGGTGGTAAAGTACTGAAGTACTTATCCATTCAAGAACATCTAGTCTTTTGCCATGCTGGTGTGGTTTTGTTGAACGTTCAGTACCATCTATTTTAAATGTATTGAGCAATCAATTTAAACTTGTTATTGTCACTGGGGCTTGAAAATTTAATAAGCAATTACCAGAGTCCATTCCCTTGTTTTTAATTTTTACTAAGATGTTGTTCAATTTCAGACCTTTAGGCAATCATGCTCTCCAGATTATTGAATTGAATGAGTCCATAAGTCAGAGCAGCTCTTAACGGTATTTTTCTTCAGTGATTTATTTGGCTGAATGGTACAGCATCTCCTTGCGGAATGAGAGAAAAGGAAATGCAAATCTGAAGTTAGATCATATATATAAAGCACTGCAATACCTATCAAATCAATGACCAGCAGATCATGCAACTCTCTTCCTATTTTTTGTTGTTGTATTGCTCTGCTTTTCGTCAGCACTTGTGAAGAAAAAAGCATCCCCTCCTAGAATTTTCAAATGCATAAAATGCAATTTTCTGTATATTTTCATATGTCCCTCATTGATCTTAGGAGACAATATCCAGAGAATCCAGGGCTGCATAACTGAATTATTTTGATTTCCTTTTTCATTTCCTTTTCCTATTTTTTAACAAAGCTCTTACTTTCCCCAGTGGTTATTTTTAAATTTGATTCTTACTGAACAAAAAAAAAAAATGCTACTTAATATTTTTCTTTTAGTTTTTTCATCAACATGGACCAGGAAAATATTCCAAACTGTGAACAAATTCTTTATCAAATTACTAAAATGTCACTTAGAGATGCTTAGGCTAATGCTTTGAAAAGGCAATTTCATCATTCTTATGAGAGCAGTTGTGCCTACTGCCATTTTGCTTTAAAAGGATATGATTTTCATGGGATTGTCTTCAATACCCATCACACTGTAAATACAAAATGTTAAAAAAACCTTCACAAATTGTAGGTCAAGTTGCAGAGAGACCAGAATTACTATTCTGGAAACCAATCAACCCTCTGAGAAGGGATGGCCTGAATGACAGAGTTCTGAAAATATCAAAACGTTTCTCATAATTCTTTCCTTAATTTTTTGCAAAATCTGATCTTAGATTTGAGCAGGTGAACAAATTTTTCATACATTTTCTTGAAAATTGCATCTTAATATTAAAGGAAGCAGAATAAATAGTTTTTAAGGTTTTTGTAACATAATTAAATTGAAAATATTCAAAATGCCTTACAAAGTGTTCAGTGGAATAAAAGTACATTATTTTTAAATAGGATGCTATTACTTTCATATGGAATATATTTATTTTTCCCTCCATATTTCCATTTTACCACAGAAAGAAAGCTGAATAAATTGTGATTCTGGTAACACTGGAGCATACCCCATCTGAGGGACCAGTGTTTGTCCTTACTGACTAGGTCTCAGTACTAAACTAGGAACATTTATGTCATCTTCTGCATTCTTAATTTTCTTCAAAGAATATCTTGTGTGATACAGTCAACTTTTGCCTAATTCTAGTGTTTTGTTTTAGAAAAATGACGCATCTATTCTCAGGTAAAAGTAAAGCCCATAGACATAAACTGTATAGGTATCGCCAACAGGGAGTTTGTGTTTTGATTTTTTGTTTTGGTTTGTTTGTTTCTTTCTTTCTGTCGTTCTTGGTGGGGGGTGGTAGTAATGGTGGGTTGATTGCTTTTTTTGTTTGGTTTGGGGACTTTCGGTTTTGGAGACTTTTGGGAACTGTTGGTTTTTTTGTTGTTTTTCAGTGTTGGTTTGGTTGGTTTGTGTGTTTGTTTGGGGCTCTTGAGGTTTTGGTTTTGTTTTGTTTTCTTTGTTTGGGGTTTTGTTTCGGTTTTTGAGATGGTGTCATTTTGGAGTGAGTGGTGGCTAGTCCTGGATACAGAAAGGGCCACTTTAAAACAGAACAACATACGTAATACCTTGTTTGAGGCATCTTTGTATAGTTCTGACCAAAGTCCTTCTTTTGGAGGTATTTTAAAGCCAGGTAATTCTCAGTTTGACTTCCTTCATTTTGCACCGCTTTTTCCTACTTTTTCCTGGTAGAAAACATGGTGATTTAAGTTCAACTCAAAGCAGTGCAATATGAGGGCAAAATCATCATGCAGAAACGTAGCAGAAAAGTCACTTTGCTATGATCAGAATATGAGTTATTAATCTTTATTTTGCATTTATTTATTCTCTGTTTCCACTGCCCTGAAAACAAAAGGATTCTGGAAAAATAAATTACTAAGCTACAGAGGTTGTCATTAGGGAATGCATTCCTAATATAAATAGGTTGCCCATTTATGAGTACAAAATAAATAAGGGTTGATGCTATTACTTTCATATGGAATATATTTATTTTTCCCTCCATATTTCCATTTTACCACAGAAAGAAAACTGAATAAATTGTGATTCTGGTAACACTGGAAGCATACCCCATCTGAGGGACCAGTGTTTGTCCTTACTGACTAGGTCTCAGTACTAAACTAGGAACATTTATGTCATCTTCTGCATTCTTAATTTTCTTCAAAGAATATCTTGTGTGATACAGTCAGCTTTTGCCTAATTCTAGTGTTTTGTTTTAGAAAAATGACGCATCTATTCTCAGGTAAAAGTAAAGCCCATAGACATAAACTGTATAGGTATCGCCAACAGGGAGTTTGTGTTTTGATTTTTTGTTTTGGTTTGTTTGTTTCTTTCTTTCTTTCGTTCTTGGTGGGGGGTGGTAGTAATGGTGGGTTGATTTTTTTTTTGTTTGGTTTGGGGACTTTTGGTTTTGGAGACTTTTGGGAACTGTTGGTTTTTTTGTTGTTTTTCAGTGTTGGTTTGGTTGGTTTGTGTGTTTGTTTGGGGCTCTTGAGGTTTTGGTTTTGTCTTTTTGTTTTCTTTGTTTGGGGGTTTTTGTTTCGGTTTTTTTGAGATGGTGTCATTTTTGGAGTGAGTGGTGGCTAGTCCTGGATACAGAAAGGGCCACTTTAAAACAGAACAACATACGTAATACCTTGTTTGAGGCATCTTTGTATAGTTCTGACCAAAGTCCTTCTTTTGGAGGTATTTTAAAGCCAGGTAATTCTCAGTTTGACTTCCTTCATTTTGCACCGCTTTTTCCTACTTTTTCCTGGTAGAAAACATGGTGATTTAAGTTCAACTCAAAGCAGTGCAATATGAGGGCAAAATCATCATGCAGAAACGTAGCAGAAAAGTCACTTTGCTATGATCAGAATATGAGTTATTAATCTTTATTTTGCATTTATTTATTCTCTGTTTCCACTGCCCTGAAAACAAAAGGATTCTGGAAAAATAAATTACTAAGCTACAGAGGTTGTCATTAGGGAATGCATTCCTAATATAAATAGGTTGCCCATTTATGAGTACAAAATAAATAAGGGTTTGCTCTGTTATTTGTATTTATTTTCAGGCAATTTCCTTTCATTTACAGAAATGAACTTGTCTATACTCTGGGGTCAGGTGACTGTGAATTAAATGAGATGTTTTTGTTCTCAGCGAAATGGCAAACATCCACTTGAAAAAATTCACTTAGAATCCAGAAAAACACTCTTTAAGGTGGTGACCTTTATGAAAACAGGCAAAATTCTCACCTACCACATCAACTGCATTACACATGGGCTGATGCATGGAAATGTAACTATCTGATTATTTTCAACATTTAACTGTCAAATTCTATGCTTTCTATGTGCAGAAAATGTGCCAAAATTTAAAGTTCCTAGGCTTTTGAATCCCAGTCTTCTAAAAATTCATTTTATAATGTAATTTTTTTTTAGGTAAAAAACCCCTATAAAGTGCCATAATTTTAAGAAATTAAATTTAATCAGTCAAAAAAATAGAAGAGAAAAACATGTTAATAGAAGAGGAAATGTGTTAAATATCAAATGGAATTTCAAAATAGAAATAAGAACAACACTATATTTCTCTTGTATCTTTCCTAGGTCATGCTGAAAACCTTTCTCAATGGCAGCTTTTGTTTGCCATATTTTGCTTTGTATCTTGTTCATTTCTGTTGTGTCTCTCAAGAGAGACTAGAAGAAACATGCAATAGAGATGTATGAGGAACATGCCTTCACATTTTCCATTGTCTGCTTTGTTTTGTTTGGGTTTTGCTGTGGAGTGGCAGATTGAGGAGAAAGTGTGAGGCAGTATGTACAGAAAACCCCAGGGAAAGTAAAGCTTCTGATGTGCAAGAATTACACTCCCTTAAAAGACTAACCTGTTATTTTCAAATGAAGTTTATTTTTTTTTCTTTAATTCCTGATTTGTAATTTCTATTACACGAAATGCAGTTCTGCCTTGTTGACCTTTCTTATCAGCATGTGGGCTGAGGTTTCATTTTCTGACTCACCGATATGATGACACACAGCTGAATGTGAATGAGAATGTGAACAGTTAGGAGGATGGGTTTCTTTACCTTGTAATTAATAAAAGGTTG
This sequence comes from Emberiza elegans, assembly GCA_024865655.1. Taxonomy (NCBI): domain Eukaryota; kingdom Metazoa; phylum Chordata; class Aves; order Passeriformes; family Fringillidae; genus Emberiza; species Emberiza elegans. The sequence goes on along the minus strand of JALJVW010000661.1, from coordinate 710,366 downwards.
AATTTTCTACCTCCAGAAGAAAATATGTCAACTGGCAAGCAGCATTCATGGCATGGAAAGAACAGAGGAATTATTTATCCAGTGGTCATGCGTGCAGATTAACTCAGTCATGTATAAATGCACACATACACACAAACATGCATCTGTTAAAAAATAATAATTGTAAAAGAAAGCTTTCATGGTCTTACAGAGTTCATTCAACATTTAGTTCCTTCTGTGAAAGTCAGAAGCTATGTAAATTTCAGGTGATAGAGGTTCATTTACTCTTGTGTTAACTTCCTGGTAAAATTCTAAAAATTTCTCCTTCAGATGCGTTTTGTGGACAAAACTCGAGTATTTGTAATTTATTCAGAAGATTAGGCCTCAAACAGGCATTTCTTCTCAAGTTTAGTTTAATTTTATAAAGGTAGCATGTATGCAAATTAAACTAATTCCCCTAGCTCCATCCTTATGTAACATATACCCACCACCTAAAGCTGGAAGGAAATCAACCTTTTAGACATATTGCAGTATCTGCTACCTGAGAACCTGAATTTCTGGAATAGAGGAACATGTTTGCTTTTCTACATTCCCACCTAACATAATGAGTTCCTGAAAGTAAATGTTATAAGTAATGTTCCTTTTGCATGTTGCATGACGCAGTCTTTGCGCACTCTCAGTATCTGCTTTTGCATATTGGTGTCACTAACTTGCAGCTCTTTTACATGCAGTTACTAAATGTAACATTTCTGGAAAGAAACTAGTCATTACTTTGGAAAATGTCATAGATAAGAGTATGATCGTTGTTGGGAGAAGGATATATACAGCTTTCTCACAAGAGAAAGAGGAGGGCCAAGCACTGATCTCTTCTCTGTGGTGGCAGTAACTGGACCCGAGAGAATGGCCTGAAGTTGTCAGGGGAGGTTTAGGCTGGATATTAGGAAAAGGGAGGTTTAGGCTGGATATTAGGAAAAGTCTCATTACCCAGAGGGTGATTTGGTACTGGAACAGGCTTCCTAGAGAAGTGGTCACAGCACCAAGCCTGACAGATCTCAAGGGGCATTTGGAAAACACTCTCATGGCACATGGTGTGATATATTTGGAGATGTTCTGTGCAGGCCCAGGAGCTGGACTTTGGTCATTCTTGTGGGTCCCATCAAAATAGTCTCTTTCAAAATTCAAATATTGTAATAGACTATTTCAAATAGTCTAAGTCAAAATAGTCTATGATTCTATGATAAAAAGAAAGAAATATGTCTTCTTTTTCTCTGCATTGAAATATCACCAAAGCATTTAAAAAGGAAAAAAAAAAGTATTATTAAATTTGATTTTTCTCTGTAAATATGAAAATATGAAAATAATTCTATTATTCCCCCATCATATCTCTGCTCATTATGTGTCCATCCATGTTTCTTATTTCAGTCTAACTTCCATATCTTACTTCCCATTGTATTAATCCATCTTAATGTTTTCTGTAGTTCATCTGATTATTTCTTCAGAGGAAACGATCCATTTATTATTTGTTCTCCATACTCTTGTCTTTCACTTTTGTATCTGAAACACCACTCTGCTTTTCCCTACCCTTTCCCCTTACTTGCTGACTTCCCTTCTCTTTTTTTTCTTATTCCCTGTGACTATGCTTCCTTGAAAGTAGCACAAGAGTTTCAAAAGCACAAGATTTTCACACTTTTGCATTGATTATGGCATGTAAGATTTTTTTCCTGACACTTTTTTGTTCTAATGGCCGAATTTTTCCCATTTGTTTCTATATCTTCTTCCCACACTCTGCTGAGTTCTGGACACTGTTTCTTAGCCAGTTAATCAGTGATTTGCAGGAAGACAAAGGTACTAAACAGTTCTGTGATGGGTACAATTTTTTTTTCTTTTGCTTTTCTCTCCCTATCTCAGAATTCAGCAGTTTGCAGTTACAGGCTGGATGTCCTCCTGGTACTTGCAGTGTGCCCAGATTTGCATTTTTTACCCTTCTGCCCCTTTGTGTCATCTGTGCCAACAGAAAGCCTTTTCCCCTTTGCCTGAACTTTGTATCTCCCCTAGTTTTGCTCATACTTTCATGTTGTGTTTAAATCTTTTGAAATAGACATTTTTTGAAGGGTTGAAAAGGTTTAGCATAATATATTCCATTTCACAGAACAGTAGAGAAATGTAAATCTCTCTTTTCCTAAGGCTAACATATTATGTGGGTTTAGTATCTACTTTTATAGCTTAACTGTCATTCAGAGTAAAACCAAGAGTAACGCAAAGAGATGTTTCCAAAGACGTGTTTTATATCTCCGACTTCTAAAAAGCCAGTAAGAGATAACCCTTCTTCTCTGTCCAAAGATCTTAAACACTTTTGTTGTCTATGCAATAGGATTGGACGATAATATTAAAAATTAGTAAGACAAGGTGTGATTGATTGCACCACCTCAATGAACTGATATTACACAATAATTTTAGATAGAAAGTCAGTGATATCTCAAAATAACTTCAGGACATGCACTGTATATCACAGAGAGCTAAAGTTCTTTCACTTAATGGAGTTACAGAAATATGGTAACAGCCATTAACAGCATTGTTGATTGTGTGCATAGCAGCTTAGAGACCCCTGCTATTTCCCATTCAAATAAATAAGAAAACTGCTGGAACATTTATTGCTGTCTGCTGAGTGTGACTGTACACAAGAGGTTGGATTACCACTGCCTTCTTATTCTTTTGTGGTGTTTGAGAAAAGATGTTTTAATTTCAGTTACTTTCATAACAAAGGAGAAAAAACACTAGGATCTACATGTAGAAAAAGGCAGCTCACCTTGTTGATAAGAAAATTATTTTTCTGTTGTTTTTTAAGGTTGCACTTGAAGCCCAACCCTGCTTATGCAAAATTGCTTCAGTTGTCCAGTGTGCCATGTATTGGTGTTTGCAAGAACTACAGATACATTAATTTACATTTATATAACATGAGGGACTTAACTTCTGTATGTGTCTTTTCATTTGTTTCTGTCAAGCCCTAATGGGGTAGAGATCTCAAAGATAACACATGTCAAATTTCCCATCAAGTATCAGAGCATGCCCAGTGAGGACAATAGCACAAATGTCCCGAGGCATTCATCTGAACAACTCCTGCCACTCGCTACATGTGGCTTTTTCTGTGTGGACCCTCTGGTGTGTAATAGTAGCTGAGCTTGTAAAATCAGTTACAGAGAAAAAATCCAGAAGGCACCACTGCCAGGTTTCCCTGATGCACCTTCAGTTTAGGGACTGTGGAGCCCAATGGGTATTGAAATCGTTTCCAGGGAACTGCAGTACAAGACCAACATGAGCAGCAGTTCATGTGGGGCAGCACAGGCAAACAAAATCTGTCCTAAACTTTCCTAAATGAAATCTTTGTACCTTGATCAAACTCTGAAATTCCTCGGCACATTTTCAAAGCAAAAGTCAAGGTATTTTTATTTTATTTTGAAAAAAAAAGGCTGGAAAATGACAAAAGCTAGGATAGCATGGAAGCCAGTGACCAGCTCTGTTTCCGAGGTCACCTGGTGGTGGGTGTTCAGCCTGCCCATCTCCTTCCCAGTGGTTGTGAGTTCAACATGCAGGTCCTCTGGCAAGCCTGTGACCCACTGCTAAGATGGCTATTTGTTCCTAGCAGAGTAATGTGATAGGTGATGGGGCCCAGACACTGTGGGCAGCTGCAGTGCTATAGGTTCTGCAGAAAAGCATGAACGAATGAGGAGTTTGTGTTACATCCATTATAATTAAATTATGTCCTAATCACAAGAAAGTATAAGCACTATACAGGATAGGAAACTCCATGGTAATTTGACCTTTCTTCCACTGAAGGAATTATAATCATAAGATCTGAGAAAACTTGTGCTAGAGGGGACATCTAGAAATCAGTGAGTTCATCTTCACACTGAAGCTGAGGCTGACCACAAAGTTTGGAATAATTTCGTATCATTTTAAAGTTAAAATTAGCTTGATGAAGGAAGTGACAGCAATAGTGAGGCTGGTAGGAATGGAAATCTTTCTTATGTAAGAACACCAGAAGAAAACAGTAGGGTAGCAGATATTAAAGCACTCTGCAATGGTGCTGAAAGAGCAGCAGCTGTCAGATTTGTGTGTAATTCACTACTGACCTCTTTCTCAGATTTTCTCAACAACACAAATACTCGAGGCTTTTGTTGCTTCTTTTTCCTTTCACAGGTGAAGACCTTGTTGCCTGAATTCAGTTTTCTGACATACTAGCAGGAAAATGCATTGTCAAGAGTAGTGTCTCACAAATGAAGCTTATCTTCCTCAGCTCTGTGACTTTTGTTACAGAAGACTGCTGGTGAAACCCCAATAATCACCATTCAGAAAAAGACCTCTGAATTTCATTCAAAACAGACTGATTTAAACAGTTCAGTTACCATATCTCTGGAGCCAGGGCTTGCATTAAGGGATCAAATTGCTCACCAGCCTCCTCTCCTTTACCTGATCTGGCCCTGAGTCTCTTTGTGCCTTCCCAACAGCTAAGGCACTATTACTGATATATAAAGTCCTTTATTTATGATGGCTTTGCAGGAGTAACTCAAATTCAATCATAAAATTATTTTGATGTATAAAATTTTATAAAGACTAAAAACATGCATTTTTTCACTAAATGAGCAGAAATCAGAATATTTTTTAGGAAAAACATTCTGATTGTAATTCAAATATTTAGGTTGGAATATGAGGGCGATTACATATTTTTAACAACCCTAATTTTAAATAATGTAAAAGAAGAGAGGTGCCTATAGTGCTTCCAGGCAAAGAATATGGAAAAGTCTACCCTGTAAAAAGGCAAATAGTCTCTCTGGTTTTCCTGTCAAGTAGCTCCATAGGTGGGAATGTTGTAGTGTCCCTGGATAGGATTAGGACTTGTGAGTTTATCTGACTTTTATTTCTTCAGCACATTTAGTTAATACTTCTGGAAAACAATATATATCAATGACACTTAATGATACACATGTAGCTCTTAAGACCGGAATAATATACACAATCATTGCCAAGATACCACTTTGGAAGCTCAGAAATACCCCTTGACTTGGACCAAATGTGCTGTAAGATATTTTCAGTCAATAGCAGATCTATGACAGAGTTCTCATCCTAATCTTCTGAAGTTTTAACTTGCACTTAAAATTCCATTGAAATTATCCAATTCAGAAGAAAAGAGCTATACTCTGTTCTTCATTCGCCTTATTTACTTCAGCTTCATATAGATTTTTACATGCTGTTTCATGTTAAGTAAGCAACATGAGAAGTAGCAGTGTCAAAATAATTGTATTGCTTAGAAGGTTATCTTATCCACATTCCAATACACTATTTTGCTTAAAAAAAAAAAAAAAAAAAAGGAAAAGAAAATTTTATGCTCATGCTCAGAAAGTTATCTAGCTTTTTTTTTCTAGTTCTTAGTTATCATCAGCAAAATTGGTAGTGCAGAACCAGAAAGGCATTTCAAGCTTCTCTGTGACCCTATCCCCTTTTCTTTCATCCTTTTGTCCAGATGTCAGAGGTTCATGATTATAGTGACAGGGAAGAAGAGCAGTGGCTAGGAGCCCAGAGGGCCTGGCTTCAGCCTTGGTGAGGTGGGGGCAAGAAGCAAAATTCATTGTTCATTTGGAGGCTACCCCACACATATGAGCTCACTTACTAGTTGTCATCTCTAAATATATGTATATATGTAGGAGTCTTGTTGTTCTTGCCAAAAAAAGTCAATTAACTTCAGTTGGAGGAATCACTTTATTGTACTGCAATACTTTAAAATATTTAAAATAATAGCTTTATTAAGACTCTGAAATACAGTATAACTGGAGTGACACCATTCAATGTTTTTAACAGTATCATGTTGCTTCAGGTGCAGGGTTATTCTTTTGCATTCCAAGATGTTTCTGCCTAAGATACTAAAAAAACCTGTTCTCTGAGCAGTGCTGATGAGGCTTTCTTTTTTACATGTTTGCTTCCTTTTTCTCTTAATACTTCCCTGCATACAATTACTGTTCTACATCCCTTCTCTGGTAGGGGTTCATAGGAAATGTTGCAATTAGAGACCTGCCTAAATGTTGGTTGGCCGATCAATACATTTGTGTCACAGAGCAAGTTTACATGGTCAGCTGGCTGCTCCCAAACTATCTGCACAGGTTGTGTTTTTTCTAAGTGCTCTGTGGAACACTGGTTTGAGACTCCCCTGCCTTTTTATTTACCTTTCATAAAATATGTAGGAACCTATAACTGCCAATTCTTTCAACTTTGACTGAAATTTGCAGCAGATTTAAAGGTATGATAGAAATGACAGACAGTGTGCTGCCACGGGAAAAGAAACTGTCATTTTATTAAATTGCTTCCTGTGTTAACCACAAGTCATCTTACTCTTGGATTGGTTCAATCACATAAAATATAAATCATGGAAATTGTAAAATCTTACTCCTTGTTTATGAATGAAAAGGACAAGTTTATTCACATTTGTTTAATTTGTATTTTTACATTTCTAGCTGTGATTTTCATCCTTTTAATTGGAGATTTCTTAAACTATTTTCTCAAACAAATGTAATTCCATTTGGTCCACACTAGCCTTAAATACTGTTGGAATGTTCATATATATTGTCAAACTCTTTGACAGAGACATGCCTGTATTTTTCTAGACCTTTCTTCTGTTTTATTAAATGGAAACTGTGTCTTTTAAAAAAAAAAAAACATTTTTATTCCTCTCTACACCATCTTCTTTTTCACCCTAAACTCAAGGTCTAACCCACCATGATGCAACATTTTGTTAAATTCAGAGTTGTTTGTGTCTTATGTCATTTATATTCCATTGTCTTCAGGAGGAATTCCGCTCATACCATCACAAAGATGCAGGATGATCAGCCTCCAAATTTGTGTTTTCTTCTCCATGGTGTTCATGCAAAATCTCACGACAGGGTGCTGCTACAAGGACAGTCAGACTGACCAACTTTACTTGTCCTGTTTCCTTGAGCTCTCCCACCTATTCTACATCCACATGTTACCTTTATCTTTTACTTAATCTGCAAGATGCTTGTGTCAGAGAGCATCCTTGTTCTTTCTGTGTAGCATCTGTCCTGGTTATTTTATAGTCTCAGACAAGGAACCTGGGTATTGCAGCAACGTTGATATTTCTGTATTAAGTGACTATTGGGAACCTTAAAATGCATATGTTAAAATGCAAAATATTATTAATAAAATGTAACCATTTTTAATTTTTTTAATCAAAATGTCTAGAAATTTTCAGCTAGCACCCTCTTTGATATTCATTTATTTTGGTAATTGATCCCTTTTTTTTACTAGGATTAGAAATATTGCATCCATTATAACAGAGTGGCAAAACTGAATCCATGGGTGTAGAGCAAAATTACACCTAAAAAAAGATATTTTTTAAAAGCTGCTTTATCTTTGGTACAGTCCTTTGACTGCACTTAGACACTATGTAAGATGTTTTCTAAGACTCTTCCATTTCCAGCCACCAAATATCCCCAGTAATGCTGGGGAATGTAAAGGGGAAGAAGAGGAAATCCAGGCCTAAGTTTCCTTTAACTTGGTTGCACACACACCTCCTCTGTGGCTCCCAAGAACAGTTACCAGCACTTTGTGAAAGAGTTACAGAAAACACAAGGGTCTGGACTTCTGTTTACTGGCAGATTTTTCAATGGAAAGTAATAAGGCTTGCACAGAAACAGATTCTGTATATGGGACATGACTTCTTTAATATCTTCCTTCTTCATATTTTGGGTGTTTCAGACAAAGAGTTTTGGAGTTAGGATACTTTTGAAATGTGAAGTTCTTTACAAGACACTGTTGGGAGAGATGAGATTTGATTACTTGTGTCTTTAAGATTCTCTTATTCTAAAAATCTGAAGGGCACTGGGGACTAAGTTAATTTATAGTCACAAAATTAATCTACATACTAGTAACGTGCCCTCAGCTCCCCAAGTTCTTGATGAAGATCCAGTTGACCACTACAATGAATTGTGGAACTAAAGCTAGGAAGAGATTGCTCATGTCCCTAGACACACAAATATCTCAATTTTTCATGTGTACTTTGCAGAATTGTATTTCATATTCTACTCTGAAAACTATTGTAAGTAAGATAGTGTAAAGATATTGAATTAAAGAGTTTTACTTAACTTTTGTGAAAATGCTGAAGGACTGCCCTTCAGCTGAAAGCAGCTGTAGCTGCAAGTATTTATTTAATATGGGTCACAATCCAGGACAGGGATGAATGAGACTGCTGTGGTTGAATTAAGTCACTGCACCAAGGACTTCATTCTCTACAGATATTTAGAAGTCCTGTAAGCTTTATTTAATGCTTCAGGTTTACTCTGTGGGTGGTGATACACTAGTATGGAGTGCCCAGAGAAGCTGCGGATGCCCCTTCCCAGGCAGTTCTCAAGGCCAGGCTTTGAGCAACCTGGACTAGTGGAAGGTGCCCACTGCAGCAGGATTAGAACTAGATGATTTTCAAGGTCCTTTCCAGACCAAGCCATTCTATGACTCTACGATTCTTTGTCTCAAGGCTCTGATTTGATTGCAGAGATCGAAAGACCCACAGACTTCCACAGCTTTTAGTTCTACCTGCATTTAGTTTAGCAGATGTAAACAAAATTGTAGCATGAGAGTTGGTCAAGGAAGCCCTTAAAGAGGCTGCAGTGCAAGCTGAATTGCACAAAGGCACATAATAAGATTTTTCAAGTTTACTTGCCCAATTAGGTCTGTTTCTCGAGAGGATTGAATAGCTGTGAATGTTAGGAAGCCTGACGGGAGCAGAAGGTCCAACTCTCCCTCTCAAAATAAATGAAAAAAAACTCCACAGAAATTATTTTCATCCAGTCCTTCTGTCAGTGAGAAAAAGGCAATAATAAAACATTTTCTTATGAAAACTTCTTTTCAGGTTTCATATTTTATTTTCTGAGGAATATTTGATTTTATCATCACTTTTTCCCTTTTGCTCACATTGAGTTTTTGAATTCTCATTAAGTTTTCCAGCTTTAAGGTAATTGGGTAAAAATTATTCTTTTTTAAAAAGGGGTCATGATAAAGCAGCTGGCTATATCTTTACATGAATTTACTTGAATTGAGAAACAGAAGATTTTTTCTACATTAGCTTTTAGCAGAGTAGAAGGCTGAAGATCAAAGTATGCAAAAACTTCACAAACTTTAAAAATCAATTAGGGTATCAACATCAGAACCTGCACATTTTTATTATCATTTAAAAAAAAGGTGGAATGGTCCCAAATCCATATCTAGGAGTTTTCAAATTTTAACCATAAACTCTGCTTCTAAAAGGGGAAAATAATTCCAAAGTCTTCCTAATATTAAATTTTCAATAACAATACTAGCAGATTCACATGAAATATTGACAAGATTTACTCTTTTTTTTTTTCTGTAGCAAAACAAAGCCCTATCATTTGATGTGCAGAATTTTTCATGTAGAAAATTTCTAACCATGTTCTCTTCAATATCTGCAAGTGATCACAAAACTCTCTTGTAGATTAAGCCTACACTGAGGCTAACGTGGGTCTGAATTTCTGCCTCCAAAGCATGATTTCATACCTAGTAAGAATTCAGTTTGCATCCAAGCTGAGCAGTAGGCACAGAATAGAGATGTTGATGTCATAATGCAGTTTTATGAAAGTACCAAATCACAAAGAGTGAAAGAAGCAAATAGAGTGCTAGAAATTATTCAAAAAGGAATAGGGAAGGGAAAGCACTAGTATACCAATGCACAAATGTAGTGCACAGTGTAGTTGTTATACAACTACATTTTAAATGCTTTCACTTCTGTTATATTATTTTTGAGATGTGAGAATAACAATTGAGGAAAGTGCAGGGAAGGGTATCAGGGTTATGATCAAAGTTAAAGAACAATATCAATAGAAGGAATAACTAAATACACATGTACTCTTCAGCCTGGAAAAGAAAGAGAAAGAATAGAACAAAAATCTATAAAAATTATTAGCAGAACGAAAAAGCATAAGGTGTCATAGTGTCCTTTCTTTTTCAATAGAAGGCCTAGGCAGCAGGAAGGGAAGTCAGGACATAGTGCTTCACAGAGCACTATCAACTCAGAATGTTGTATGTAGACACACTCAGACTTTATGCAGTCTCAAACAGATCTGAGCAAATTAAGAAAACTGTTAAGACTGTTTAAAATCAACACCTGTAACTCAGAAAACCCTCAGTCATAGTTTTCACCTGTAGAGATACACAAAGATCATCTACTCTACTGCTCTGATGATATCATGGTCACACCTAAACTTTGCTCTGGCTCAGCAGGGTTACTTAAATGTATTACTTACACTGTGTGTATAAATACGTACAGGGAAAGATGGACTGTAAGGGTAAAAATGAATTTTGTCACTTTTTCAATCGTCTCTTGGAATGTTACCCCATTTTGTAGACTTTTATCTGTAATACAAAAACAATACAAAACAAAAAATACCCTAACCTAACAGAAACATATTTTTATACTGTACTTTACTATATCCCTTTCAGTATTGAGATCACCTAATCATTTTTGTTAAATAGCATATTTCTAGGTTCAGTGGTTTTTATTTGACATAGGCTCTGAAACAGTCAAATTCTCTCTCTCTCTCTCTCTCTCTCTCAAAAAAGGAGATAGATAATATGAGGCAATAATAGAAAAACAGTTTACAGCCTGTCTTGTTGTCTATCCCTAAATTACTTAAAGATCCTTATGGGATTTGGGACTCTCATTTGATTTTTTTTTTGTCTAAAAACACCAGTCTCACACAGGCACACAGGCGTGCTCTGCCAAGATCACCACAAGACCTTCAGCATTTCCAATATAACCACATATAACTCCCCTCAGTTGCAGTTTCACTTAAAATGCACTCATTCTATGTGTATTCTTTGGATTTTCCCTTTAACTTTGGGCCAGATGGTGCCAGTGGGGGCTCATAATGTCAATCTGTTCTCACAAATAAGGAACTTTTGAAGACATTGCCCTTCAGTGAACTGCTGTAATATCAAAGGCTGCTGAAGCTTTTTTTTACAGAAACAAGGCTTGGTTTGCTGGTATTGAATGGAGTGAGAACACAGATTTCTTTTTTCCAGGTCTGAACATAAAGATGGTGCTGATTATCACCAGCTTCTGCACAGCAGTGCAAGGCTTATTTTGTATGACACAGACCACCATGAGTACCGACACCATTTCACTTCTCTCCATTCAAGTTTGTTGGTTTTTTTTCATACTTTGGAAGATCAGTGTATAAAATACACAGCACAAAAGCAGGTAAATTCAGCAAATAAGTTTTATTCAACTTTTTTGTCTGCTTTCTTCTATTCTAGCTTCTATTGTTACTTGCTTGGCAATGCTTGCAAGAAGTCGGTATTTCAAAATAGAGAAATGTACTTTTGTTTTCAATAGGTGCAGTAGTTACTTCTTCAGACAAACATCATAATTAAAGCTATGCTTTAGTACCCTTGCAAAGTGAACAAAAGGAGCTTCCAACACAGTAGTACATAGCAGGGAAAATAAAACCATGGCAATTATCTCAGAAGAAGATTTCTCAGTGATCAAACGCAATAAACTTAATAAATTTCATTTTATCTGGAGTCAAGGATACTCTACCTAGTAGAAATGAAAAGGAGATTTCAGCTCTGTAAGACAGCTGATATTCAGATGTTTTACTTTCTCTACCAAAGAAAGTTTCAAAACATTCCAGAGAACAAACATTTTCAGGAAAGGTCAGTTGAGCAATGAAAGTATTTTTCATTCTGAAATGGTTCAGATGTATTTTGTATCCACCTAAGCCAGTATCATGGCTTACAGGAAAAGCAACACAGCTCTCATGCTTTAAAAATTTGACTTCTCAACTGCCAGGGACATGTACTTTAGCTAGGAGCATTCCTCTTTCGATAAACTTGCTGGGATATATCACACAGTCTAGCCAAGTTGAAGCAGGGTGAAGTACCCATACTGTACCACTTCAGTGAGGCTCTGTGGCTGCTTGGTAGAAGACAGAATTAACTCAAATCATCCAGATTGAAATCTGTTGAAGCGGATAGCCATAATCAGGAAAGATAAGTTTCACAACAGAAAACAATTTGACAATATACTTTGCCACTGACTCATTGATGGGAAAAAGCTGTGTTTTGTTTAAAAAATGTCTTTACTCAAGGTCATTTTAAATATTGATGAGTATGAACCAGGGCCAATCACTGACCTATTTACTTTTCTTGTGTTCAGCAATTTGGAAATTACATGCTGTCTTTTTGGTCTCACTTGTTTTTTGATATAAGGTTACACTTGTCACAGGCATAAACATTGACAAATTGAACCCCAAACTATTCTGCAATATTGAACACAAATACATAAATATATTAAGACATCCTTTGCAAGGATATAAATATTAGTTAAAAATTTTACTTTCTTTTGAATGTTTTCAGCTGCATCTGTTGGCAAAAAACATTTTCTTTGGAGAACAGCCATTTTTTTTCCTGTGTCTGGCCTTTGTTTCTTTATTTTTTAGGCTGGTGTTTATAGGAAGTAATTTACAGTTACTTACAAATTCCCTCTTTCCTAAATTTCAGGTTCTTTAGTGGCCTCACACTTCTTTTATTTTCAATATTTCATAAATGCAGGATTTTGAGGAAACTGAATAGCAAATAAAATATAGGGAGAGCTATATTTATCTATTCCTTTTGGTGTTCCACATGCATATATTAACAGTGACTTTTATTAAAATTTTTATTGATTCCCCTGTTTAAAAATCTTATCTTTCCCAAGCATTTCCAAAATTCTTTCAAAAGTCATGCGCTTGACAGAGTTAAAGAATAAACAGGTTTAGAAATTCCAGGAAAATATCTGTTTTCAAATACAATGCACTCTCATCTCACAATGAGCCAAATCCTTCTGAAATTATGGTGTTGGAAACATTATTTGTGGTATGGTTTTATGTATGCATAACTCACAGTTCTGCTTAATCTTACAAAAAAACTGACTGAATTTTCATTCATGTTGCTAGAGATGTAGGATAATATAATCCTTTTATCATCGTTATTGAACACACACTGTTAAGTTTTGGAAAAGGAGGGGGTTTACTTGTCAAGTTTACTTGTCTAACAATTTTCCCACAAGGTGTTCATATTCTTATAAGGGCTCAAATTTACTGAGCACCAGGCTCTGTTGCTCGGCAATAACACAGAGTAGATCACAAAACCTATCTGTATCAAGACTGACATTTTTGTGTACTAAATTCTGTTGCTGTAGGAAGTTGTCTTCTTTTAACCAAAGCTACAAAGGAATCTGGACAGGGACACTGTATTAGGATACTAGAAACTACATCACAAAGTGCTTTAATGTGGAATGCATAAAATTTATTTCCTCTCTCAAATTCCCACAGAGATCCACAGACTTTCTCATATAGTCTTCTGGTAAGTCTTTCTTCAGTTAAGAATATCTTCGGCATTCTGCTTGAGTAGTAGTATAAACATTAGTGTGGTTTTCCTAGATAACATGTATGAGTTTATTTCAGACTGACGAGACTTCTTTTCCACACCTATGTCCCTTATCAACTGAAAATAAAAAGAGGACTAGGTTGTTTTTAGTGTCTATTGCATACAACACAAAAAAGTGCTAGCTATAGCTTCCATTAATTTAGCTTATTAAGGTAATGGTAGTTGTCGCCATGCCTAAATAGTCAACGTGTTGTTTTCTAACTCTTCCTGGTTTATTTCATCTGTGTGTGCATATGCACATCCACAAAGAATCATTCCCTTTTGCAGCATGTCCACAGCAATAAAGCTGTTAGAAAGAAGAGACAGACTGAATCAAGTTCCTAGATTTTTAAGCATTCTTGTATTCCTAGTTGCTCTTCCCTTTACTCTAGCTCCAAGCTGCTATTTTGGCGGGGGGGGGTTGTTGGTTTGTTTTTTGTTTTTTGGTGTTTTTTGGCATTGATACCATTTTCAACAAATACTTTGCTAAGAATTAGATGATATATTCTCATACCAGAATACAGTTTGTGAAGACTTGACTCCAGATGGGCATCAAGTGCCCACCAAAGCTCTTTTAACCCTCCCCTCCTCATCTGGGCAGGGGACAAAAAAATGCATTGAAAGACAAGGACAGGTAGATATTACTCACCAATTACCATCATGCACAGAACAGACTGGATCAACATGTTAATTTATTTCCAATCAAAACAGAATAGAATAATAAGAAATAAACTCAAACCCTAAGATATTTTTCTACGGCACTTCACTTCTTCCCAGGAGTAATTTCAGTCACAATTTCTCACCCTCTTCCTCCCCAGCAGCACAGAGTGATAGGAAATGGGGGCTGTGGTCAGTTCATCACGCATTTCTGTGGAGGAGAAAGACGAAGGATTCCTCGCACATTTCTCCTGCTCCAGTATGGGGTCCCAAGTATACGAGCTCTTCCAATGTGAGACTTTCCTGAGCTCATCATTAAGCGCTCCAGTGTGAGTCCTTCCAGGCTACAGTCCCTCAGGAACATCACGGGCCACCCATGGGATCACAGGTCCTGCCAGGAATCTGCTACACTGTGGGCTTCCCATGGGGTCACAGCTTCCTTCAGCCATCTGCTGGCTCCAGCAGAGCCTTTCCCTGGGCTGCAGGTGGGTTTCTGCTCCCCCATAGACCTCCATGGCTGCAGGGGCGCAGATGCTTCACCATGGGCTGCACCACGGGTGGCACGGAATCTCTGCTCCAGTGCCTGCGCATCTCCTGCCCTCCTTCCTCACTGACCTTGGTGTCTGCAGGGCTGTATGTCTCACAGCTTCTCTCTCTCTTCTCTCACGGCAGTTGCTGTTGGACAGGGTTTTTCTCCTTCCTAAATCTGTCCCTCCAGCTGCCACCACTACTGGCTGCCTTGGCCAGTGGTGGGTCCAGCTGGCATTGGCTCTGTCAGACACAGGGGAACCTTTGAGCAGGATCTTTCTTAACCCCCTCCTCAGTCACACCCCCAACACCCCTACCACTACCAAAATTTTTCCAAGCCCAATACAAAGGAATAGAATATAATTTTAAATCTGGCTCAGAATGTCATTAAAAAAATAATTACTAAAGATCAGTGTTTTAAAGCAGTATGCCTAAATAATTTGCATCCTTGATACTGGCCAAGTTGGTTTTTAAACTGCTAATTTTAATTTTTAAGAATCTTGCAGAACACTTAGAATTCTAATTGACTGGAGGAAGGCTAATATATCAATAACTAAAGAAAGGTAAATGGGATGACCCGGACAATTACTGCTTTGTCAGTAAGACAGTGATCTAGGCAAAATAATGGAATTACTTGGGTGGCACACAATTAATAAAGAATTGCATGCATAATTAATACTGATGAACAATTAATATGGAATTTGTGCCTTTCAATTAACTTTGATACTTCTTTTGTTGCTTTTTATTTATTTTGTTTTTAAAGACAGCAGTAATGTTAGAATTTGCTGTAAAATAATTTTCTCCTGGATCTAACATTATCTTAGAGTTTCATCAACAATGTGGAACAAAATACTATCATTATTACAGCTTGCAGAAAAAGAAGTTTACTGGAGAATAAGTAAAGAGTACCTTTATATATAATGGTCTGAATTGTCTTTTTAAATTCCAAGTAGGTGGTGTTCCTGTGTGAGCAAGTATAAAGTCATCTGAGGGGAAATTATATGTAGATGTTCAAAGAAAATGACCTGTAGACTTAGGTATATATTGCTTAAAAAATTTTAGTTTGGGATTCTGTAAAAAACCCTTGGGACTGTGGTAAAGTCAGCTACTTACCTTGAGCTCATAATAGGTGGCACAGAGGACTGACTGAGACTGCAGAAAGAATGCAATAATTGAGTAACAATTGCTTTACATATTTTGCCTTTGGTATCTGTTCCTACATAATCTGTGTGTTTCTAGAGTATTAGAAAATTCCTTGATGTTCCAATTGAAAAAAAAATAATATGTGGAAAAAAATTAAATTGTTTCTGAAGGATGAAAATAAATAGTGGATTGGGCAGTATAGCTTATAATAGAAGAGTCCTTGAGCTGAAACTGAAAGCTTAGGGGAAATGGCTTGTTCATAATCTAGAATATCAATATGGGAAAGACGAGCTTCAGAATAGAGTCTTTTCAATAAAGCAGACAAGGAGAAAATAGCATTCACCAGCTAAAAGCTAAAGCTAGGGAACATCAGCTCCAAATGAGAAGTACACTTTCAACAGTGACTCTAAGTGGCACTTTCTCATAGCAGTAGCAAATTTTCTATCAGTGGAAAACAGAAATGGAGATTGGCAGCTTTACTAAAAGCTTCTTCTGGTTCAAAGAGGCATTAATTCAGCCAAGTCCTGTTATGTACAAGAGGAGGCCAAAAAACATGGGCATAGGGATCTCATTTAGCTTTATTATCCACATATCTGTTAAGTGCATGCAACTTTAATGCTGCTGCATAATATAAGAATGCCATCTCTTCACATGCACATTTCTCTTGCTTTGACTGTAGGAAAAGAAATCCAAAACCTGGCATCTCCTTTGTTCATGGGTATCTGAAGGCTGGAAGCTTCATGTGCACTCCTCCCAAACAGTATTTTTCTCCCTGAGTACTTTCCCTTTCCTAGCCAAGGACATTCAATTTGTCTTAAATTAGACTGATATTTCATACCGTACATTGAGAATGAGAAAAATTTTAGAAATGTATGTTTTCCTCTATGTTACCATACCATACGATCATCAGTAAATGAGCTTCCTTAATGCTCCTGTCCTAATCATCCACTCACTGACTTGTTCCTAAATTGACTGCTTAGTAGAAAACTAAGATTTTAGCCATACTGTTTCTGTTGCAGAGCAAGATCTTGAGGAGACACTATGAGACATTAAATTAGAGCTAGATGCTTATTTTACATCTTACCTCTCAGAGTTAATGCTGAGTTGTGTTACTCAGTGTAATAGTCTCATCCTCAAAGGGTTAATAATCATCATTAGTTCCTTTCAGCAAAACCTCTAGGACATTTTCAACTTGATGATAGGGGTTAAAATTCACTGGACTTAGTAGCAGTAAACAAGGGTTCTTGAGGAAGCTCATTCTCAGTCTCTGAGGCAGGTGGATGGAGAGAAAAGTCTCCTACTGAACAAGGCCATCAGAGCACCTCTGCAAAGACCTGAGAGCTCAGGGAGGCTTGGTTAGGGCCCCAATGATCTAGGCAGTACAGAGTGGGAAGGGCTGTACTGTGGTCGTTTGCTTGCACAGCCCTGGAAGAGGCACACATAAGCAAGCTCTGCTCTCAGATAAAATTTCTTAGAGACTGTCTATAATAGAAACTCCATGGTGCTTTTTGGGGTGAATTTCATGAATCCCCATATCTCCCTGCTATGTTTACTGCCAAGAGTGCCAGAGGGCTCTGTAGGGAATATGTGGGAGAGCCTGGCTTTTACAGCTGTAACCCAGCACAGAATATCCCTTCAATCATGCTGGAAAATCAGAGCTGAGGAGAACACCTTGCTCAGCCACCTTGAATTTGCAAGCAAGTTTTTTTTATATCTGGTGGAATGACCACTCCCTTCTGCTACTGTCTAGCCTGCCCTCCTGCAGCGGGCCATGCTCACCTGCTGTATGTAACCAAACTTCACACATACGTCCTGCAACCCATCGCTGTGCAGAGATGTGCTCTGTGCTGGTACACGGCACTCACTGCCTTTGGTGACAGTCCTTAACACACACACCCTGTTTTAAGGAGCTTGAGTAGCTGAGTTTACAAGCTCATGCAAAGCTCCATCCAGTAGGCCAAAGTGATCTTTACCTAATCCAAGGACAGCCACTTTAATATGAGGGATATTAGAGTACTTCTCCCTCTGTACAAAGTGATCCGTGGGGCCCCTGAGATTTCTTTGGAAAGAGATACCTGCGCAGCTTTTGGTCATATCCTCAGGAGGGAAAGGAAAGGAAAGGAAAGGAAAGGAAAGGAAAGGAAAGGAAAGGAAAGGAAAGGAAAGGAAAGGAAAGGAAAGGAAAGGAAAGGAAAGGAAAGGAAAGGAAAGGAAAGGAAAGGAAAGGAAAGGAAAGGAAAGGAAAGGAAAGGAAAGGAAAGGGAGAGGAGAGGAGAGGAGAGGAGAGGAGAGGAGAGGAGAGGAGAGGAGAGGAGAGGAGAGGAGAGGAGAGGAGAGGAGAGGGGAGGGGAGAGGGGAGGGGAGGGGAGGGGAGGGAGGGGAGGGAGGGGAGGGAGGGGAGGGGAGGGGAGGGGAGGGGAGGGGAGGGAGGGAGGGGAGGGAGGGGAGGGGAGGGGAGGGAGGGGGGGAGGGGAGGGAGGGGAGGGGAGGGGGGGGAGGGGAGGGAGGGAGAAGGAAGGGAAGGAGGGAAGGGGAGGGGAGGGAAGGAAGGGAAGGGAAGGAAGGGAAGGAAGGAAGGAAGGAAAGGAAGGGAAGGGAAGGAAGGGAAGGGAAGGAAGGAAGGGAAAAAGGGAAGGAAAGGAAAGGAAAGGAAAGGAAGGGAAGGGAAGGGAAGGGAAGGGAAGGGAAGGGAAGGAAGGGAAGGGAAGGAAGGGGAAGGGAAGGGAAGGGAAGGGAAGGGAAGGAAGGGAAGGGAAGGGAAGGGAAGGGAAGGAAGGGAAGGGAAGGGAAGGGAAGGAAGGGAAGGAAGGAAGGGAAGGGAAGGGAAAGGAAAGGAAAGGAAAGGAAAGGGAAAAGGAAAAGGGAAGGGAAAGGAAAGGGAAAGGAAAGGGAAAGGAAAGGGAAAGGAAAGGGAAAGGAAAGGGAAAGGAAAGGGAAAGGAAAGGGAAAGGAAAGGGAAAGGAAAGGGAAGGGAAGGGAAGGGAAGGGAAGGGAAGGGAAGGGAAGGAAGGGGAAGGAAAGGAAGGAAGGGAAGGGAAGGGAAGGGAAGGGAAGGAAAGGGAAGGAAAGGAAGGGAAAGGGAAGGGAAAGGGAAGGAAAGGAAGGAAAGGGAAGGGAAAGGAAGGAAAGGGAAGGGAAAGGAAGGAAAGGGGGAAGGGGAAGGGAAGGGAAGGAAGGGAAAGGGAAGGAAAGGGAAGGAAAGGGAAGGAAAGGGAAGGGAAAGGGAAGGGAAAGGGAAGGGAAAGGGAAGGAAAGGGAAGGAAAAGGGAAGGAAAGGGAAGGGAAAGGGAAGGGAAAGGGAAGGGAAAGGGAAGGAAAGGGAAGGAAAGGGAAGGAAAGGGAAGGGAAAGGGAAGGAAAGGGAAGGGAAAGGAAGGAAAGGGAAGGGAAAGGGAAGGGAAAGGGAAGGGAAAGGGAAAGGGAAAGGGAAAAGGGAAGGGAAAGGAAGGGAAAGGGAAGGGAAAGGAAGGAAAGGAAGGAAAGGGAAGGGAAAGGGAAGGGAAAGGGAAGGGAAAGGAAGGAAAGGGAAGGAAAGGGAAGGGAAAGGAAGGAAAGGGAAGGAAAAGGGAAGGGAAAGGGAAGGAAAGGGAAGGAAAAGGAAGGAAAGGGAAGGAAAGGGAAGGAAAGGGAAGGGAAAGGGAAGGGAAAGGGAAGGGAAAGGAAAGGGAAAGGAAAGGGAAGGGAAAGGGAAGGGAAAGGGAAGGGAAAGGGAAGGGAAAGGGAAGGGAAAGGGAAGGGAAAGGGAAGGGAAAGGGAAGGGAAAGGGAAGGGAAAGGAAGGAAAGGGAAGGAAAGGGAAGGGAAGGGAAGGAAAAGGGAAGGGAAAGGAAAGGGAAGGGAAAAAGGAAGGAAAGGGAAGGGAAAGGAAAGGAAAAAGGAAAGGGAAGGGAAAGGGAAGGAAAGGGAAGGAAAGGAAAGGAAAGGAAAGGAAAGGAAAGGAAAGGAAAGGAAAGGAAAGGAAAGGAAAGGAAAGGAAAGGAAAAAAACATATCTTCCATGGAGTGGGAGGCAGAAGGCATTTGCACTTTTTAACCCCATCTTTAAGAAGTTCATCCTGATTGCAAATACAAAGCAATCAAGAGACCCCTTACCTGGCCTGCCTGGACACAACAGTGAGGGCCCTGTCAGTGGCTTGCTACCACCTGCCTGTGTACATCAGGTCAGGTGAAAGATCTTTCCTTCATTCCTGGTTTCCAAATATTCAGGTTGTTGCCACCTCACCTGTTCCCAACACCTGTTCAAGTGCTATTTGGGCCTGGAGCAAGGGAAGCAGCATCACTTCCAAGTGCAGCCATTGCAGCTTCAGTGGGCACTCTGTGGCAGTGTCCTCTGTGGTGGTCGGGGGCATTTCTCCCAAGTACATGTTTGCTGGAGACAACCAAGGCAATCCCAGGAGACTAGTGACTTGTGCAAGCTGAGATGACAGCTTTGAGGAATTATGCCCTGATGAGCTACTCACAATCTTATAAAGCTCTTGAAAAATTAAGCAGTACTAACCTGCATTCCCTCCATGCTCATCAGTTCTCATTACTGACACTGTGGCATGGTGTCCTCCACACAAGAAGGCAGGATGTAAGATGTCTTTGAGAATGAATGAGCTGGTGGAGCTGCGTTTGGAAAGGACGGAATCATTACCCTCTCCAAACACCATTTTTTTCAATTGTCCAGAAAACCTATTGCCCAAGGGCTCACACAGTCTTACACAGGACAATGACTAACATGGCTCTGGGCAAACATCAGAGAGCCAGCTTCAGAATATTTCTAATACATCATTGCTAAAAATTAATGTACTTTTATCAAAAATACCTTCCTTCCTTCCTTCCTATCTTCCTTCCTTCCTTCCTTCCTTCCTTCCTTCCTTCCTTCCTTCCTTCCTTCCTTCCTTCCTTCCTTCCTTCCTTCCTTCCTTCCCCTTCCTCCCCTCCCTTCCCTTCCTTCCTTCCTCCCTCCCTCCCTTCCTCCCTTCCTCCCTTCCTCCCTTTCTCCCTCCCTCCCTTGTTATGTCATTAAATTGTTATTAAAGGAGTTCATTCTAGCACCTGCTCCTTCTGATCTGGACAATTACTGGGGAGGTCATGTATAGCTCTTACACATACTGTGAAAAATGGCAAAGTGTATAAGAATCGCCCACAGGTAATACTCCATGAGAGGAAAGGCTGCAAAAATATAGTGTCAAAAGATCAACTGAAACAATTTTCTACATATATTTAAGTATGTTTTCATCAGCTGAGAACTCACTTTGGACTCAAAGTTGTTCTCTTTTTAAATTAATCAAAAGTTTATCTGATTGCTTCTAGTATATTTAGAGCGGAATGATTTACTTAACTGACATAAAAATAGTCACCAGATTTAATGATAGTAACAGAACTCTTATGACTCTCAGTTCATGTGATTTCCATATGCCAAGGCTCACAACTATAGTATTTCAATGTACTACTGCTACCTATTCTTAAGTAGAGTTAATATTAGCCTCCTGACCTTCCTTTAAATTTATCATGTTGATCAGGGTAACCTATCCTTTCATTGTTTAGCTTTTAAGTTAAAAAAAATAGATGTTATTTCCAGTCCTATTAATATATTTGGAGCAAATCAACTGATGAGTTGTTACTACATTTTATTGTGAGCTTGGACAAGTATTTTAGAATGCTTCCTAACATGCTGGTTAAATATATTTTATTTTAAAATTGTCATATATTCATTTTCTCAGACTTGCATAAACTATAATAGTCATGTATTTTTGAACAAGAGATTTTTGATAATATATTTACTTGCTCTATTTCTTCAAAAATCATGAGTTACCGAGCAATCTGTGAATGTGAACCTGGTTCTAAATGAATTTTCTTTAAATATGAATGCAAAAACTGATTGTGATTTCTTCTAACATAAATGAGTGCTGCTATTTTTAATTACTCAACTACAACACCTAGTCTAAATAGAAGCTAATGTTTTTCAAAACACTTTAGCCTGCATAGAATAATGGTAAATATTATGAGTTAATGATCCTGTAGAAATCTTATATTACTTCATCTTCATTAGTAGAAATTAATAATGAAAAGAAAACAAAAAAAGAAAATGTTAGGAGTCACATTTGCTCTGCCTTAAGGACTTGTGACCCCATAAGGTGACATCACCAGGTGTCGTCAGAACTATTTAATAAACACTGATGAAAAATTCAGGAATTAGAATTAACATCACTTTTTAAGTATTAGTTGAAGAGACAAGAGAAATCTTTTGTGATACTTACCAATCCAAGATTATAACTAATTACAATTAAAACCAGCAGCATAAAGTCACAGATGTTTCTCTGCTAGCTATGGTACTGATCTTTCTGCATAGCAGGGCTGGAGTCCAAATTCCTCAGCTTTCAGGAAGCCAAAAATGCATAAAATACTATCCAGAGTACTGTATCCAGAGTACCCTGTATGTGATGATTTTGTGAATACAAACCCCAGTGAAATGCTAAAATGGATGATAAAGCAAGTCAAGCTTCTCTCCCACTGTAGTACAAGAGTATCAGAAAGGAAATTGCTATTGTCCTAAGAAACAGGTATTATCTCTTTCATGGTGATTGAACATTTGAAACATTTGTTTTATCATTCAGATGCAGATATGTTTTCTATATCCTTTAGAGTGGAATGTCTTCTTGGGTAGAAAATTGATATGTATACCAAATAAACTGGGTGGCTTCATGAATCATGGAATGTAACCCCATGAAAGTTACTGTACAGGCTAAATGGTACACTTTCTGACACAAATACTAATTTTTATTTTGATAATAATTAATGGTCTTTGGAAAGATAAGAGGTATGTATTTAGAACCTCTAATGGGTTTCATATTGTGCAGTCAAATTCTCATGAAACCTGAAACTCCCTCACTGTTGAATCTTCAGATAGATTAGATCTCTAATTGGACAAACCCAAAATTAATTTGCTATTGAGAGCAAAGATATAATTTTAATAAACCAATAAATCCTCTGTTTCAAGTTTATGGTGTAACAGCTATTGCACATCTGCAGTACAAAATGGGAAATTAAATGTAGAATTCATTTATAATAGGCAGAAGCATGGAATGGCAGATATTCATTGGTTAACCAAAATGAGTAGAAATTAAAGACTGCAAATTAAATATTATGAAGGAGCTGTAGTTGTAGTTTTACCAAGGGAAGAGAAAGGACGTGTTACTCAGAATATTATTACATAATTCAAAATAAATTTATAGAAAAAAAACTTCTCCATTCAAAACCTGGAAGTGAAATGTAGCCCCTTTGTATCAACATATTCAAACAGTACCAAATGCAATTTATCACAAATGTTTGTTTCAATACTTCAAAATCCTAGCTTTCCCAAGCTTGCTACAACCATATTGACCAATCAATATATATGGATGCGGTATGGGAAAGAACAACTGCTTTGGGAACAGCTTTTATGCTATCAGGATTTGTACTTCCATCTGTTGGGAATGGATTCAAAACCATTTGGCACTGTAAACATGTAGTTGATAATGGTTCATGTTAGAATCTGAATTTAGAAGAAATACTTAAATTGTTAAATTTTGGGGTGACAAAATTAAGGCTTCCAGTAGAAGAAGAAAGTTGATATTGTTTTCTGGTCTTACAGACAACACAGAAGCAGACATTTCATTTTAACAGTTTGGGTATAGAAATCATACAGAGCACTTAGTCCTGTTTTACCAGGCATTCCTGTGCTCTTCCTCCACCTGGCAGTATGATCTGGATTTCATGAACACAGTCTGTGAGTGAAACATCAGGTTCAGGTAACCAGGAAATGCTGTCAGTCAACTTTACTGGTGTCTGGTAGAATCATCTCAGGGAAGATGGGACTATAAAAGGACTCTGCCAAGGTTTACTTAATAAAGCTTTTGCATCATTAGCTGCTTATTCTGAACAGTGACAAATCATTGAGACAGCCAATCAACAAGCTCATTCTTGAGCATCTCTTGAAAACTCTTTGATTAACAAGGTTCTGCTTCATGGTATGGGTGCCCTCTGGATGTCCTAGAGGAGCTGCCTATACTTCTTTACCTGGAGAGCTACTTTTGCAAATTTAAATAGCCAGTTTTGGGGATTGCAACCTCAGACGCACAACCGATGTGCAAGCATTTAGAAAGCAGTTGTGCAAGTACCCTCTTCTTTCAGACTTAAAAAATAAAACCAGTCTCTCAGTTTTGTTTTGTTCTTCTAGTAACTACCCTCAAAGGTTTCTAAACCATTATAAAAATCAGTCCCAACAAGGCTTCAATTGCTGTTTAATCCTTGAGAACATGCTTGACACCTCCCAGAGATTTTCTGAGGACTTTTCTCTTGTTTATGAGTTTAGAAACTGTGGTGCTTGGACAGGGAAGATAATCTGTCTCTGTCGCTCTTTCTTTGGTATGAATTGCAGCGTACAGCATACACTGCATCTGTACAGGGCATAGCTGCAGCATAGCTGTGAAGAGATGAATGAGCTGCAGGACTCCAGATAAGGACAAATAGCACACCATAGAGTAAGGGCAAACTGTGCTAAAAGCACATGTGCTTCTGCTAACCTACACTTGAATCCAGGTTGCGCTCCACAGCCCTGAGTGGTGTCATGCTCAGTATCACATCCGTCATCTCAGCTCTTGACAGCTGTGGTGCAGTTCAGGGCTGTAGCAAGCAGAACCAAGATAGCAAACATGTCTTGCATTGCTCAAGAGTAAGCTTTTGGAGCTTTCTTCTTCTTGTACGAGATCTGATTTGTACAGTGAGACATAGAAATATCAGAAAAGGGACCCATGAAGGCAGTGTGGTGCTCAAAAGTAGTCCATTGCACTCCTGAGAAAGTGAACTGGGGAGGAATCTTGCAATATTGCAGAGCAGAGTTCAGTTTCTTTTATGTCAGAAACTTTGCTTCCAAAACAAGAGTATGGCAGTCAGTAATAAAAAAGGATGACATTCTTTATTAATACTTAGTATACAGACATCAGATGTAAAATACTGAAAAGAAAGAGTTTATTAATCAATTTTGCTCATCAAGAGTGAATTCAGTATTTCAATGCATTATCCAGATGTAAATCTGTGACACTTGATAAAATACAGTTTATAATGTTCATAATTAATATTAATTTTATATTATTTCTTTAGAGAATTTTTTTCTGTAAGGCTTAAATTGCTTATTTGGGATTATTTATATTACCAGCAGAAAACAGCTGGGAGAAAGATCATGAATTAAACTCAACGCTTATGCATGCAATTTTGTACACTTGTAATGGGGATGTGATTGCTTTGATTTAGACAAACCATGAATTGAATTTTATCTAAATGTTCTCTTTCCCCAGATGCTACAGAAAACTAGCATTGATTTGTCTTGCAGATGGATGGAAGCCATCACAGCAGCTATGACACCTGGGGAAAACCTGCATGGCACATGTAATTAAATCTGACTCAGATATAGGACAAGAAAGCATTATGGCAACACAAAATGCTACCTTCCTAGAATATCCTTCCTTTGATGATGCATATGGAAGGACCAAGGGTGGCATGTTTCACCACACCTATGCCTTTTAAAAATTTTAAGATCCACTGCTTTGTGAGCAACTCTGATTTTGTTAAATCTTAAGTCTGGCAGATGTTTGTATCATAGGCAAATATTAGGAAGATGAAAATAAAGAAAATGCTTCAAGAAAATTTCTATTTGGTGAGGTATGTTGGACACAGAGAATGGTATTTTTGTGACAGCATTGTGTAAAATATTGGTTACACTGATCTAAAATCTGACCCAACCAATTTATTATATACTTTCTGATTTTCAACTTTATTAGTTTTGTCAGCATTAGTATTTATTTGTTTAGTGGAAAGTGCACTCAAAGATTTTGAAAAACTGAAATATTTTTTCATCACAAAGACTTTTTTAACATTTAGGCATTTTAAAAATTTTATTTTCTTTGACAGTCCACCTTTTTGGATTAAAACTTTGAACGCTAGTCAGACCAATATGAACTCTGGAGTCTTAAAGCCTTTTATGAATTTCAATGTAACAAACCGTTTTAACTTTCAGATCAAAGGAAATGCTGTGTTTGAACATTTGCCCCCTTTTGTCTCAAAAATATTTTTTTTGCTTTCCAAAAAAAGATTTTTTGTTGTTAGGATACAACTTGTCCTCTCAGTTAAATGATAAATTATTGTTTACTCTCTCAGTTTCTTCCTCCTTTTAATTCTTTGATGATTGTCTCCTCTTTCTTCATTGATTTTGGCTGTTGTGTCACATGTTGGGTCTGCATTTTAGTTAAATCTGGTTCCTACCAAACTGGAAATTTTTTCCAGTGGACTTTGTGCACTGTCGGAATTTACTGATCAAGACACCGCAGCTCTGCTTCAAAGTCCCTGACAAGCCATCAGGAATCAAGGTAGTCAGTTTTGTGAAAAACACTCAGGTGTCTTTACCTCTTCCTTTTAGACTCTAAAAAAGAGGAAGAATCTCCTTCCAGCTCTACATTCAGGGTTGGAGACCTGCAAAGATTTTTGCTTCAAACAAATAAAGTCACTTGTCTAATGGTAAGGTAATTAATGACCAACAAAGCCATTTCTGCAGCAATCACTATGGCAGAAAATTTCCTAGTTATTTTCAGACACAGTGTATGTATTTCAGTTACAAGGTATGTAGATACATATGTATATGCATGTGTAGAAGTAATTTGATAGATGATGATAGAGATAGATAGATAGATAGATAGATAGATAGATAGATAGATAGATAGATAGATAGATAGATAGATAGATAGATAGATAGATAGACAGACAGACACTGGGTAAACTTTAAATTACTGGAATAGCAAATTGAATTGCAAGGTTTTCCCTTTGTTCAAAATAATGTATTAACCCCTCCACTTGTTTGACAAAGTACTCTAAGGTAGTACCTTAACTATTTTAACATAGGTGCCTATAATCATTTCAGAAGCTCTAAATTATGTCTGTCCTCCAACAGCCTCTTCAGAACAATGCAGAAGTCCTGCACCACATGTGGCAGCCTTGCAGATGTGTCTGAGTACACCCTCTGTAGTGGACTGCAATACTTGATCCTGGCAGCTCCGTTTAACCCCTGGAGTCTGATCTTTTCCACAGACCTGGAGGTTCAACAGTGCATACATATTAAGAAGATTTTTGCCATTCAAATGGAAAGTAGTTAATTTGGTTGCTTGATATACATATTTATGCTGATTCTTAAAATTTATCTGAACAACTATTGCTCTGTGAGAAAGCAGTTTGTAATAAAATAGTGAGAGATGAGAGAATCATTGCATTTAGCCCTTTGTTGGCATGCTTAACTTGACTGTCAGTCTGTGATGTAAGTTTAAAGTGCATCCAACCATGGCATTGCATTTGTGATCCCTTAAGAAGCTCCCAGGATGGCATCTTAGCATCTTAACTTTCATTTCTTCCAAGAAAAGGCAGGAAAATTGGGACAGTAGCTTAGGTGTTTCTGCAGAATCGCACCGTGGCCAATGCATGACTGTGCAGAGCACAACAACCCTTCTCCCTTCTCATCCTGTGCCAGGCCATCTAGAGAAGTAACCATAGAATGCACCTCCTGATTTGATTTGATTTGATTTGATTTGATGATTTGATATGGGGGGAAGATGGGTGACCTGTGTGAGCACACAGGATCCCTGGCTTCCTTCCACAGTTGCTGGCAGCTGCCTGGTGCCCACCAGGGCAGTGGCATGCTGTGTGTCACTCACAGAGAGTGAGGAAGGAAGAGGAAGGCACACCGTGGCTGAATTTGCTCCTTGGGCAATGGGTGGGGTGTTTCCCTCCACACAGCGCCTTCAACAGCATACAGCACTGTCACAACTCCACAGGGAACTCCATCAGGCCCAGCACTATAACAGCTGCATTCATTTATTTACAGTTGTATGTATTTATTTACAACTTCTGTTCCTTTGACTGCTTTTGGATTTTTTTCCTGTGGGCAGGTTCACTTTTTTCTCCCAAGAGCCTCTTTTTTTTCTTTTCCTACTTGTTTTCCCTTTTTTTTTTTCCCTTTTCACTAAAATAAAATAAGTAGTTGTGTCTGCGTCTGTTTTATGCTTCTTTGAATACCAAGTCACTGTGGATACTGCATCTTGTGTTGCAATTTTAGCAAGGTACAAAGGGCTTTCATCTTCCATCTCTTGACAGGTATTTTGGAACTCCTGAGCTACAGCTAGAGATCTAGTTCAAGGTGTTTTATCACCAGAAATATCCCTCCTTACTGAGTTGTATTTGCTGACACAGCTCAAAAAATTCACCATTAAAGAGAGTCCATGTTATTGCTCAAGAGAGTAAAACTGTATTTATTGTGACTGCTGCTTGAATGAGCTTGATCATAGCTTGAGGGTCTAGCTTGGGACTAAAATAATTAGTCTGTGCAGCAGGTTCCCATGGTCTGCTGGACAGTCATGTACAAAAAGCAAAATTGCTTTGAAGAGAGTTGGTGAATATCTTATGCTTAGATCTACTTTTTTTAACAATTTTAAAGTATTACTAACACTGCCAAGCTGTCTTGAGAAGGTACTTACAAGGGGTTCAGGTCAATGCCAGTGGCAATAAATTGGATTACACCATCCTGAAGCTCAGTCTGGAGCTGAATCTGTTTGTTTGGCAGCACCAGTTCAACATCCCAAGCTGTAGCCTGGCCTTGGGTTCTGGGTGACAGGATAACCTATTAAAGTGTGTGATGCTACTAAAATACAAAAACTTATGCACAAAGCAGTAAGATGGGCATTGCAATAAATTCTCCTAGGCAGGAGAAAAGAGGGTTGGACTTGAGGTTTCTGGCATCAGTTACATGTGTAATGTGCAATTATTACATACAGTTATTATGACATGGAGTTGTGATTAAAGGTACTTTTTAAAGAGATTTAATAGTTCATTGCTATTCTCAGAATTATTAATATGACTTTTTATTAAAAAACATGGGGAAATAATTTCCAAAATAGTACTTTCATAATAATAAGATAATGAAAAAGAATAGTATGTGCTGCAGCAAGCCTTCCTTTACTCACTAAGCACAGTTTACAGGATAAAATTGAAGACCAGTAAATTCCTCAAAAGCAATGGCACACTCCAGTATCAGCTGTTCAGATTCTCCCTGGAATACGTGCTGTTGCTGTTCAGCTTCAGGCTATCATAACCAAAGACACTGGAAGGAAACAGATGAACCCCCACTCGGGATGAGAACCAAGCTGAATTGTATTCTAAATAAATACTTATGTTGTGTCAGGATATCAGGGGAAGATTTTCACCCTCCCTTCCTTTCTGGTATGTATGATTACAAACATACAGGGTTTTCGACTGTATAGAGCTCAAGAACCATGAAATTAGGGTTTAATGCCTGTGGGTAAGGATCAGGGTAAAAACCAGGGAAACAAGGCACACTTCCTGGTGGGAGACCACCCAGCCAGGATGAAAAGGCCCATAAAGTATTCCATCAGTGGCTGGATAAAGCTGATGCTTCATGATCACCAGCCCATGGTCTTGAAGAAGATTTTACCTTCCCAGCTGTCTGCTGGAAGCTCATCACAGCAGAGAGGAGGCAGACTAGGAGGCTCCTGAAACATGTGGAAGAAAACTTTCTGACACAGATGGTAATGAATCTACTGGGGGAAGTGTCCTGCCAGACCTGTTTGTGAACAGGGAATGGCTGGTGAGGAGATGTGGTGTCCAAAGACCATTTGTGGTATAGTGACCATGAAATAATAGTTTTCAATTGATGATGAAGTAAGGAAGAGGGTCAACAAAAGCTCTGCCTTCGTCTTTCAGAGGCCAGAGTTCAGCCTATTCAGGAAAGTCAATAAGAGAGTTCTTTGGGAAACAACCCTCTATAACAAAGGGCTACAGGAATGTTCAACATCCTTTTGGAAGGAAAGCTTAAAGGTGCAGGAGCAGGCTGCCCCTGTGTGCCAAAAGACAAGCTGGTAGGAAAGAACACCAACCTGGCTAAAGAGAGAGCTTTTGCTGGAATTCTGGGAAAAAATAATTTGTGACCTTTGGAAGACAGGGCAGACAACTCAGAAAGAGTATGAGAATGTCATTAGGTCATATAGAGAGAAAACTAGAATGACAAAAGCTCAGCCAGAACTCAACCTGGCCAGTTGCTTTGGTAAAAGATAATAAAAGGTGTTTCTATAAAGTAACAATACAATTACAGCCAAGGAAAATATCCATTCTTTATTGAATGTGGGAGGAAACATTGTCACTAAAGATAAGGAAAAGGCCAAGACACTTCAATGCCTTCTTTAACCTTAGTCTTAGACAAAAAACTGCTATTCTTCATGCAACCAATCTTCTGGGCTGGTAGACAAGGTGGGGGAGCAGAGTAAAACCCCTGCAATCCAAGACAAAGTAGTTTGTGACCTGCTGCGCCACTTGAATGCTCAGAAGTCCATTGGGCCAGATGGGATCTGCTTGAGAATACTTGGGGAACTATCAAAAGAGCTCACCAAGCCACTCCATTATCTATTATATGTCTTGATTAACTGTGAGCTTTCCCAATGTCACGCCTGTCTATACGAGAGGCCTGTCAGCCTGACCTCAGTGCCAGGGAAGGTCACAGAACATATTATCATGAGTGCTGTCACATGGCATGTACAGCACAATCAACTGACCTGGCCCAGGCAGCACAGGTTTGGAAAATGCAGGTTCTGCCTGACCAGCCTACTCCCCTTTTATGACCAGGTGACCCACCTGGTGGATAAGGGAAGTCTGTGACCACATCTTACATGGACTTCAGTAAGACTTTGATACTGTCTGCCAAAGCCTTCTCCTGGAAAATCTTCAGCTTCAACAAGGCCAAGTGCCTGGTCCTGCATTTGGGACACAATGTCCCTCTGGAGTGCTCCAGATTGGAGGAGGAGTGGCTGGTAAGCTGCCCAGTGGAAAATGACCTGGGGATGCTGAGGAGCACAAGCCTGCACACAAGCCTGCAGCATGCCCAGGTCTCCACAAGTGGCATCTTGGCTTGTATCAGCAATAGTGTGACCAGCAGGACCAGGGCAGTGACTGTCCCCCTGTACTTGGCACTGGTGAGGTCACACCTCAAGTGCTGTGTCCAGTTCTGGGCCCCTCAAAACCAGAGAGACTTTGAGGTGGTGAAGTGAGTCCAGGAAAAGGCAATGGACCTGGGGAAGGGTCTGGAGCACAAGTCCTGTGAGAAGCAGCTGAGGGAGCTGGGGGTGCTTAGCCTTGAGAAAAGAAGGCTCAGGGGAGACCTTACCACACTCTACAACTTCCTGAAAGGAGGCTGTAGCCAGGCGGGGGTTGGCCTCTTCTTCCAGCAAACAGTGACAACACAAGAGAAAATGGCCTGAAGCTGTACCAGGGAGATTCAGGTTGGACATCAGGAAGAATTTGTTCAGTGAAAGAGTGGTTATGCATTGGAACAGGCTGCCCAAGGCAGTGATGGAATCACCATCCCTGGAAGTGTTCAAGGAATGTCTGAATGTGGCATACAGTGCTATAGTTTAGTTGGCACATTCGTGTTCAGTCAAAAGTTGGATTCAATAATCTCGGAGGTCTTTTCCAACCTTAATGATTCTATTATTTAATGATTCTGTGATTCATCATGTTTCTTTCTTCTGATTTTCTTGCTGAAAATCTACAAGGTTTTTTCTTAGAAAGTCACATAGAGGCAGGTATCAATTTATGGAGATGGAAATATGTCAAGTTATTTGAAGCAAAAGTAGTGGAAACAGAAAAGCATATTCACTGAAATGTCCCAGTAGTGAGAAAGTCAGCACCTCCAGTAAACCTTTCTTAAAAGTGTGAAGGGTTATTAGTACAAAGACAGTTTGTCCTGTTGGTTTGGAGCTCTAACATTTTGATGACACAGCTCTGAAAACTATGGCCACCAACTGTTGTTGTGCTTAAAATAATTCTTATATGGACATATGTACCATCCAGCAAAAGCCTTTTGTAAATATACTTTAAATCAGTTTGCTTATTGGAATAAGCCATAGCAGTGAAGTGCATAAATGCATCAGATACAATAAACACCGCTTCTACAATAAATTTTTTTTAGTGTAACTTTGGCTGTTTGTATGTATCAGCACAGGGTTTTAAGAACACACTTTTTCTCCAGAGTAGTGTCGTAGTGCACAGCCCCCAGGCTTGATTCTCTGTACCCTTGGCCCTTGGCATGATTCTCTGTACCATTGAAGTGGTATTTATCTGTACCATTGAAGAGTATTTGTGCTCTTTTCTGTATGACTCCAACCTAAATATTGACTGGAATAAGCACTAGCAAAAAAATCCTGACTCTTCTCTGTGTTTATAGAACCAGCACGAAAACTATAAAAAAGGACAACAAAAGTTGTATAATTCTTGAATAACAGCATAAGATGAGAGAACATTTAGAAAAGATGTGTCATGGACAGGGAGGGGAGTGTTTGGGGAAGTCAGATCTGGGGTATTTAGGTGATAGTTTGTAAAATGAATTCAAAGTAGTACTACAAATGAAATAGGCAATTTCTTAGACCTAACAAGGAAGAAAAAGGAATGCAAATCTGGACTTTAGTATTCAAGCAAAACAATGGAGCAGTGCAAGTTTGGACTTTAGTATTCAAGCAAAACAAAGAGGATTGGCAGAGGGGAGGATACTGAACTAGAAATTCTATGGATAAAAGATCTGTTGAGATCTCCTGGTAGCAGTGTTGTGGAAAATCTAGTGTGACCAAAGGGATGTTTTCTGGCTCTGTTTCCTGTGAAGCATATCCTTCTACTTCCTCCGCAGCTACAGAAAAAGCTTGTCTGCTGTGGGACTGCTGTAGAGGTATTACTGTGGAAAGAGTGTAGGAGGGTTTTTATCTATTTATACTCATTTTATGCATGCAGCATTAGAAGAGGTGGTTGGGTAAAGCTAACTCCTTCAAGTTATAAGTAAGTCAAGCACTAAGCTACATCTTTAGGCTCCTTGAAAAAATGGGATGAGAGGAAAGAAAATTATTGTTGAAGAAGCCCCAATAATCTGCTCCTCCAAAACTAAACTGAAATTAAGAATATACATTTCATGACTTATCGACACAGTATGGCTAGGAAAAAGAAAGAACTTAATTACTGGATTAGCTGCATAATAATTCTTATATGTACACATTTTCATAAAATGTTGCAGTAGATTTTATTATTCCCTATATCCACTTTGTTCCTTCAGCACAATTGAAATGATTGTAGGTATGATCTGCTACTACATCCAAAATCACCTTATCAGTATCAGTGACTTGGCAGAGAATAATTTATGGAATATTAAGTGGTTCTTTGCTCAATCTCGATGTTTATAATAGCCTGGAAACCTATCAAAACCTGCCCTTTGCTGAAAAATGGAAGTCACTGATGCAATGTGAAAAAGTATGACGACAGAAAAGACTGGGCCTCCTAAAGTAGTTTACCTAGATCAAATGTATAGTATCTGTGTACTCTCCAGGCTGTGGTAATTTCAATCAGTGGTAACTGTAAAAGGAAAATTTTGTCTCCTGCTTCAAAATAGAAAAGCCACACCTCCTCCATACTTCTTCCAGTAACTTTTCCAGGAGCAACTCCTACACTAACTTTTGTACAGTGGGTGGTTCTGTTCAAGTGAACCATTTACTCTGTTACCATTTGTTTTCAACACAGTGAATCATATTCCTGTAAAGCTTGACTAACTTACTATCAAAATATTAGCTGGATATGACTCCATACTGTATAAGCAGCTTACTCCTGTATCTGCCTAGAGCAGCAGTATAATGAAAGTACTGATGGGAAGAGTCCTGTTTCTCACAGCATTGTGCTAAGCTAATAAAATGATACAGAAACTTGCTAAGACACTGTAAGGTATTAAAATGTGAATATTTAATATTGATATACTGAATATATGAATGTTAATCTTGCCCATTGTAGTTCCTAGATACTGCCTTGGGGCATTAGCAAATAGGGTTATTCTGATTAGTCCAAGACTTGTAGAACATGAGCACATGTGCATTGTCCTGATAAGGTTAAAAATTATGCTTTACCATGTAAACATAGTAGGAGTGTGAACTATTGCGAATTACTCATGACTTTGAGGCTTTGATAAAAACTTGTTGACTTTTCTAATTGTTTGAAGAATAATTCTTTCTTTAGTTTCTCCATTGGAATTTACTAGCAATTTCTCGAACACTTCAAAAGTCTGTAAATCTGTTATTGGTGGCTTCGCTCTACTTGTAGACAAGAGCCTGAACTTTCTTCTTTACATTAACAAAAACTGAAAGAGCATAGCTTTAGATTATATATTAGAAATAAATTCTTTACTTCGAGGGGAGTGAGACACTGGAACTGGCTGCCCAGAAAGGTAGTGGATTTCCCATCCCTGTAAGTATTGCAGACCAAGCTGGATGAGGCTTTGAAGGTCTAGAGGAAGGTGTCTGTGCCCATGGTGCAGAGGTTGGAACTAGATGATACTTAAGGTCCATTCTCAGCCAAACCACCCCCTGATTCCATGATTCTATGAAAATAACCAAACAGTTCCCACTATCATAGGATAGTTCTGACTGTCTGATCCTGGTGCAAACTCAGCCATGGTTTATCAGATAAAAATTAGAAGGCCTGAAAAGGTGCGAAGAAAGAAACCAGTTCTAGATATCTAGCCTTTGTCAAATAGGTACTGCATAGCAGCCTCATAACTTTTCCTCATTAAATATTCTGAAAGGATTTTTCTGAAAGGATTAAAAGAATTAAGGGAATATTTAATGAATTTCTGAACATGACTGAAAAGTAGTACATGGTAAAAAAAGCTTTCCTGTAAAATTTTGCAAAAAGTATTTGCAAATTTGGGACTGTGACTAGCACTGACACCCACTATAGCTGTGTATTTCCCACAGGAGTAAAACTTCATATTTTTCAAGTTTCCAAGGCAGCTTTTAATAGAGGATCTCTGCCTCTATTCAGCTGCTCAGAATTTCTGGTCATTTTGTTGAGAAGTTGTTCTGTGTCAGCTGCAGAATGTTCAAGAAGAAGTTAGCTGTAGTGTCGAGCTAGGAAATTGAAAATGTCATATGGAAATTATATTCATATTATCATGAAATACATAGTATTAATAATTAAATGCAGAGATGTCATGAAATTGGCACACAAGTAAATACATAAAACAGACACATATAGGCAGATCAGTTTTATACAAAGTGACTTGAGTATGCATATAATTAGCATAAGCGCAAAAGAGCTTGGGTTGCAATATAGACCCCAACTACTGAAGATGTTGCATAAATGCAGCTCTTGTTAGTTCAATACTCTGCCAGGCATAAGGGGTGCCAAGTCTGATTAACCTTTGAGTACCACTAAGGGGAAAACAATTTAATAGTAATAATGATTTACAGATACATAGAAAACATATTTACATTGATGGAAGTCTTAAAAAAAAATTAAGAGAAATTAACAAAAATAAGGTCATCAACTGGAGTATTCTGGGCCAAAAAAAAGGCAAACTGGACTTTAGCAAGTTAAAAGGAAGGCCAAAGGTGACAGATACACAAAAGAATGTGCTGAAATTGGCAAGAGAATAAATATCTTCGTCAGTAAAGAAAAGCACACCATGGCTTTAAAAGTTAAAAGAAGTACATAATAAAATATATTTGGTAAAAAAATAATGGGCATTTATTCTGAATTTCAAAGGATAGGAGGGAAATGGCATTGTGATACTGTGTTGGTAAAGGGGATTGATATGTTAATAGAGAAAATTGACTGACTTGGAAATGAATTAATGCATATAAAAGCAGATTTATCAAGTAGTACTGAAAAGAGAGAACCAACAGAAATTATTGCAAAGAAGCGCCCACCTTTGGAAATTTTTACATCTACTCATGTCATTTAAAGGAGATAATAAATGCATTTAAAATAGAAAGAAGTTACGTATTATACGCTTGATGATTTTTTTTAAGATTTGTAACTTACTATTTTATTTCTATTCAACAAAATTCAGAAAGAGAAGTCCTTCATAGAAGACATGTCCTAGTAACAGACTTCTAGGAAATCTGTAAAGGAAATCACACAGGTATTCTTTAGAAATGCATTACATTTATTCCCAAATTTTTTAAGAGAAACATCTCAGCTTGATTAGTCACAGGTCACAGTCAATCCCTATGGAAATACCATGGGGCCTAAGACAGCTCTAGTAGAATCCCCTGATGAAGACAGTGATAAATTTAGGAATAAATTTAGGACATATCATTAGGTGCCTCTCTTGGGAAAAGTGATGGTGTAATTGAGGGACACATATCCTCCTTCAGAATCAAAAGACATGGCAATGACATGAAAATACAAGCCAGCAGGAGCCATCATAAATGTGGTGTTGGAGGTTTGGGAGAGAGCAATAAATGATTGGTGTGTGTGAATGCATGAAATCCCAGAATTGTGAGGAAGGGCAAGACACACAGCAAAAGAAAGAAGTGGTACTGAAATTTTGAGAAGAGTCTGCTCAGAGCATGTATGCCTGTAGGAACTGGATGCTGGCATGTCTATAGACAAGAGACACCTGGTCCTGTCTTTAAAGCGAGAGATCCAAAACTCTCCGATAGGCTTGAAGAGAAACCTGGCCTTAAATGTGGTTTCAAAAGTAATATAGACATGAAAATTTGAAGACTTTATAAAATTTTTAATCAAACTTGTGCTGAATTTATTATAAACATTGAAAGATAGAGTCTGAAATGCTTTGTTTTAAAATAAAATATTTAGGGTTTTTTACTGCAAAACTACTTTGCTTCAAATCTACATGAAATTCCAAAAATAAAAGGAAAAAGAAACCAAAGCAAAGTTAAGGATGTGGTAATATTATCAAAACATTTTGGAGTATTAGTTATTAGTTTAATCATTGGGATTTTATGCTCATTCTTAGCTATTTAAATTGGAAAGCAATATAATTTCAGCTTAATTTCAAGAGAGAAGATTTTAAGCTATGCTGCATTCATTTCAACTGAGAAAAGCTAAGAACACACAGGTATATCTCGATAAAATAACTAAAAATCTGTGTTTAGCCCCATGTTATTCCTAATTTCAAAAGGCTGTTTGGTAATCAAATTCACTGTCTTAACAGCAGCTGTTAAAATGTTTTGGAAAATTCAATAGATGCTCTCTGTGGTGACATATAGACATATATACGTATATGTGTGTGTGTATATGTATATACCTATATATGTGTACATATATATATATAAACCATAAATACTCCATGTCTTTTCACAGTTTTTTTTCTGACATACTACAGGGAATGTACAGACATACTCTGAATTTATTAAATAAAGAGAATAACAAAACCACATGTTACGCACTGAAGTGGCAGTCAGCTCTGGCTGAGCTGAGCTGGGAGACAGAGCACAGGCATGTGTCTTCCTGCAGCCTGACATTTCCCCCAGCCACAGTCACAGAGTAGTTTGGGTTGGAGGGACCTTTAAAGGCCATCTAGTCCAACCCCCGGTCCACTCCTGCAATAAGTAGAAATATCTTCAAGTAGATGTGATTGCTCAGAGTCCTACCCAGCCTAACTTTGAATGATGGGCTGCCATTGCAATCATGCTGTTACTTCCTTGTCTTATTTCTACCATGATTCAGTGTTTCACTGAGAGTAAGCTGTTAGCACAGATATAGCTGTGTCTTCTTTGACGCCTTAGGATTTTAGCTTCTATATTTTTCAAATCCTATACTGCATTAGTGTATAATTCCAAATTCAGTGTAGTTCTCTACCTGCTTTCACATTTCAGTCAGACAAACCAATCCCTCTAGTCCTGGAATCCAGGAACATTTTATTACCTCAGGCCCCAAAAAGTATAACCAAAAGTGAGTTGGGAATGGAACAAATTGTGGGGCTATATGATTTCATTACCTGAAGCTGTAATAGTCCTATTAACTCCTGATATGTAAATGGACCAAACATAAAATTGTCTGAAAAACTCAAGATCCCCTTGGAGGCTTCTGACTGCCCAAGGTGTATCTGTTGAAGGCCTTTAACGAATACCTGCTTTTATCTCTTAATTTGTACAGCCTCTGTTCCAGGTAGCCTCTCCAAGGCATCAACTTCTGTGATGTCAGTTTCATTATCAGTAGATCTTATAAGCAGAAAAAATGCAATTTCTATCATCTTAAAGCTGACTACACAGGATACAATCCAAAACTCCTACCCTTATATCTGAAATGCTTTTGTCATACATTATATCTAAAAGTGTTATCATTGCCTTATGCTACTTAATTCACATGGAGAGCTGAGTGATGTTTCTTCTTCCATTAAAAAGTACCCTGAATGCCCTCAGACCTCTGAAGGAAACTATGCTGCTCCAAGTTTTGCAGACTTTGAATTATTTTTGATGGAAAACTGAAATTGGCTAGAATGAATATAAAGATATATAAAATGTTTTTCACTCCTGACACATTTTATTCTCATCTGCATCCTTCATTGCCCTCCATCTACTTCACTTATAAGGATCAGTTCAGTAAAAGTTATTTTCTCAGGTAAACATTCTCATTAAGTTACTTTTTAATCTGTTTTTTTAATTTGCTTTGGGTTTTGTTTTTTTTTTTTTAATTTTTATTTGCTATTCCTTTTGGTGCAGTCAGATTACTTTATCAAGCAGATATTCTCATGAGTGTGGCAATTCCTTCATCTCATCTTCCTCATCCACTTTACTGAACCTTTCCCTGCTGTCACAGTGGCAATCTGAAAGACAGGAAATTCCACCCTATTAGTTTTCCTCTGCTTTGTTCATTTCAGTCCTGAATACTGCCAGAGCTAGGTGCAGATGTTCTCTCTAAGGCTCACTTCTGGGGTAATTGCACCACGCTTGAAATTTGCCCTCACGCATCTTCTGCTGTAAGGCTTAATTTGGACTCAGATTTTATGGTTATGATTGCTAGGGTTATTTTCTTTAACTTCATAAGGCAACTAGTCAACTGGTATCAATTAATATTGTGTTTCCAACTTCTATAGATCTATATTGAGTTGCCACAACCACAGAGTTGGCCTAAAATTTCTCTGGCTCAGGGACATGTTCCTCTGAGAATTCCTTAATTAACACCAAATTTTCATCAATCCTTTTTCCCCACTCCTAATTGCTACTTCTATGGTACACGCAGAAAAGGGACATATCTTTAAATCATGTGTTGTTCTGAATGATCACTGATGTATGGCTACCTCTTCACTATATTACAGGTGAAGACACTTGGTCTTTCCAAGTGTGTTTAATTTTTCATTGAAACTGGAGTTTCCATGTATTTATTTTTATTCTCACTTTTCAATAGCTAAATTCTCCCCCTCAATTAAATATTATAGCATGATTAAATGAAGACAATAGAAATCATGGCTGTCAATATAAAAACTAAGAGTTAAGAAGGACTGACCCATTTATTTTACCTCATTACATCTTCATGTTTTAATGTTTTTATCATTTTGAAATCTGCCAAACAAAAGTAATTTTTACCATTCTCTTCTTGGGTATGACATGTTAAAATGTTTAACTAACAGCTGATCAGTCATTAAGTTTTTTGTTTGGAGATCCAGTTCTGTATTTTGCTATTTACATTATCTATGTTTATTAAATAATCACCTAACAATTTCTGCAAGCAAATATTATTTCCACTTCTGCTGATAAAATATGTATCACTGAAGAGCTAACATCTCACACATTCACTATTTCTGTCCTGAACAAATGTCCTGCTAATTACACTAATGAGTTTTCTATCATTGTTCTTGGTTCATATGATATATTCAGTCATAAACAACAGTTTATTCTCACTTGTGTCCTGTACAACTCAATGTCTTGTGTAAGACACAAGTGCAGTGAGATGAATGCATGTGCTTTAAAAATGGATGATCATCAGCTATGCTAATTAAATTTACTGAAATATTTGCAATACTTCTTTATTTCAGTGTTGCTTCAATACATGGAGGAAAAAAAAGGAAAAAAAAAAAAGAAAAACCTTAACAGGGAAACAGTTTTGCTGTTGAAGATATTAAAGTCAATGTAATACATAAAACTTGGAAAATCTTAACATCATGGGTTTTGGTAAGAAATCATATCACATTTATGTAGAAACAACAATTGCCTAGGTGCAATTCAATGTTGTTCTGATCTTTTCCTGCAGGTTTGGGTGTATTCATCTGATCTGACTTTACTTTGGGAGTCATCATATATGCTGAATTTTAGGAAATTATACTTCCCATGGACACCCCTTTGCTATTACATTCTTTGATCACCACTACTTAAAGTACAATTTGCTTTCATCCTCTTGTTAGAAGTGACAGAAATTAGAAATAGAAAAACCCGTGAAGTCCTTCCTTTCTTTCCATTTTGCCAGAATAAGATTGTTTCCTGCAGTATATGAGAGAGTTTGCTTGGCAGTGAAACAGCCACTAGCTCGTGGTACATCTTGCTGAAAAGTGAAGGGCAGTGTGAACAAAAATCCCATGGGTTTTGTGGAACTGCAGGCCAAAATTGTAAGTAAGCAGCAATGTCTGGACTGCAGGAGTAGACAGAATACTGCCATATAAGTAATAGAGAAGAAGCTCAGTGCAAGATGTTTGTTGATTTTCCCAAGGTATGCTATCAAGGGAAGGAAGCTCAAAAATCCATGCTTAATTTCAATATTTACCCCCAAAAAAATGGTGTCAACTCAGTTGAAAAAAACCGCTTCTTTTTACAATTCACGTTTTTAAATAAATTTGAAAGAGGAGGTTGAAAAAAATACTTACAAAATATTGAAGTTTTCAATTTAACCCAAAACACTTTTTCAACTACTGTTTGTAGAAACAGAGTGACAAAAGTCTGGCAAAAACATGGTTTCTTAAGGTGTGAGATTGGAGAGACTGATGTCTCTCCAATCAAGAGAGATGACTCTTCCCCCCCCAACATTCCCAACATTGCTGATTTATTCCACAGTTTCAATCCACTTGTGGATTTCACATGCCCCACCTCTGAGATTTGCAACCTTGCTTTTATCTGTCCTCTACTGGATCTGTCCATGATACTGACAAAATCACATAAAATGAACTGAGCTTTAATGAAAAAAAGCTAATATCCTGCTCAGATATGTTCTTTGTGTTTATCTGATAAATTCTTTTTGTTTCTTCTATTCTCCCTAATCTCAACTTTTCCAATGCATGTAATAATTTTCAAATATTTATACATGGGTATTACAGCCTTGCTAGCTAACCATTAAGCAAGGTAGCCATGCTAATATTTTTAACTTTTCCTCACAGACTAATTCTTCTGTCTTTCTAATTTTCTGTTCTTTTTCCCCACCTTCTTCTTTGTTTGAATCAGTCTCATTGATACCTTCATTGATTTTAGGTTCACCTGTGCCTTATAAACTAATGAGTGATGATCACATAGGATCATGCTAGCAATGGATATCTCCCTCATAAAACTCAGACTCAGGCTTAAAATTTGCAGATGAACAGTGCTACTTTTTTTGTCCATCTGCTGAAAGCAGAGGGATGCTGCCAATCTTTTCTGTGGTTCCTAAGTCAAACCTCTTGCTAGCTTACATTTTTAAGGCTGATCCTGGAAGGTGTTACACTGAGCTTTGGAATTCTTTCCATTTTCCGAATGAATTATCTTTGTAGAGAATCTGGAAGCTTTCCATCTCATTCTAGCACCATGGAATATTTCTCTGTGAGAGGAACTGGACATGTTTATCTCAGTGGTTGTTTGAGACCCTAGCACAGCCTCTGTTGCTTGGGAGCTTAGTACTGCCTCCTACAGTATTTATCCATAGACATTTCTGGGGCTGTACATCAAAAGGGAAGTAAACTCACTCTAAGAGCAATTTTAAAGCTCTGATTTTGACACAATTCACCAGGAATATTTTTCTTCATTTCCTGACTCTAATATTTTTCCCTTTTTATGAAAAATCTTTTAAAACCCTTGCAATAATCACTAACAATTCTGAAGACTGCATCAAAAATCATTTAGGATTTGGCAAGTGTTTTTAACTTTGGCTTAAGTCAGAATAGTCCTTTACCTTAAAAAAAAAAAAAAAAAAAAGAGAGAGGAATAAAGAGACAGAGAAGAAGAGGGAGATCTTAAAAGGATTAAAAGAATTTCTGTCATGACTGGGCTTAGGAGGCTTATGTGGGACATATCACAAC
Organism: Emberiza elegans; assembly: GCA_024865655.1. Taxonomy (NCBI): domain Eukaryota; kingdom Metazoa; phylum Chordata; class Aves; order Passeriformes; family Fringillidae; genus Emberiza; species Emberiza elegans. Next base: position 668,476 of record JALJVW010000661.1, on the reverse strand, counting down.
TTCACTTCTTATTACATGCATCTTTATTTTTAATATTTTCATATTTATATATATTTTAATACAGCTAAATTTGCAGAAAAATAGGCAATTGTTTAAAAAAGAAGTGAGAGAGGTTTACATCAGATACCAGGAAAAAGTTCTTCACTGTAAAGATGCTGAAGCACTGGCACGGGCTGCCCAGAGAAGCTGTGTGTCGTCGTTGCTGGAAGTGTTGAAGGCCAGGTTGGATGGGGCTGTGACCAACCTGGTCTTGTGGAAAGTGACTCTGCCCATGGTGCAGGGGCTGGAACCAGATGTTTTTTATGGTGTCTTCCAGACCAAACCATTGTATGACAAAAAATGAACAAGTGCAATTTTTTCTACACTTGAAATAGAAAACAGAACAAATTTTCTTCCTAATGCCAGGCAATGATCCAGACACAGGAGTGTGATTTTTATTTTTCCACTCTGCAAATCCTTTGTTTAGGCAAGTGCGGAGGCCCATGCTTCATATGTTGCCAAAGAGTAGATCTTGCGTTATCAAATTTTTTTTTGAGAAGACAAAATCAAAAAACTAAAATAAAGTTAAGCTGGAAAGACTGGGAGAGTTGAGGCATTTGGTGGAGAAGGCAATGGCTCATTAAATCAGGGGACATTAACAACTCCCTCTCAACAGTGCTAAGCACTTACTGCTTTGGCATGTGTAATGGCTCCAGGAGGGAACACTTGGTGGTTGCAAGAACTGTAGTAACATTGATCATACCATACACCAGATTGTCTGGCTGTGACCTATTTAATTTGAAATTGTTGTGTGAGTTATGCCAATCTTTTGAAGCAAAAAAAAATGCTCACAATGGGTTGTTGGCTATTAACTTGAAACACTGTCCAAGTCTAATTGATTTGTGATCACGATACATATTGACAGCTGACTAGAATTCATAACAACCTACTTGTTGAGGCTTGCTGTGTTCCCTTAGGTTGTTCAGTGCTATGACATGCTGTAGGTGATCCATTACAGGCCTATGGTCCTCTCCCATTCCAGGGGAAGGAAAGTAGGACACAGGAAAAATATATCTTAGGCAGCTGACAGAGCTCTCCCAGCAGCGAGGCTGGAGTCTCAGACTCTTTCCACCCCTCTAAGGTCATACTCACCACATAGTTAAAGTTTATCAAGTCACCCAGAGAAAGAGCACTGGCGGCCTGGGCTGGCTAGGAGTGCTACAAAAAAGATTCTGAAACCATTCCAGCTGAAGAGAGAACAAGATTCAGATCTTCTGACTAAATGTCTTTTACAAGAGTGAGGCTTGTATGGGAATGATAGGTGAAATAAGCAAAGAGATTGTGGGAAAAGGATCAGAGGGGCAGCTTCACTTCTATCTACCTATAGCTGTCTCTGAGAAATACTCCTTGGGTTGTAAAAGAAAAAGGTGGTTTCAAAAAAAGGTAGAGAATTATGCCTTATGAGCAGAGGAACTTCTCCCTTGTCCTTCATTTTAAGGCACAAACCACCAATGGAAGCAATATTTAAGGACCAGCCCTCCTGATGGCAATCCCTAGTGGCTAGGGGCAGACTGTTTTCTTGGGTGTATAGCACTACCTACACATTGTTAAGGAACCTTAGGCACCAAAATGCACAGCATGTGTTTTGGAATGGGCGTGAAAGCCCTAGAAGCTAAATACTCCTACATTTAGGATACAACCTTTTTGTGGATTTAACTTCTTTCAACCTCGAATATGAGAAAGGAAAAATAAATTCAGGCAATCACTGCCATTTTATTAATATTTAATAAATAATTTACAATACATTGAACCATGAATGGGTGCCACTCTGTAATCTCCATGTTGCAGGAACATGTGCTTTTATCTGTCATTCTGCTTTGATTAGAAATAGAGGCACAACTGTCACATAGCACCATCATGGGGAAGGTCACAACAGGGACAGGTCACAAATACTTTGCCAGTGTTAAATTGATGGCCATCTCACATGAAATTAGTTGAGTTATTGCATATGCATGAGTTCCAACAAGCTTCAGAGATCTTGAATTTGTTAACTAAGCACCTGTTATTTTGCTGTTTCTCTGAAAAATTTGAATGCTGCCACTTTTCTTCCATTTAGTGGCTTCAAAATCTATAGAGATCCTTCATAAATGCACAGCACCAAGAAAATGGATATGGGATGAAAGAAGCAGCTTCACTATTGTCTCATTTATCATAATACAGTGGGTTTATGAGTTTAAAATACTACATTTTTAACATTTTGCAACATATTTATTCTGGCTAAAGACTGTATTTGCAGTCTCCTTGAGTTATTGTATATTCTTTATTTTTTCATATGGAACACAGAAGACGTATTCTCAACTATGAATAATGTTTGTAGGATAAATAGTTTCCAGAGACAGCCCATTCCAATATTGCAGACTTCTATGACTGCTACATCAGAAACCTCTTCAGAAGCAGTCAACCAGTCACAAATTGCCATAGCTGAAGATAAATGTAATTTAAAATGTGACACAGATGTATCCAGATCATAGACACTAGAATATATTTCTGCAATCTACTGGTAATTTAGCAGTCATGCACTAAAATCACTGCTAGAATTAGAAGAGATAAACTCTTTCAGCAGGGCAAGACATGTAGTTTTCCTGAATTTCAGTCACAATTTCTACAAAGTAGAGTGCAGGAAAGGCAAGTGTTTTAATTCATTCCCTGCTATGTAGAAACATAGATCCAAGGGAAAACAAGCGTACAGAAGGTGTTGCAAACAACAGTCTTCTGTTGGCCTATGGATGTTTCTGGTTTTCAGCAACTGTAAGACCCAGAAATGCAAGACAGAAGAAAACTTCAAGAGGTCACATAGCTTGCATCTGTGCTCTGAGATAGGATTAGATATGCATGTGCAGGTTCTTGCCTAATCTGTTTCTGAAAACACTAAATGTGTGTTTTTACATGGCTGCATTAGATAATTTTTTGTGGCATTAATTACCTTTACAGTTATAAAGCTTTCTGTAATATCTAGTCTCAATCTTCTTTGCTCTCAATTAAGCTGATTAGCAGTTGTCCTAGACTCATAGTAACACTACTCCAAATATAGCTTTAAACTTAACCCACTTTAAAATTTCACAAAAGGCAAGTATCACAGATAGAACCATTTTTCCAAGGCACTCCCCTATCTAATCAGATGTTGCTTGTCATGTGACAAGAAGATAATTCTTCTTGAAGAATTTATTTCAAGAAGAAATAAGGCTTTGTAATATACTATCTGTTGGTTTTTTTCTTTCCACCAGACAAAAGTTAATTTATTCCATTTTTCTTGAGGAAATACAATTTGAGGAACTACCTCAAATATGAATATCTGATTTTTGTTCCCTTGTATTTAATTTTTGGAAGAAAACAATGTAAAAAATGGAAAGCCATTTCCATACAACCTTCAGAAGTTATGAACAAATGCTATTAAAATTCACTTAGGGAACAAACTAAAAAGGGAAACTGAGTGTCCTCAACATGGAAGTCAAATATGGGTATTATTGTAATGTTTGTTACACCAAAAGGCAGTATTAAAATAATGTAATATCAAACTACACTGGAATGCTGGAGTGGCTGTTGACCAAGCACAGCCTTTTATATTGGCAGCCAAGTTCACCTTCTTTCTGTATTCCAGGGTGTCTGAAGATGAATCCTTCCATATAGGATTTGCTGTCTTGAACACATACATGTTGAAGGACATGGCCTGTATTTTGTCACGCTGCCCTATTTTAGAAAAGTTTGAGGTGACATGGCAGCTGGTCTGCAGGACACAATATTTTTATGCATGTGACTGTGACTTTTTAGTAACATGCAAGTAATGTCTTCTTGCTGGGATTTACTGGTGACATGAGATTTATAGCTGGGAACAGATGTTCTTTGTTCCTTAATAGTTGTAGAAGAGTTAGGTTTACTGGTGAAATATTAAAATTATATACATATATTATGGAATTAGACCCATTAAGAATGTACATAGGTTGATGATGTCTATATTTCTATACGTTGGGGCAATTGAAAATCAGTTTGGAAACTTCCTCTTGGAAAAACTTTTAGAAATAAAAACAACAACAGCAAAAAAAAAATCCCCAAAAAACAAACAAAAAACCTACAACCAAAGCCTAAGTTAATTTCTTTTTCCCCCTTGCTCTCTATCTGAAAGCTATTAGTCTTACATCCATCCTTAAAAACACTGAGATGAAGTAGTTCCTGCACCAAAACACCAATTATTTGTTTCTCTGTCTCATCATAAAAATATAATAGCATATAAACTACCAAATACTTCTATTAAAAATAGAAAAGCAATATTTCTCTCCAATTTTTCACCAAAAAAATCCTGAGACATACTGGGCTTAAAATAAAACTTGACAGTAAAAAACAGTGAATTTAGCAATCTTTGATGCCTTTTTTAATAAGGCAAAATTATAGGTTGCATTGAGTTGATGCAGCCACTCCAATGCTGTTTAATGTTATGCTTTTTTAGTGGTGAGCTAAAGGCTAACATGGGTTACAATAATATCTATATTCTGCTTCCATATTAAGGACATTCCATTTTCCTTTTTCATTTGTTCTCTGGGTGAAATTTAATATAATCTATCTAAAAATTCTAGTGGTTGTATGAAAATGCACACTGGGTTCTTTACACTAATTTCCACCAAAAATTAAATGCACAGTTTAACATTTTCTTCCCACAAGGACAAACTGGTAGCAGAAGGAAAGAGATATTATCCTATGATGACTTTTTTCAAGGTGGCTTCTCTATCTTGTTTTGCTTTATTTAAGTTCTGTCTTTATTACCGAAAAGTGAAAGAAAAAATATAAAAGGTGAAATCTTTTCTGTAACTTTAAGTTTTCCTCTGCAGTCTCTTGTGGTGATAAATTCTGCACCATAAGTTAAAGTAATTGCTTTAAAAAAAAAATACACACACAAGCAGGCCTTAGTAATGTCATCTGTATCTGCTCTCAAAAGGGGGAACAAATTTAGCTCTTCATGTAAGGTGGTGTTTCTCAAACTCATAGGGGGTTTGCTCCATGTTTCAGGAAAAAAATGTTAAGTTCAGAACTTCTTCCATCCAAGTCATGTCACTTACACCACTCTAAGATCAGTGCTGACTAAAACAGAATTCACTGAATTCGCAGAATTCACAGAATCACAGAATCACTAGGTTGGAAGAGACCTCAAAGACTGTCGAGTCCAACCCATGCCATAACACCTCAACTAAACCATGGCACCAGCTGCCCCATCCAGTCTTTTCTTAAATACATCCGAGGATGGTGACTTCACCACCCCCCAGGCAGACCATTCCAGTACTTTATCACCCTTTCTGTAAAAAACTTCTTCCTAATATCCAACATATATTTCTCTTGACACAGCTTGAGACTGTGTCCTCTGGTTCTGCCAGTTGCTGCCTGGAGAAAGAGACCAACCCCCACCTGACTACAGCCACCTTTCAGGGTGTTGTAGAGAGTGGTAAGGCCGCCTTTTCTGTTATATACCACATAAACATACCTAATGAAGCTGAAAAAATTAGCTAAGTGAAAAGTTGTTACACTTTTAGCAAGAATTTACACAGCAGATTCCTTGACTGTAAAAATACCCAACAGAGATGGCATCTTTGCCCATGACATGAGGAACTCAGCCTCCATGGGCACTGGAAGCTGGAGCCAGGCTTGGCTCTGTCATCAGGTGTTGTGCAGAAGCTGGAGAAGGTGCTACTCACAACTATCCCAATAATAGTTTGCTTCTAATCTGCTTAGTAAGGTTTGGACGTAGAAAGCCTTGGTCATGGTAAAATAATACTTTCAAAAAACACATAGAGTGGTAGTACCTCTGCAAAAAGTAGAAGAGTGACTTGTCTGTCCCCCTGGCCCTTTCTGCATCTGGTCTGTCCCTGCTGGATGAGGGTACGTGTGCAGCAGAGTTTGTGTCAGCCTTTAAGACTTGTTCTATGGACAGATTACCTCTGTTTTAGCACAGTTAAGAACAGTGAGTTACCTGAGGAGGTACTACAATCTTTTTTCTCAGCTATTTATGGAGTTGTGTTTGAGCACAGCAGCACTCAGCATGTGGCTATCTTGGGAGTAAGTGTCCCAGACAAGTGGTGAGTGCACTTTCCCCTGTCCTTTATCACTTACACAACCAAGACATGGTACTTAAAGTTTAAATTGTGTCTAAAAATTAAATGGTGAAAGTGTCTCTTCATTCTGCATGATTAAGGAATTTTCAAGATGTTTCAGGAAAACAGCTGAGTTTGATTAGGACATGAGATTTATAGCACTATTGGTATATTAATTTTTTTACCTTCAATGTGTGCATTTAAAAAGAGACTATAGACATGAAATACAACCTTGGTTTGGATTTTTTTTATGTTCCAAATTCTTTAGTTGGAAGGTGTAGTGAAGTTCTTAAATGTTGTTAGCTTATATTTTTATTTTTGTATATACTGACATATTTGTCTACTCTGCAGGAAGTTTCTGAGAGTTCAATCTTTTGTTTTGAGAGTGAAATTTTGTCCATTTAACCCTGGGATTGCTAATCAGTCTAGGTGCTTAAACCATTTTGAGCAGCGCCTTTACCTTTCCTTCCAGTCTCCAAAACAGAAAAGTATTTTCCATTTTAAAAATTGTTCCTGGTAGGTGCCTTAGTGGAAGGGAGTCTGAAGCCTGTTTGTACTATGACCCTCATATTTGACTGACAGGCTGATTCTGGGCTATCTCTGTATAATTTGTCTGTGCTGAAATCCAAGTCTTTCAAGGAAATGAACACAAAATACTTGCACATATGCCTTCTCACTTTAAATTCAAAGAGGAATAAATCTGATTTAAGCATTTTAGTAAATGTTTCTTTCCTTCCACAGTTTTGTTCTTGCTATCTTAGGTACTATTTTTACTGAATTGATTCATTTGATGTCTTCATTTACACCAATTCTCTGATATTATATCAGGACTAACAAATATCTTGATGATCAGTTTATATTGTTTACAGAGATACCCATGTGGATCTCTTAATGAGCTTATTATCCACAGTCTGTTAGATTAAGTACATTGTATGGTATTGCAGGTGTGACTTTATGCAATAATTTCTGGAATTTGGGGCAAAGGAAGGGATAGGGTGATTTTTTTCAGTTTGTTTGTGTTTGGATTTTTTGTGTAGTCCTTGGTAATGTATCACATTTTTCATACAAAAAAAATCTGAAACTATTGCCATAATTAAGTCTAAAGAAAAAAAATCCATTTCACTTACGTAGAAAGAGCAATTTTGACATTTCCAAAGAATGGTTTGACTAGATTATCCTGAGAGTAAAGTTCACCTGAAAAAGGGACTTGAATAAGATTGTTGATACAAAATGGGAACTTCGCAAGACTGAACGGAGATGACTGCTCTAATTTGTGGAGTTCAAGGTCCACTGACTGCTACTGTGGTTGACAACAACTCTTTCTTATGGAGAGCACTAGATGGTTTACAGAAAGATTGAGCAGCAAAAATATTCTGATGTAAATGACAGAGAGCAGGAGGGGTAGGGCTGCCATCCCTGACAGTTCAATTTCTATGCCACAAGCAGAATGTTTGGAGATGTTTTTTTTAAAACCTGACTATCAGCTAATCATCAAACCTACTTCCCATGCACCCTTTTCCACTGAAATAACCATAAGCAACTGGAAATGTAGCAGCAGGGCACTCACTGGCCAACATCCCAGTTGCTTCTGCCATCTGTCTGGAATTCAACCCATTGGACACAGGAGGCTAGACAGAAAAGAGATTGGTGTCCTGCATTCTATGTTGTCATATTATTAACAAATAATGCTACCATTCTGAAAATGGTAGAAATGGTCCACAGTAAAAGAATCCACAGCCAGATCTAAACTTTTTCAAATTTAGTATTGTTCCAAACTGTGGTTTTGATTTAGAGCCAGATGAAATTAACATACATTTAGTAATAACCATAATGGCTAGCTGAAGATCTGTTTGTGCTAGTAGCAGTAACCCTTTTACTAGAGCTGGTCAAGCACCAAATTTCTATGTACAAAATAGTATGATTATTTCTGTTCTGTGGTGTTGTATGATTCATTATTTATGAAGCCCCTAAAAATCAGGAGCCTATAAATTTTCCAGGTTTTGTTCTTAGGCTAGCACTAAGTATTTCATGATTGATCAAAATTCAAATAAGATATGATATGTTGTTTTGCAGAGTATCTCAAATTTGAGAGAATAAACAGCAGAATGTAATTTACTTATGCTCAAGAATAGAGCATGATGAGTAGTCATTTTCTCAAAAAAAATCTGAATATTTCCAAAGGAATGCAATTTTAATATCATTATGGTTGCCTAGGGTGTGAGTCACTAACTGTAAAATGTGCATCCTATCTGGTAAACATGAATTCTGATAAAGAGATTAATGTTTCATTTTTCTGTGTTGTTACCATATTAGGCTGCAAAGACTCAGATTAAATTGTTTTAAAGTTCAGCTGCAATTTTTTTTCCCAACATGTCACAAAGCAAATTTTATGAGAAAGTTTAGAAATTAAAGATGATCTGTCCATAGAACAAGACTTAAATTAAAAAAAAGAAGGCAACATGGTCGACAGAGTTATTTTGCAAAACACTGACCAGCAGCACTCTTACTCAGCATATTTTCCTGCAACAAGAGCAAGAGATGAGGTACAACTTACCTGTTTGTCTTAAATTTTAAGCATTGCTGCCAAAGAGAGAAGGTATAATATTTTACATGATTTACATATAACATCAGTGGAAGGAATGAGATCTTTATTTGTGTACATTAAAACAATAGCCAGTGCAAACTTTCCCTGACAATTGAAAGACTTCAAATTCACTTACACACCAGATTAGAAAAATTTTCAGGAGCTAAGATACCTGTAGTCTAACTACAAAGATTTGAATGGCATGACTTTTCAGGTTAAAGAAATTAATTTTTATTTTTATATCTTTGTATCTATGACTTAAACACTGCTCTGACATTTTTTCCCATGTTCTCTAATTGTTGTATTTTTGCTAAAAAACTACCATATATAACCTGAAAAATGTCCATGTTCGTGGGGTTTCTGCTTTAATATATATTGTCCCCAAGTACTGCTTGGGGCTGATGCATTTCTCTCTTTTATTTCTTTGAAAATGGTGTTTCAGTAGTATAACTCTGGCAATAATTTTGGTTATATGGATTCTCTTTCTTGGATTGTTCAATTTGTTTGGCCTCCTATTTCTTAAAATTGCAGGGATTTTTTTTCTTTTTTGAACTGTGCAGTGCACAATACTGCGCACTGCATACAAGAAGGGCACTGGTTTGGGTGTGAACACTCATACCTGCAGATGCAAACATGATGCAGTAGCCTTTTTCCATGGCACTTTTCAGAGTTAATAAATTCATCCATGTGGAAAAGGCTGTGCGAAGATTCATTTCTTTTTTTCCCTTTGTCCTTTTGTTTTATAACTCTGTCAGCTGCAAAAGCAAGCCTGATGTGCAGGTTGGTTGGATGCTTAATATTACCTAGCTGGTCTTGGGAAATTTCAATGAAAAGTTCAGATTTCTCTAAGTATTTTATGGAGTGTATTGGTATTTCCTGTCTTCTGGAAGTCTTGATAGCCATGAAAGGATCACTAGAGTTTTAACACTGACAAGCAGAAAATGAGAACCTGTTCAAACAACATTTTGTGACAGTGATGGTGATGATGTACAAACTAAAGGATTTGTTTTTACCTGAAACAGCTATAATACATTTATATAATCTGTGTATACACATTTATATAATATGTGTGTATTATTTGGCTGATGGTAGATGAAGTCCATGCCAGTTGTACCTTGGAAATCCATCTAGAAATTACATCTGCTTGTGGATTCATTGCGTGAAGACCAGAATTTTACTTTGAAAACATTTTCCAACAGCAATTGAGAAAGGAGATTACTATCTGAACATAACTTGCTAGAGAGAGCTATTGTGTACAGATAAAATTACAGATTTATCTAGTATCTTAAAAGTCAAATTCTAATCAAAAGACAACAACTTCCATCTTGAAAGATTGTTCCTCAGTAGAAAGGCTAGAGAACTGATTTGTGATTTGCATCAGAAGCTGCCTGTACATTAGACAACATCAGTATGGTATAATTCCATGATTTTGTGAGAAAGGAAAAATCATGGCAAAAATATCAGGAGGTTATGATGAAAAGACTGAGGGAAAGTCCAGTTCGCCGTTGATAAGGTCATTTTGTTGAAAGTGTCGTTTATGGTAGGTAAATATTTCTCTCAAACAGAAGTTCCAGCATCAGTTTCAGCGTCAGACATAACCTTAAAATAGCTGATGTTATTGTTGAAACAAAAATTGAAAATTTTTTCTTCCTAGTTTTATTTATAATGTGTTCTGTTAAGCAATTGTCCTTTTGTTTAGCTGAAGTTATACCTTATCCTTTATCAAAATGAATTCAGCACTTCCAGAAAGAGAGTTTTTCCAGAAATGTAATTAATTTTTAATTTCAGTAAGGAGTGGATAACCGCAACTGACTGCCTTGTGTTCAGCCTAAAACTGAAAGTGGTAATGTTAGCCAGCAAGTGGATGAAGTTACATGGATATTGACCTTCCTTTTGTATGAGGGCATATTTATTTCTCTGTGGAAAGGGAGAGCAATATCAGAGTATTAGGTATTTCTTTTGGCTTCTTTTGTGTATCTGTATCATCAGGTAAGTCTAAGATTTTATTCTGTCTTACAGATCTAACTAGTGAAAATTCTGATTTAATGCCTTCCCAAGCAGACAGTTAAAAAACCCTCCATCTATTACTGCTGTAGAGTTGCCTAGAAACACTTAAAGCTTCAAAGCTAAGACAGACCAAAGAGAATTCTTTTCTTGTGTTCAACTCTCTAGTTGCTGTTAAGTCAGTTTGGGATTTAATACATTTCTGATCTGCATCCCTACAGCTCTTTCTGGTAATAACTTTCTCTTTCCAGTGAAATAGGATTTGGCTTTCAGTTTAGTGGGCAGAATTAGCAGGAACAAGATGCTTTCTGTTGAGAGAGTCCTTGAACATTGGATTCAGTGCAGCTGGAGACCCATCTGAGCTAGTCTTGACTCCTGTAGGGTAGGATAAAAGGCTCACATTTTTCTTCTGCCTTTCCCCATCTTAGATTGCAGGCAGCAACTATTTTGGATACTGCCTTGTTTTGTTCCATTTTTGAAATGAGCTACTAGTCCATAGGGACAGATACTGAATTTTACTTCTGCGTGTAGTATAAAAATGCTGAAAGACATTATAAAAAACAGAACAGGAAGATTAAAAGTAATTTGCAGGAATGTTTTTTTAGTTTTGCTGTATTTAGAGACTTATTTGTAACATTGGTAAAGACATGATGCAGTCATATACTAGCAAGCATTAAGCTTTTATCACATATGGTTTGTGAACAGTCAATACTTAAAACCAGACTTAATTCTTCAGGTGTAAATAAAAATCAGGGCCCTCTTTTTGACAGATGTCTTATTTCTGGCAGCTGTTGAATGTGTATTTTTAACTCTGTCAGGTACAGATTTTGTGAGGAGATTCATCTGGTTGTTGCAAGATTGTCATGAGAGTGTTTTTCTAGTTTATCTCCATATCAGAGAATGATGAAGTTCAGAGTAGAAACATGGTGGAAAGAGAATGATGTGGAAAGAGAAGATTGAAGCAGTCAATCAAAGAGAGAATGCAATCAAGGCAAGGAGCATTTAGAAACAAAGTTAGAGAGTATTACAGAAAGATACGGATGGAAAGTAGGCAAGGGAAAAGTTATTAGATGAAGGGGGAACATGACGCAGATTATGCAAAAGGCCCTGGATTTTTTGTGTGTTCATGGGCCCAAAAATCTCTTGCCAGCTTTGATTGTCATCAATAAAACTGCTTCCTCACAATTACCATATGTATCTGGAAGCTAGCCACACTCCTTGTTTAGCCACAGTACATGCTTTGGAAATTTCATTTAAATGTCAAAACTGTCTGTTTGAATTGAATTGGTTTCTATTTAACTGTTTGCTTTTATCTAAGTCAACTTCCAGCACCAAAATCACTATGGATTTTTCTAACTTTTAACATCTTCCTCTCCATTTCTTACTTTCTACAGTGTCAAAGTGCATTTTGGTTTTCTTATGTGACTGCCTCACATGCACATGCAACATGCACATGCACATGCACACTAATGAAAGAAGGGGGAAGGGAGCTTTGAATTTTGTAGTGCTATGAACCAGCCTGAATTCTGTATTTAAGGTTTAATGGCGTAGCTCTGAACTATCACATGCAGCAGGGCAATGGTCCATAAAATGCTCTCTCCAGTCCTCCTTTCAGATCATCTAAACCTGTTGCTCCTGATTACCCAGATGTCCCAATGCATGATTGAAACTGTCTCTGCCTTTTGTCTTGTAACCATTGTTGGCTTTCTTAGATACCTATAAAGGGTGGATCAAGTGGGTTGTTTACATTTCTGTGATTCTAAACACGATATAAAAACAAACAGAGAAAAAATGCCTTCATTTAAAAGACACCTTATCCACTCAGTCAAATTTTGAATGAGTTTGTTAGCCATTCTTCAGTAGTCATTAAATCATCTGTATGAGTCTTACTAGAAGACTTTTCAGTTTATCTATTAATAACTGAAAAAACAGCTGGTGCCAAAGCCACACCATATGGCAGATCTTCACTGACACGAGTGCTTATGGTGATATAATAATGAATGAAAAATGGAAGGATTAGTTGATGATATATAACATAGAAGAGAGGCTTTGAGGGATCACTGTTTGTACAGATCACACAAACAGTTCTGACCTGGCTGTTCAATACGAGGGCAAGGTCTTTCACTTATGCTTACCCTAATGGATGACTGTAGTTTGGTCCAGCAGCAGTTGGGCACGCAGTTCTGACTAACCTCTTCTCTGTAGAGTAAACTGAATCTCATTGATCCTTCTTGGTTTTGTGTACATGGTTTTGCATCATTTATGAATGCACAGTAATATAAAATAGCCTTTGTAGTTCATTTTTTGCCACCTTCCTTTAGAAATTTCTGGCTTCAAGCTGTGCCTTGCCTATTTTAACATCTATGCTTCTTTTCTGCTGGTTCAATTATCTTTCATCTGTGTTTTCACTGTTTCATCTCTTCCATTGTGTCCTCTTCATCTTTTTGCTCTTTCTTTCAACTCACAATTTAAAATGTGATGCTTTAATAGTAAGCCTTTTAAAGGCATACAGAAAACATGGATGGTTTATCAGATTTTCCTTCTCTACTTGTCTCTGAACCCCTACCATCTGTAGTTCTTCCCTTACCTGTATTCTTTTTCACCACTTTTCTCAACTTAAATCTGAGGCAACATTTTTATCTTCTTTCATTGATGAGTCAAGTATCTGCCAGTCCTGTCCTTACCCCCTGCTGCCCTTTCCATATTTCCATACTTCTGTTATGTGAATTTAGTTATTCCTTTACTGGTCTTCATCATTACTTTGTTCTTCCTCTTCCACAAAAGTCTTCACTGCCACTACCTGATTCTCCTTCCTAATCTTACCTGATCATACCTTTCAATAATCTAGCTATTCTTTCTTGGAGATTATGCAAAGCAATTTATCAGTCAGGCACATTATTACAAATAATGATTTTATTCTTAAAAATATCACTGAAAGTTCACTTACATGGTGTATGTGAATATGCATATCTCAGGCTCTTTGAAGCCCCTGATCAATTATTCCAACTTCCTTTTCTTCACAAACAGTCTTTGCCCATATGTTTCCATCTTGAATGCAGCTGCAGGAAGTGTTATCCTGCCCATTGTTTTCTGCTTTCCTCTGTGTCCAGCATGATGAGTTTGGTCTTTGGTTTCTCTTTTCAAGAGAAATTTGCAATTGTTCTTCAACCACTCCTTGGCATACTATCAATACCAGTGAGTTGTAACGTAGAAGCAAGTACCTTCATGCTTTTTTTTCCCTGTGAGACTTTTCTTAATTTTCCTCTGTAAAGCTGTCTTTTGATGTACTGCTTGCACATCACTTGATTACTGTTATCTGTGCCAGTCATTTTCACATACAGAAATCATGTTATCACAGCACCCACTCTTGTCCTTATCTGTCTTATATTATTTACATGATATGCACCATTTTAGTTTTTCACCCACATTCTGAAGTTGTTTTTTTTTAAACTTCCTCTATGGAGATTTTTGGATTTGTTTTCAAGTAGGATGATCTACATCTGTTTGTGCTGTAACTATGACCTGGTGTTTTGCTGAATCTTCGATAAAAACTTCTAGAACTGTTTGATTGTACCATCTTTGGGATAGGAATATGCAATTAATTATTGTCTTCTGAATTCCCTCTTCTGGCATTTTTAGACATTCCTTTTATTTTCTAGCTAAGTAACTTTACTTTTTACATAAGTTTACACCTTTTGCTACTTTGTTTGCTACTTCTCATAAATTCCTTTCCTTTTTTTTCCATTTCAATTGAGTTACCATGTCTAATGCTATGGCTTTCTATATAATTCTATCATCTAGCTGTTCAGTGTACTTCAAAATTAAATATTTTGCATGTGTTGAGCTTATTGTGCAAATGATCCATTACTCATTTTTAACGTTTTTGTCTCTGTGTCTATAGTCATATAACAGTTTTTTGTCTAAATAGCTTTTCTTACAGCCACATTCTTCCATAAGTCTTTAGTAGCAGCTTTTGTGTCATTCTCTAAAAGAAACTGTCCCTTAACTCTGTGAAATCTATACCTTTATGATGTGTCTGCATGTTTAAATATTTGTGTTCTTTGAACTGAATCCAAGGTCTCTTGCTGCGGTGCAAACTGCTACAATCTCTTATCCTCACCCCAAGCAGCCCCTCAGCAACCTTTTCTTTATGAGGCAGAGATAGATTAAATTGCCTAATTTTTTTCTGTTGAACTTCTGTCTCCAGCTTCTAGTTTTTTACTCCCTTATGACAGCTCTGAACAGACCACACTTGTGAGTGTTTTAAAGGTGGTGAGTCCTCTCAGCTATAAGCAGCAGCTCCCCAGGATGCAGCAGTGTTCTCCACCCTCCCATGTCCATCCAACCTCTCCTTGACAGATTCCCCTAAGTGAGAAGGAATGCTCATCTAAAAGCTTCCTGCTGTGAAAAATTATGTGGAAGTCTTTTTCCATTTAATTCTTCCAATATTACTGTGAGACAAGACTGTCTAGATTTATTTCTTGCCCTAAGTGTTAGTCTGAAGTTAAAGGATGTTTGTATAATCCTCTGTGTTTTCATGACACCTCTTAGTACTTTATTTTGTTGCTTTTCCTCCTCTTCAGCTGTGCAGTAAATTGCAGCTGAACCTCAGATATGTATTTTAATGCAAGATATCACCTCAATCAAGTTCCATAATTCAAGATGGTGTAGCAGTTCTATATCCTTCTCACAGAGCTTCACTAAGCCCTCACTGAGAGGACTTAAAGCAGGAGAGCTCCCGTTTTCTAGTACCATATTTGTATAGTTTTAAATCTTTATTTTGTTTTAGCAATAGCTTCTTCACTGTTTTACTTAGTTTATTTCTGTTTTTAAAAAATTTACAATTCAAGAGAGAAAGACATGAAGTTATACCAGTAATGGGGCTGCCTGTTTTCTTTTTTAAGGGCACTGCATTTCCAGCTGGAAAAAGCTCTTTGGAAAAATCTTCTCACATTTTTTACAAAGTCATTTACATGCCATAACAAAATGGCAACACTAGAATGAATTTAGGCACCTTCTGGTATCTTTGTCATCGGTAGGGTCATATGATATGACACAGGACTAACTTAAACCCCACATCTGTCTGGAGCAGCAGCAAAAGTCAAAAAAAGAGTACACTGGAAATATTAAAATGGTACTAGAAACCACGTGTAGGCAGCTGAACTCTTTCCTTACTATACACCAGTGCCTTCTGTGCCCACTTTACAGAGCTTCACATTTTATCAAGAATTTGAATTTTAGTGGCAAATGCTGAGAACAGAGATTAACTGCATTAATCAAAGGAAGCATCATGTTTCCTATAAATGAGGATGGAGGTTCATTAAGAGCACCAAGGAGAGGCATTTCCTATTCTTGGGCATATGTAATAGACCTTTTATAGGTCTGTTACCTCAAATGTGAAATGTACAAGTGTTTGTTGATTCAAACACAATCCTTTTTCAAGGCATTTAACCACTGTTTTGTCTCCAAGGCTGTGAATGTATTTCTCATATTCTATAATTCAGTGTTGTGGTTTAACCACAGATGGAAACTCAGCTCCACACAGGTGCTCACCCATTTACCCCCAGTGGGAAGGGGGACAGAATTGGAAGGGTAAAATTATGAGAAAACTCATGGCTTGAGGTATGGAGAGTTTAAGACATAAAGCAAAAGTCAGACACACAAGCAAAGTGAAACAAGGAATTAATTCACCACTTCCATGGGGAAGAAAATGTTCAGCCTTCTTCAAGAAAACCAGGCTTTAACACACACAGTGGTGACTTAGGAAGACAAAAATGGTCACTCCTAATATTCCCTGCTTCCTCCTTCTTCCCCTAGCTTCATAAGCTGAGCCCAACACCATACAGTCTGCAATGTCCCCTTGGTCAGTGGGGGCAGCTGTCCCAGCTGTGTCCTATCCCGGCTCATTGTGCAGTGCTGGGGTGGGTGAGGAGCGGAAGAGGCCATGGCTCTGTGCAAGCCCTGATCAGCAGGAGGAAAACATCCCTGAGTTTTCAACATTGTTTTCAGCACAAGGCCAAAACAAGCCCCACACTCGTGAAAAAAAAATTAGCTCTATCCCAGACAAAATCAACACACACTCATGAATCTTTACAGTCCACTAAATTCCAGGAACTTCCATAGCATTTAGAATAAAATAGATTTTTTTTATGGTTTGCTGTTTTTTTGTGTTTTGCTCACATATGGTGTGCTAAACTACTACTGAGTAAATAACAGTGCATATGTTTGTGAGTTGGTACAGGATCACTTGTGACCACTAAAACATGATTCACAAGAGTCCCAAGACTATTTACATCTAGAATAAATTTAGAGAATGTGGATAGGATGCCTGATTTATCTCTGATGGAAACCTGGTTATATACAGAATGCTCTTTGGCTGCCCCTTTTATCAGATTAGTCTGCTCTTTTGCAACAGCATCCTAAAATACTAACATTTCTGGAAGATATTTACCAGAATATAAATTACTCTCCTATTTTGAGCTAGGAGATACCTCATGTAGCCAAAAGCAGTTGTCCACATTTCCTGTTTTGTTGAGGGAGGAACTGTTAGTCAAATGCCTGCATGGTCAGTTGTCCCTGTACTTCATTTCATATGCCCTTTCATTTCACACCAAACTTCTCCATTCATGATAAAACTACAGTAAAAAAAAAAAATTCTATCAGCCACTTAACATCTTTATTGTGATTCTTTTTTATCAGACTCTATTAGATTTAGGACAACAGTCTTAATATTTTTCCATGGCAAGATGTATTATGGCAAGAATTTCTTATTCCAACATGTTGTCAACAGCCTTGCAGTTTTGAATGCAAGTGTAAGTGGAGGATTACACTACTTTTGCTAGAAGTAAACATAAACAGAATCAATGCAGAGACTAAGCAAGGTCAAAAAATAAACTTTCCCACATGATTAAATGACTTGAAAGTTCTTCAGTGGTAATAAGGTATCAGATCTCTCAAATTGTATACACAACCTCCCTCCTTTTCCTCTTCCCCTCTCTTCCCAGATGCAAGTGGTATGATTTTTTTCTTCTGATAAGGGATAGAAGGATGTTAGGAGAAAGATAAATACTGAAACCTTTTAAATCTCTCATATTTGAAAATGCCAATCTTTCTTAAGTACTCTGACCCAGTCCCAACTGATATCAAATTCTTTAGTTGTCAAAAAGCTGTATCACTTACTATTCCATCTTAAAATTTTCTCTAATTTTCTTCAAGTTACATAGAATTAAGAAACATCCTTTTAGGAATACATGGTCTGCAGACCTATTAAGGTGTAACAGAATTAGTAAATAGAAAAAGGGCTGAATGTTCTTGTTTGCATTTTTGTGACATAATGGGAACTTTGGTGCAATTTTCTCTGCAGGGATAAAAGTTTAATCTCTGTTCAGTTAACAGTCCATGTAAAATCAGAATAAACATTTTCACATATATGTCTGCAAAGTAATCAAAACAGGGAAAATATTACTGTAACTTTCATGTGATAGAAACTTCCTACAGCTCAACTTCCTCAGACTTAAATGCATAAGAAAGATTATAAAAGCAGGACACAGAAAAATATATGTATGCAAAATCATGACATACTTTGCAATTTTCTCCATTGGTATGCCTCACATCAGTCTGTATCAGTGACCAAAATTTAACTGGACTTCCTTTTTTGTGCATTACTTCCATGACAATGTGAAATTGGAACACAGTTTAAATAACAGTTGGAATCAGTAGCTGAAAAGCACTTTCAATTTATTAAATGTCATGACTTGGGTGATACAAGACTACAAACTGTATGACACCAACAAATTTGCAATGATTTTTAGCAAATAATGATTTTAGTACTTTTCTTTCATTTTTTTTTAAAACAGGTTGTTATCTTATAGCCAAATAACTAATGTACATCAGTTTAAGATCATAACAGACGTGAGGTATGAGTAATTTTTTTTTTCCTATTACTGTGTTACTAGATGAGGTTAACATTAAAACCTAGGCTCACCTACCTACATCATAGAAAAAATTTTCATTACCACTAGGATTTGATAGAAATATCTCTAATGCATCCAGTTATCTCACAGTAAAAAAAAAAAAAAAAAAATTGACAGTGAAAACATAGCCTAAGTCTACATAATAAGACAGATGGGGCTAGTTTTGTAAGTGAACAGGATTTGGTTCCGTATGGCTCTCCATCAGAGAAGCCATAAGCAGAATGGAGCAAAATAGCAGGAGGCAGCTGAAAAA
This sequence comes from Emberiza elegans, assembly GCA_024865655.1. Lineage (NCBI taxonomy): Eukaryota > Metazoa > Chordata > Aves > Passeriformes > Fringillidae > Emberiza > Emberiza elegans. The sequence goes on along the minus strand of JALJVW010000661.1, from coordinate 649,549 downwards.
TATGAGGGACATTTGGAATAGAAAAAATTAGTATCAATAAAAAAGCAGGTTTATAAGCTAATATTAATTTTGGAAAAAATTCTGCCAGCAGATGCATCTTGCTAAGAACAGTTCATTGCAATAACAGATGTATATAATTGTATCCTGAGAAAATGGCATTGGCTGACATCAATCCCATATGCTTTTTGTTTTAAGGTAAAAAAATAAGGTAGTTATGCTCTAGCTGTTCTGCCAACATTAGTTTATTTACAATGCTGAGCTGTCTCTTTTTAATCTAAAAGTTATAACCTGAAATGTTACCTGATTTAAATTTCAAATTCACAGGTCACTATAAGCTTTTATAGTGGTGAACAGATGTTCATATGAGCTGTACTTCTTACCTAAAAGAAAAACATGTCAATGGAATGTCAAAATTAAATCTCCATCAGAAATGCCAGGGGGCTGAGTCTTTCAAAAGTATTGGGTTGGCTATTAGTTTTGCTGTAATCCCTTGTTCTTTGTTCCCCTGGCTTCACATGAACCACAGACTACTGCTGATTGCTTTAGAAATTTATATTCACTTAAAAAATAGTTTCAAGGCTCAGAGGTAAAGTGAAATTGCAACATGCATCTATGTACATCTGCAAAAATAGTGTCTTGCTCAAATGTAAAAAAGACTTGCACCTGTAAAGTTGTCACTACTGCATATTTGTACTTGATTAAAGGCCTCATGACAGTTAATGATGATCATAAGAATTCAGCAAAGAGAATTGTCAGTATCACACTTTTGAGGGACATATTCATTGTTTAGTAAATGAGGGGAAAAATAGGAAACTATGACAAAAGTTATCAAAAAAGTTAGCTGTAACTTTGGAATTTGAAAAACAAGCCATTATCTACAATTATTTGTAGCCATGCAAATACCTATACTATATTTCCCTTTGGATTGTTATACTCCTAGGTAGCTCCATAAATTATCTGAATTTGCAGTGCTGAGCAGCAGATCAAAATCACATCCTCAGAGCTTGATTCATCCACTTGACTAGAGGTATCATAATTATCAAAACCATGAAAAATTTCAGAGCTTGGGCTGAAGTATTATGGATTTTTTCTACCTCTCATAGATACCTAAAGGCTCAGAGTGACAAGGCACATCAAAGTCATTGCATATATTCTAGTGGGTCACAAAATCAATAAGTCTGAACAACACTTCTGTGTGCTGAGAATTACTTGGGGCCTGAGCATTCTTCATTTAAAGAGAAAACTGTGGCACAGTCTTGAGCATAGATTCATGAACAATTCACAGCACAGGCTGCTTTAGAGGACAGCAGGCTGATGCTCAACTCAGCAGCATGGTCAGTGCTCTCCTGCCTTCACCTGTTCATATAGGGCAGGGAAACAGCACAAGAAATGTAGAGGGTTTAGTGAATAAAAGAAGGAATAGAGAGGGATTTCTCAGACCAAAGGATGTGCATGCACATTGCAGAGCTGTCTGAACACAGCATTCTTACTCCATCTGGAAGGTTTCCAGGAACAAGCTTGGATTTTTTTTTTTTGGAACAAGAACATTCCAGCATATGAAGCATCTTGACAATGCTCTCCTCCTAATGGAAAACATTCAAGTATTTCTGAGTGAACATTCCTCTTAAATTCTGCTCAGTCCAAATCAACATGTGCATTTGGGTGGCCACAGCCAGATGAAGGTCACTGGTCAAAGAGGGTGGGCTCACATTCCCACTTCAGTGAAAGAAAATTTCCAGCTCCAGTTTAGCAGAACCTATGATGACATCTCACAGTGTCTTCCCTGGCTCCAAAATGGTACTTTTATATTCTTAGTAAAACCTTGTTATCTTGTCATATTTTTATGTTATTTTGTAGTGCTGCAAACCTCCTTATTTTTCTATCTAGAAGGCTGCTTAATTTTATTGTTGGAATAAAGATAGCATATTCTTACAGTGAGACGCTGCATCATCACTACTTAATCCCTCTGGCCCACTAGAGCTTTCTTCCTTGCACATTGCTTTTTATCCTATTATATGGGAATAATTTTTAAAACTTTATTTGATGCTATGTGTACCAGAGATCTTGTTCTGTAAACATTGGAAAGGATTGAAAGAAATGTAGGTAAGGATGCTAATGATAGGGCATGACTCTGGTTACTCTGCTGGCATCTTGTTGTGATCTGGATCATCCCTTAGATTATCCCCTCATTTGTTATCTTCCTGGGTTTAACTGGGATAGAATCATCCTCTTCCATCCTCCTACTGAATCCTTTTGGATTCAGTATGAGAATAAGGTTGGTAACATATTGATGTTTAGGTTGTTGCTGAGCAGGGCTTACCTTAAATCAGGGACTTTTCTGTGTATTATGATCTGACATGAGGACGTGCACTCTGGCCCCTGCCCAAAGCACCAGGTTAGTTGTATCAGACCTTTTGAGTGCTACAATATCCCACTTTTCCTTGGACTTCTCAAGGCAGAAGAATTTTAGCATACAGCCTTTGTTTTCATACAGCCTTTCTTCTTCCATAACTGCCTTCCTGAATACTTAGGGCTCCCGTTTCTCATTAGGATGAAACATTCTGGGGAAAGAGCCAAGGTGTATTTTGTAGCTGCACAAGAAGTTTATTTAACATTATCTCCCAGAATTTACAGCCTGCATTTTACCATGTGCCTGCTCAGGAGGATGAAGCTATCATCTGCACAACATACAATCCCTAACCTGAAGAAAGAGGACGAACAAGAATGGACACCAGTAACTTTTCCAGTTTCCTTTTCTGTGCTGCCACATGTATTGTTACACAAATGAAATACTCTGAGGGACCAGCCTCAATAGCCTGCCAGTTAAACCCCTTTTCATGTTAGAGGTGGTTGGGACAGAGCAAGTCAAACCATATGTTGAAATTACCTGTCTTCAATGAGCCCTGTTGTGTTTCTGCCTGCATCTCTAGGCATCTCTAGGGCCACACTTATTTAATAATGAGACTCCTCTCTAACAAAATATCAAACCCACTTTAGTTTGGACTCAGAAACCCTTGCTTGGACTTGAGAATTCCTGTCTTGCTTTTATGTTTCTCATGTTGATGTCCAGCTGATGGAGCCTTATTTCACACCACTGAAGGGAGAGCATGTCTGGCTATACCTGGCACACACTGCCCAGTCTCCAGCACCACGTGGTGGACAAGGCAAAGCTGTTCTGATGCCATTTCAAAGAGACATAAGCTTAAAACAGGTTTTGCAGTATCTTTACATTTTGCCTTAAGTGGAGGGCTCTCCTTATTAGAAGTTGAGCTTGCAGCTTTTTCTACATATTACTCACATTTTTTCTGCAAAAGGAAAAACACTGGGCAAAGGACATATATCCTCCTTCTCCCAACACATTGCTTGTAGAACTGCAGAGCAACTAATAATGCCTAACGTGTTAATAGCAGGCTGAAACCAAGTTCTCTATTCATAAAAGGCCTTAATCAACATGTTAGACGTGTCAGGAATTGAGTCTGGGTAGCCTTCTTTCTACAATCCTTCCCCATGTAAGGAGCAGCCCTTTCTCATGCAAATAGTTCCCAAAGGCTATTTGGTTTCTGAATGAGTAACGCCATTCAGAACTGGCCCTGCTTCCTCTCACAGGAATCATGGCTCCTATGCCCAGATAAACTTTAACCATTTTCATGAGCAAAAGGCACACCTTTCAAGAAATCCTGTGGCAGTTCTGCAAACATTGCTGCTATAACGAAGTATATAATTATACATGCTCATTGACAGGCTATTAATCTTATTAATCTCAGACTCTGCACTCTTCAAAAACAAAACAAAGACCCCCCAACTAAAACCAATCTCCATTGAAATGTAAAACTGTTTATACATGAGTGTAGAGTTTAGAAAATTGATCAAATCTAGAGAAATAATCTAACTTCATTGAAGCTTGTGGGAGTGATTATAAATCAAATACATGTTGTAAAATAGAGCCTGTGAATGTATGAAGGTAATCCCTAACCATTTGCTGTGCAATAAAATGGACTATTAGCCAGATAATGAAATCATAAAACACTGACTATTTTTCTAGACATTTCCAGTAAAAGAAATATAAAACCATTTCTGTTTTTTTAACCAGATTTTCAAATTTTTTATTTTTAATAATTTCCCTTTGAGTCAGTTGGCAAAAGAGAAATATCAGAAAAAAAAAAAAAAGAAGAAAGCTGAATTGGGATTTTCTTCCCCATGCAAGTTATGGCAATGATTTAGACAGAATGACTGATGCTATTTGGGTAAGATGCAGAATAATTAGCACAACCTTCCTGGGTCAGGCCTACAGAGATCATAGGGTTCAAGGGAAAAAATTCTATTTTTTAATCAAGATGTAGCATTCACTTCTGATCATGTTGAAGATGAGGAGTGTTTGCATCCAACTTCAACAGTACTTTTATTTTATGCCAACCTTGTCATCTTTTGAAGTAAACCTTTGAACTGAACTTAAAGTTAAATTAGCAGCCAAGTGATTATTTAGTTCACTTAAAATGCCAACTTATTTAAACTGTCAACTCAATGATGGAAAGTAACTGCATGGTTTGCTAGAGCACCAACATTTGGAGAAACTAACTCCCAACCCAAGAAAGTCAGCCCATCATGGTGCTAAAGAAGTGTTAGTCATATCTTTACACTGGAGCCTGGCACACTGAAGCTGAACATGAAGCTGGTGTGTTCAAGAGGAACTGGACTAAGTGCAGTTATTCATGGCTGAAATACACTCTCTTATGAAGGTGTTTTATGCTGTTTTCCACTTACAGCTTAACAGAGCTCTGTGAGGGTATTTCTAGCCTGCTTATGAATTAATTGCATGCAGACACATGCACCAATTCACATATTCAGAAAGTGGCAGCTAAGAGTGAGGATCAGTTTTTAAGTGTAATTTGTGTTAATCTGCAGTGGTATTAGCTGAGAGAGGGGACATAAACAAGGAAGCTTGCTATATTTTTTTCTTTTCAAATAATAATAAAGTATTTTAAACATCTATTTTCAAATCACTAGAAAAGAGAAGATACAATATTTTGCACAAGGGATATAGCTCAGATATCTGACGTGATCTTTGGATAAAATGCAAGAACTATACAGAACTCTGGTCTGTAATAATGAAATTTCTGTTCTTCTAAATTTACACACTGCATGTTAGCTAAGATTTTAACTCTTCTGCTGTTCCCAAACACACATCCAAAAAATTTCTCAGGGATCAAGTATTTATCCAGGTTGTTGTTTCTGATGATGTTGTTTTTGAGACTTTTACATTTTAATTCTATTTTTCAGACATTCTGATCTTTTTTCAATATTTTCTAAAATGGAATGCAGGGGAAAGTTCAACTTTACTGTACTCACAAGATTATTATGGGAGGGGAAATTTAACATGTTTGTGGTATTATGATTTTAGGTTTCAGATATTTTTTAAGACCTATAATTACAGATATCATTCTAGCACTAAAACAGATATACAGGATTCAATGTATCTCATTTTAATAATTACTGAGATGTATAGTGCAAAACCTATGGTCCTGTAAAACAAAACAGTGGTTAACAGTAACAGTGAGTGACTAGAGGGATTGCCTGTTTTCCTTTTACTATTCCACATACAGTATGGTGTGATACAGAAATAATCTTAGTGCTGTAGCTCCCTTCACAATGCACTGACAGCTGGCTAAAGAAGAATTTGGCCACCTGAGGTCACAGAGTCATTTACGACCCAATTTGAAATCCTCTGCAAGAAAAAACGCTTTGGCTTGGGTTAGCAAAAGCATGTATGGGATCTACACTGATCCTGATTGTACCCCAGCCTTTTTTCAATTGCTTAGGAATGTAAGTGAGAGAGCTGTGTACAGAGTGAAGAGTGAGAGCATCAGGATGCTGGGAAGTCAGTCGTGCCTCTGCATTTGTATCATTTGGCATTGCAAACCAGCAGATCCTTACAGTCACCTCCTGCCGGCTCCTTGTCATACTTGCGGCAGGATTTGTTCAGCCCAAACACACAAAAAGACCAGGAGGAGAGGAATAGCACAGAGGGAAACATTGTTGCTGTAGAGCCCCTACTTTGCACTGGAGCATAAGAAAATTTAGCTGAGCAGAGGGAGTTCTGACTTTCAGCAGCTTTTGGTGAAGAAACTTACCAAGACAACAGTGAAGATGATGACAAGAAAAAATATTCTATTCAAAGTTAAGGAAGGATGCTAAAAAGTCTAGAAGACAATAGCTGAAATGCCTGTTTTAGCACTGTGAAGCGTAAATGGCATTTGTTACTGATTTTACAGAAAAGAAATGCGGAGGATCACATCTTGTTCACATTTATTCTAGGAAAATTCCAATGACTTTTGGAGGAATAAAACCAATTCTTTTCCAGGGAAATGTTCCATGGTTCTATAACAACTGAGGATTTCAGTAAGTATGGTTTCATTGCAGTAGAGTTTCTAATCATCCTCTATATTTTGCAGAGCAGATACATGATATTTTAAGAACCTTATTTTTTCTCAGTTTCTATAAAATGAATAAAAAACAGTGCGAAACCATTACATGCATAAACAGAAACAGGATCTAACCTTGTGTTTTCTAGACATTTCCAGCTTGTATACTTTCAAAACATTAAAATACACTCATGAGATGAACATTTGCCAACTCAGTTCTTGTAAGGTTCCCTAAACTCCAATTGAAATCAAAGGGGCATGTGCTTAAACACTTTCCAGGAGACATTTTTTGGAATTAGTCATAATGAAAATGAATTAATTTTGGTCTATTTCCCAGTATTTCCCTGGAGTCACAGTTCTTATATTTTCCCCCCAGCTGTAGTCTGGGTGAGATTTGGAGCCTGGAGTTTTTGAGTTACATGGTTTTGTGTCAGTAAAGCCTATTTCTGCTTTGCACAACCTCCTACTTTGCCAGTTTTGTCCTAAAGGAGGAAAAGAAAACTATGTCACAGCACTAGAATGTTTTCAAGAGACCATGTGCATATGCATGCATGTAAATCACACTGAAAGAGAAGAGCTGATGCTTCAAAGTAAAATTTTTAACGTCTCTGTATCAGCTATAAGGCAGTAAATCTAATTCATTAACAAAAATAGAGCAACCCCAGGACAAATGGTATAGGAACAGTACTGCCACCTTGCTGGAGGAATAAAATAATGTGATTTCTATTTCTCAGCATTGTTTGGATAGCCTACCATTATCAGAATTAAGTATGGTAATAGCCTGGTAATTAACAGTAATTTCTTTTATCACTTTGTGAATGGCATTTCAGAAACAACAATGACATATACATTTTTTTTATGAGTTCTAAAGTTATTGGCACAATATTTTTAATTACTCTTCCAGTCACCTAAAGTATTTTAGAGCAGTTACTGAGATGATGTCAAAGCACCCTGATGAACCTGTTTTCTTGACAAACTGAATTGATTAAAAGGTTAAAAAAAATTAATCATCATTTGACAAGTATGGTGTGCTGATGAGGTAACAAGACCAACTACCTGCCACTTGATAAGTTTTGGTACTATAAGGGCATGCAAAGAGATTTTTATTTTTTTTAAGAAAGATTTTTATTGCTTTTGGCTGCTCATTTGTAATTAAAGTTGTATTTATTTAAAAAAATAGAATTGTTGAAGAAAATGCAAGCAATTACATATGTTGCATGACCCATCCATTGATTGCTATTACCATCAGTATTTTATGTGCCTCCTCAACTTCAGAGGGGAAAATGAAGTCTCAGAGGTTCAGAGAGTAGCTAGTAGCAGTTTTAGTTTGATCCTGGGTTTCTCCTTGCCCTTCTTCCATCCCTGTTCTGATTGTAAATACAATTTCACACAGCTGCTTGCGGAGCAGTGACCTGAGAGCATCTTTGGCATAGCAGGTGTCAGAATCTGCTCCTAAGCACGGGTGACAGGGCTGTGCTGGCCTCTTCCCAAGGGAGATACTGAGGGGCAGGCATGCCAGGAGCTGAGGGGTCACACACTTCCACATGGCCCTTTGGGAACTGTGGGGAAGTGATAAAAGTCACTGCATGCCTAAATCCAGAAAAGAGAAAACTGTCAGTTTGACTGAAACTGCCTTTTCTTCTCCTATGCCCATTTTTTGTTCACAGTAGAACTCCCAAGGCCACGTGGCTCTTGCCACCTAAATACACTACTTTTTTGAAACTTTTATTCAGTGTATAAATGAAGATCACCTTCTGTAGAACTGTTTTAATACTTTAGAAAAAGGTAATCAGTTTCAAAGTATTTGTATTCACCTAGAAATCGATTGTCCTGCCAACTATTTGGAGAGGAAATGTTGCTTAAAATGGAGCTGATGCGGACAAAAGACCAAAAAGTGTCACATCAGCTCATCTGCATGAGTGGAATTAAATACTCAGTACATGTATGTATGAACTTGCAATGAAAAGAAACAGTGACAAAAAGAGAAAAAGTATAAAAACAAAAGGTCTGAGACATTCTGTTTTCATTTTTAAAAGGTTCCAATTTCATAACTTTGTCATCTCTCCTTGACTTTGAACTCATCCCACCCAATTCTTTCCCTCTCCCCACTCACTTCCTCTGCTTCCCCCTCCACTTCTCTTTGCTGTGCTTTTTAAACTGAATATTCCCATATTGCTCAGTACTTACCTGTGAATGCAAGAGCAGTACCCCAAATTGTCTCCAACCCTCCAGGCTCAAGGGCTGGTTTAAACAGGTAGCTTTGGAGATTTTGTGGCTCCAAGAGTCCCCACTGTACTGGTGTCAGTGAGTATTAAGATTTAATTTTGTGTATATGTTATTGAAATATCATATGCCTACAAACGGTGTAATAGTTTGCTTGCTCTTCAGCTGCCATGCTTTGTGTAATGACTCCGAGGGATTTGGCGCTTGTAAAGTTTAAGTGTTTGTGTACTAGCTGGACTTAGCAGTGTTATGCCTGTGATTAACTATGTGTGCACTGACTGATTTAATGAAGCCTCTGTGAGCACATCTGCATATGGCTGTCTTCATTCCAACTCATTAAAATCCTATGAGCACCTTAAGTACCAGAAACTGTCAAAAACACTGTAGCACAGGCCTACCTCCATAGCTACTCCTTCTCATGACTGTTACATTTTTTCAAGTACAGGTCTCTATTTTATATTTGGACATTCCAAACTTTTAAGATATAGACCATCTTTTACTACAAGCTATCAACACATCACCTCCTCTAATGACCACATAGATCAGACCATCCATTTAGAAATGGTAAAACATTTTTGAGAGTTAAGCAATTTTAAAAGAGAAAATTATTATTTATTCACGTTTTAAAAACCCAAACAATTGGATTTTATTAAAATGATAAATCGCCAGAAGTATGAATTCCCCAGATCTCAAATAACTCCAGACACACTCTTTAAGTCTTAGGAAGCATCTCTGACTTAATTTTATCAACAGTGAGAGTTGGCTTTCTAGGAGAAATTCCTTCCAAGAAAGAAAAGGTTGAGAGGTTTGGTGCCAGTTCTTATCTACAGCAATGAAGCTGTACATGCCCTCTGTCTCTGCAGCTGCAGCTGCTGGGAGGAGTTAACCGTGAGTGGGAGGTATTCACCAGGGAACCCTAAATCACCAAAGTAGGAGCTTCCGGCTCCTGTGTCCTACGCAATTTCTGGAAAAAATCTGTTCCTGGCAATCCAGGGTGCTGCACAGGCCCAGCAAGGCTCACTGCTGGTGTTTAGCTCAGCCATTGTACTTCCCTCATTCATGCTGGTTTCATAGCAGACCCTGAACCAAGAGGTCACAGCACTAACTGAGCTGTGAATCTTTCTTTTCCTTTGAGTGCGTCTTTGCATTTGGTGAACAGACTACCCCAGATGTGTGCTTTGTCTCATCCCAGATAATCATACTTCCAGAGAAACCAAAAAATTACATCACTGAGACGGGAACCAGGGTACTTGCATTACGTGTGTGAACTTGTTTTACTTGCTCCATAAGTGGTTAAGATCACACCACAAACATGCCTGCGGATGATTCTTTTATTTACTTTTCCTTATAGCAGTTCTAGTATTTTAAATTATTATAGTAACAGCTATGAGAAAAATGTTGCAGAGTTAGTTATTTTCTCTCTACATGGAGAATTTATGTAGTCCTTGAGCTGTGGAGACTTTTTTTAATATACAAAATATTTTGCAGCTTAGTCACTGAAGCATAATGTGAGAACATATGAGAATCACTCTCTAAGAATGCAAATACACATTGTTATGCAACAAATAAGTTTAGGGAGGTGAAATGGGGGTCTAGCTGAACTTCGCAGGCAGGGTTAGCTGAGATTTTTTATCTACCATATCTTACACATTTCCTTTCATAGACTTTCATACTTCCCTTCCCTAAATTTACTTAGTGGAATTGAAAACATGAATTTGAGGGGAAAAAATCTGCTATCTGGACAGGATGATAATTAATCTCCACATTGCAGTATTCTATTGAGTGTATTGATTTCCACTCCTGCCCACTCACTCTAGTGTCATGCATGGCTATTACAGTTATTGCAACTCTCAGTCTAATTATATGCTCTTTGACATGTTAAATATAACAGAATTTTAGTGTCAGTTTCCTACAACTCCCAGGATTTAAATTCTGTACTTTTTTGGTTCAAGGACACATTCCTTCTTATTTCAGATAATAATGAGTTATGTAACAGGTAGTTCTTACTCCTGAAAACAAACTTTATTTGAGAAATACAAGCCTTTTATGAAGTCTCTGCTGTCACACACCTTGTATGGACCTTGCTACATTTGAACAATGAATTTCAGAAGAGAAGTCAAATTAAAAGAAGTACAATCAATAGTTAAAATGTTAAAATTAGCTTTCAGCCCCTGCATTTCTGTAAATGAGCTGTGACATATATGTGCCTCAATTTCTTGATCTGCAACAAAAAATCAAAACTAAGAATTACTATATGCCTCATGACAGCATTGAAGGGCCTACATTTACAGAAGATCAGAGCAGCAATCCAAAAATCAGTCTGACCTGTATTTTGTCCAGCATGGATTCAAAGTTGTGAGGGAAAAAATAAATAAACAACAACAATTCTGTACCTACAGTACACTGAAATGAGTTTCAAGTTCATTAGAAATTATTTCAAGATTTCCCAAAAATAGGGCACGTTCTTCCTCAGCTACTCTTCTGCCTTATGAAATCTTTCAGAATTCATAAGGCAGAAGAGTAGCTGAGAGTAAAAAAAAATGTGAAAATCTCAGTGTTTTATTTGTTTTATGTTTATCACAAACACAAGAAATATTCATAAGAAAGTGGAAAGCTGTCTTTCAAATTCCAGGTTGTCTGTTGTGCTGTTTCAGCATATGTCACATGCCCTTGGGTCTCAGGAAATAAAACCAAAGTAGCTGTTTCACCTCAGAAATCATCAGTTTCATAACCCTTTTAATTGGATTATGAGTTCACATATGCATTTCACCAACACTGCCTAATATATAATGATAGTTACATATTGCAATGAAACACTGGAGATAAATTCTGCCTATTCCAAATCCCCATTGACCCAAGTATGCTTATGGATAAACATCAGCTCATTCATGTCTTTCTTCACTCTTAGATGTTAAAATCCATTGGGAAAAGAAAGCACAAGACATGGTCTCAGTTCTTCTGGGTTAAATGACTTATGTAGAGTCATCCATTTACTTCCATACAAGAATTCATGCTTACATTAATCTTATAAAGACTGAATTTCTCCACCTTGGTAAACAGAAGACAAAAAGGTAAACTCATCTTTTCCTTAACCAGAACATCTGCAGCTGCTACCTGAAACTACCCGTTTGTGTTTAATATTTATTGGGAACAGTCTTTCTGAATATGGGGTCACCTAACTGATTCCAGGCACCTGACTCACTGGAGGGTAGGTAAACTAAGGAGAGTGGGAGGTGGAAGGGAAACAGCATGAGTTTCTTATAGGCAGATCTTTAGCCACCAAAGTCCTGCTGACTTGCTGTATGGTACCAGAAGCTCACTGATTTTTGGGACTACGTAGTCAAAAAGAACTGTCATTTTCTTCTACAGTTGGCTCTAGATCCTGTATGCAGTATCTACCTGCTGCAAAATAGTACCTAGACAGCACTTAGAAGGACCTAGGCTTGATAATAAAAGTTTGCAAATCAGGGGAGTTTTTGCAGAAAACCAGAGGCTGCTCAATATTTCATCTGTTTAGATAGTAAAAAGAACATCAAACTGCTGTTCACAGAATCACAGAATAGTGGATTCAGTTAGGTCAGAAGAGACCTCTGAGCTCATTGAATCTAAGCCATAGCCCAGCACCACCCTGTGAACCAGATCACGACCCTTGATGCCACATCCAGTCTTTCCTTAAATGTCTCCAGGGATTGTGACTACACCACCACCCTGGGGAGCCCATTCCAATATTTAATCATTATTTCTGCAAAGAAATTCCTCATAATGTGCAACCCAAACTTCCCTGGGCATAGACCTCATCCTGTGCTTGTGGGGGTCTTCCTTTTATATGTATTGCAGAAGTGAAGCGACAGATAATTTTAAGAAACAGACAGATTTTTTGTTGACTCCTGGTAGCATTCCAGCAGCTCACATTCCTATCTGTGCCCTGGTATAGACTAGACATCAAAAACCATAACAAGGGGACACATTTCATCAGAATGTTGATCTTTACGGACTACAGCTTTACTTAGTAGTGTGCAAGAAGAAGCTGAAAGTAAAATTTAATTTGCTAAACTTATAGAGAAGTTTGAGAGAATGTTTGGAAGAAGGCTGCAATAGGGATGACATCAACAGAAATAGCTACGTATAAATTTTACACAGTCTTAAGTGAGGCTTTTACAAATAATTTTCACTTAGTTTGACCTTTGATTAAACTTCCAGGCAGTGAAAATTTATAAGAGGGTCCTCTTTTATGAAAGAAAGGAGAAATCAAAACTGTGTCTTGTATACTTACTGTCCATTTCCTAGATCCCAGACCCCTCACTTTGATACATACCCTGAAGGTATTTCAACCCTGATAAAATTTAGGCAAGCTTCAGAGAAATCCTGAGATAATTCCACATTCTGGCCACCCTGCAACAATGCAAACAAGAGCAAGGCCTTTGCATTTTGTGAGATTTTTGTGCCTTTCTGTGATCGCGACTTTCCTGAGACCCGCTCCAAGTCATTGGAAAAATAGATAATTGCACTTTTACTAGAGGAAGTCTTATTTAGCCAATTCACTGTTAGGGTGTGACCCTTAAGTGAAGACATTTCATCATGTGGACATGTAAGCATATGACTTAATTTTGGATAGGCTCTGACATTTATCAGTTTTTAGTGAAAATAGTCATCATAGGGAAATAGAAATAAATCTTCAACACAGTCCAAGGCATCCTCAAGAATTTACATGTTTGCAATGCCAGAGATATACTTGGCTTAATATAGACTCAAGCATGAATTTCAAATTAAAAAGATTTCTCCAGCTGCTGCCACATCTGTTGTCAGGACCTGCTGCTATGCCAGTGAATGCATTTAAGCAATCATTGCAAGAAGTTTTTGTCTCTTTGTGTGCACAAGAAACAGAGATCCATCGGAGTCTGTGAGACAAACATTTGTCAATGTGGAATATCAGAAGTGGATTTCAATCTAAATCAAAGATGTTAGGATATCAAAATCAAACTGGGAAAAATAGTATTACAATACTAAAATAACATGCTAGCAAACGTCTCTGGAAGCTCAAAACAGTATTAGGAAAATTTATGAAAATGACTCCAAGAAATAGAATGACAAACCTTCAGCTGCAAACAAAAAGACTCATATGTGTAAATTAGCATGTGTGGCTGATTTAAGTTTGTTCATGCTTACTCTTGATGGGTAAGAATCCTCAAAGTTTTCTCTCAGTACTGTAGTGCTTCTTGGCATATATATTATTATCACCAGTTCTGTTTTTAGGCAGTATGTAAATTGAGAAATAAGGAAGTTCTCTGGAAATGTAAATAGCTGGACGATTTCCTATAAAGGCATGAAGTTCACCTTATGAAATTGCAAAATCATGTCATAGAAACAACTGGCTTAACTATATATATATATACACACACATATGCATACACACTCATAAAGTAATTTTAAAATAATTAAGATTAATTTTTTTTGTTGCAGTTTGGTAAAAATCTTGGAGAGAGGAACAGACATACACAGTACATTACAAACCATCTATTCAAGTCTTGAAGAGGCTGGATAGCTTTCCTGCTCGTGGTTGTTACACAGTCTTTTAAACTGCTCAATCCATGAAGAATATAAATAAAAACAACTCTCTTCAATGATTTTGTTTTAAGGTTGGTTCTTTCACCATGAATTTGCCTTTTGGCATCTTTCTCACTGTAAGTTCACTGCACTACTCAAACAAATGTTGTGTCACAACCATCATAAAAAGTCAGGCATTCTGAGCTGAACAAATTGGTTTGCACCTGCCAAATACTGCACAATTGTTATTTTGATACATTGGACATTAAAGCAAAATCCATCAACAGAATAGTTGGAGAGAAAACAAAAAGTCTTATCATCTGGGGAGGCCTAAAAGACCATCTACAGTGGTGGTTTCTGTGCCATGGTTTAATTTTGAAAGAACATTGTCTTATACTTTAAGTACTCGATTTTAATTCAGATACTCTTCTGAGGTGATAGAGGTAGTAGTCCAGATAATAAAGCTGCTATTACAGCTGTTCTTCCCATGCAGCTATTTCTGCTCCTTAGTGCTCCATCTGGAGACTGAGGAACTCTCCATGGTGTGCACTGTCCTTATATCCAATAAACTGATAGTCCTAGTTTGAAGAAAGTGTCTGCTATCTGTGAGCAGCAGGAAGCACTGGAGTACAAAGAAACTCTATCAAAAGGTTTATATTCAACAGACCTTCTCCTTTCCTCTTTTCTCTTTCCGGGATGCCTATTCTTCTCTGAGGTGAAGAATACTGAGGTACTGCTTTCTAACCTATTTTTACTCATTCCATTCTTAGAATCGCAATTTTTAATCAGCATCTTTCCCTTTGAAAAGGAAATTGAAGTGCAATTTCTACTGGAGAGTGTAAATCCATCTTTACTACAGAAGAGATGCAATACACTTCCATCTTCCAGAAATTCTTTTAGATTTCTCAATATGACATTCAAAATAAATAGGTCATAAGGTTTTCTTAAACATGTACATGTATGTCCCACATATCCATATAGTTATCTGGACACTTCTTTGAAGAATATACAATGGGGATATAATTAATAAATATTTGGTAGCTACCTTAGTAGTTTTGTGGGTTTAGAGCAGCTTTGCTGTATAACAGAAATAAGAGCTTTACCAGTAAGACTTTTGTTTACATTTTCAGTAAAATGAGAATTCTTCTTATTCAGAAATTTCACTAATTATTCTGCTGGTGTTTCAAATACAAGTCATGTCTAGAAATCCTAAGCAAATGAAGCAGAAAATGGTAGTGCACATAAAATTACAAATGCCATGTTTTCCTCCTGCAAATGCAAAACATTGAGGCCAGTTTGTAAAAGTTCCTACTTCACACTGAGGTGTTTGGAGCACCAGCTATGATAAGTGTTATTTTGGCTTTCCTTGTCAGAACTCTAATATAGAAAGGGGCTTTTGGGTACTATGGGTCATATAAGGTATGAGACATAAGTATGTGATTTTTGCCTTCCTTTTTGATGAAAAGGAGATCCTCAAAAGTAGTAGCAAATGGAGGATGTCTGTTTTACTGTACAATAGCCTGCCTCCATCTATCAGTGGAGTTAAAAAAACATAAAAATAAAAGTGGGGTGAATATTAGACCTTGTTCAGAAATCTGTTTTCCCAGGCTGTTTTTAACTGGTGCAGTGAAACTGCAAAGTACATGCTGTGTGACTATAGCAATTTTCAGTTATATTTCAGAAACATCAAAGGTAGCATGTCTTGTATTTCTCCTTTGGACCTGGAAATTGAAATAATAACAATGAGATGTGTTTCTTTAAACTTTCTGCATGACTGAGCCCACTAATTATGGAAGCTTAGTGTTGATGAATAAGTTAAGCTCAGTTGAAAATTAGTCTTTGCTCCCCAAGAGCTTATTTGACTCAAGAAATTTTTTACATAATTAGATGAAAACTGATTTTCTTCAGTACTTAGGGAACCACATGTACTTAGGAATAGTCAGTGCCAACACAAAGTTTGCCATTTAACTTCACTCATTTACTTTTCTCTCTTTCTTCTTGGCAAAATTTATCAGTCTGGTTTTCTCTAACAGCAGGTTCAGAAGTTGTCCTTCTCATTGGGCCTAATTCTTCCTGGTTGATATATCTTTGTAAGACAGAAACACAGCATAATAATTGCGTATTTAAATAGAACAAGTTTTTGCAATGTTACAAATACCAAAATAGAGTAAGTTCTGTTTTGGATTGTGTCAATAATATGAACACTTCTAAAACAGATTCCAATTCTTACCTAAAATATGCATGTGACTGTGTCTTCTTTAACCCCTCTTTTTTGTCTTTTTTCTTGTCTTGCTCTTGACTATTACTTAAGACCTTTCTTTAGGACTCACATTCAGAACTTTAGACTGCCAGAGAAGCAGTTCTACCATGATGAAACTGGCTATGAACTAGAGACTAACTGTTTTGTCTTTGTAGTACATTTATTTTTCACTCATCAATCCTAGAAGTATCCTTACCAGTCTGCTATAAGTCTGCTCCTTTAAACAAGCAGCTTTTATGTGCAGAGGAGTGTGCACCCCTCTGCAAACAGTGTCATCCACAGGTAGCTGCTGCTTTTTGTATTTGTGGTGCAAGGGGAAGCTGTGCACTTTCATAAAACTCCAAAGTGCACATGTGAAAAGTAAGAATGAACCCCAGCCTTTGAGCCCCATCCAAGATCAGCATTTCTTCTGAAACAGTTTCCTTTTGTGTGTTATTGCCAGAGGTAGACATGGGAATTGCATGGAAAACACCATAGTTAATTCAGCAATATTTTCTGCCAAAGAGGAAGAGGGGAAATCAAGAAATATAAGGGCTGGTGTGAAGGAACAAGGCTTCTTTGTACTCAGAGACTATAAGTGCACCCTTAATAATAATAGGTTTGTGATCCTAGAAGAGGGAAATTCACTATTTCCAATGCAAACAGGAATGGTGACCATCTCTCTGTCACTCATGGTGCAAAGGGGTCAGTTTCTCCAGGGCTTTTACTTTCAGAAGAAAATGTCTTATTTAATTATGAGCAGAATCCATTTCTATAGTCACAACTTGAATACTCAATAAAGAGTGACACATTTTGATTGCAAGCAGCTGTTGCCATCTGATCAGGGGATATATTACAAATATTTTAGCAAGTGTTTCTCCTCCTCCTCTTTTTCCCCTAAGACTCTGACAAAGCTGATGCGTGACAGGGAAATGTATTCATATGCACAGAAACTCCCCATGTCAAAACATCAGGCAGCAGGCAGTACCATTTCACAAGCACACACATCAAATAGCACCTGTTAGAGTATAAACTCTGTTCACTAAAACCTTGACTAGAAAGACAGCAAGAGTTGTGTGTGTTTTAGTCTGTGAAGTTTGGAGGCAATGAGGAAGTTCAATCCCTGTTGACTGAACCTGAAACAAAAAGCTCCCTGTAAGCAAGAAGCTAGACCTTCATTATCTCTTTGCTCTCTTGAAGTATTATTATGAGTGGTAGAAAATATTTTCTGTTGTAAATCAAGAGGAAAAGAGCCTTAAACTCTCTGAGGGAGACAAGTTGTTTAAACAAAGTCCCTAACTCAGATCTGTAGGGGAGAGAACAATCTACAGTGACAGAACTCCTAATCCTTAATTTTAATTTGATTTACTACTTTCTTAACTTTGTCTGTAAACCCACTGAGGCAATAACTTCTTGCTCCATTTCATGCTGTTACTCTTCAACATGAATAAGGTGAGCAGGATGTGAACAATGCTGTTTTTCTGCAGAATAGATGTTACTTACGTACAATATGTTTAAATCCAGACCCAAATTCTTAGTATATTCTCAGGTTCTTACTGAAAGGTAGAAATATAGTCCATTATTGCTTAGCTACTATGCACTTCAGAGAGGAAGTAAATCAGAAAACTTTGATGAAGTGAGTTCTTTATTTTTATTATCTATTTGGTGTGTACAAAAGAATTAACAAGGTGCTGCACATCTCCAAACCAGGTTTGCAGCCTATCAGCTCCCATCAAGTCCATTAGACATGTCAGGTACTGACCTCTTCCTAGGAAATACTCTGTGTCATTCTGCCACTTACTGTATGGAAAAGGCAAGCATTCAGCACCTGACTTGATATCCCTAGGCAGTTTGCTGAAATTTCAAGTTTTAATTTCAAGTTTTAATGAAAGTAAGCAATATTGATCTAATGAGGTTTTAAACCAAAAAATGTACAGCCTTTCAGCACATTCCGTTCAAGTCCCAGGTGACTCTAATACATGTCAAGCAACGACTGGTGAGTACAGAGATGTTCATTCTGATTATTCTAGAACACTGTATTTTCTTAATATATACAGCAAACACTGTATAGTAATTTTTCTGAACATTTCTGTTCAAATAAACTTCTGTTCACTTCAATGGCTGGGAGGTGATTTCTGCAGGAGATTCCTCCAAGCATAAGGTGTTACACCACCTTACTCTGGAAGAGAAAGCTAATCATGCTCCCATACATTTTCATTTAACCTGCCCTCACTTTCTCAGCTGAAATGAATCATATTAGAAACTTTGTCCTTATGATTTCTTCTTTGTATTGTTTCTTTCTTTTGCTGTTAGGCTGTTCAGAGGTTATAAAGGTGTTAAAAGGGCTTATGCTTATTAGATTTGACCCTACAGAGCAATATTGCTAGTAAGGATCCCAAGCAACCGTGAAGGACAAGATGATTTGTTGGATTTCCTAATCCCTTTCTTCTTGGTAGATCTGTGCTAACTTAAGTTTCCACAAAAAAAATTTACAAGTTTTTGATTTTACTGCCTGGGAAACTTTCCAATTCATTCTTTATAATCTAAACTAGAAAGCTTGTTTTTATGAGATAAAAAGTTATTCAGCATCTTTAATGAACTTTTAGAACAAACAAACAAAAAAAAAAGGAATTTAGTAATAAATTAAAAAAAACCAAATGTGAGAAGAAAGATGAAATGCAAAATGCTAATCTAGGATGTAATTTTAACATTTTTAGGGAGAAAGATGCATCTAATTTATTCTTTCCAAATGCAACATTTTTATTAGAGACTGAAAAGCAAATATGCAGCTAAATGATAATCTGATTAAAGTGATTTTCATGGTTGTGTAGACAACAGAGATCAATGTATGGAGCCTAGACAGCTCCAGTGTCTGAATACCCTCCTCACCAACAAAGTTCAAAGCAGTATGAAAGAGACAGACTACTCAAGAACAATGAGGAAAGTGTCATGTGATGTTCCATGGCTTGAGAAATGCCTAACTATAAATACAACATACATTAACCAGGAAGCTTTCATGTAAGAAAACATCCATAGTTACAGGCTATATATAGCAGCACTAACCTTGTTTCCTTTTCACCAGGAAATAGTTTTTATCTATTAATATTTAATGCTACATGGCCCTTTAATGATGACAGACTTTATCTTGTGCACTTGGAAACTAGTGTTGCAGAGAAGAAAACCCTTTGTCTTTCTCTGCATGTCAGAGTTCTAGAAAAATAAGTGAGAATCTCTGCTTTTCTAGCTGACTGTCCTGTCAAAACAGGGCTTGAAAATGTAAACCAATATGCAGTAGGCTATTTCTGTTACTGCATTTTTCTTACAGATGGCTGGAGAGCAGAGGAACAGGCCAAGAAATGACTTATGCACAAATATATACAAAGGAATGCACAGAAACCCTTCAGTCAGAAACCAGTTACATTTGCAGTTAACTCAATGAAATCTTTTTGGTTATTTCTCCAAACCTGTAGGCTGGATCTTTGCTTTGTGGACAAGAATAGGTTTACATTTTTGTGGGGGAGGACAGACATGTTTTGCAGGCTCAGACAGGCTCTGAATACTAACTCATGGGTGCAACCTATATATACATTTTGAAAGACTTTCTCTGTCCATTTTTGGTGAAAATTGTCTTCTTTCCTTGTTCATCCTGACATAAGCTGCAGTGTTTCTGAATATTTGGGTTTGATATCTTGTTTGTCTGGGGACCAGATTGCTATGGAAGATTAGTGAATACCTGAGAAGTGGACAGTCATATTAGAATGTTTCTGTTTAGGATGATGTTGAGGGATGTATCTTGATCCTGATATGACATTGTGTCATTAATGCTACCTAAAGAGCACTTTTTAAATTTTTGAAATGGAAAAGTTATGATCTTTATATTGTTCAAATTGAAGTTACTTATGATGACTTATTTTTTTCTGTGCTACTTTATGGATTTTGTGAAATCTGAAAACATATTTTTTATATTGTGTACTTATATATACACTAATATTTTTCCCAAGTAAATATCAATAATATGAAATTGTTCATTATATGGGAGATATTTCCATGCTGACAACATCAGTCTAAAGCCATCAAAACAAAGCAGTGCTCCACTAACAAGCACTTCAGCTTTTTTCATTCAGGACTGGCATAAGGGCTTCCCTGGATTAGAGCTTCTCAGTAAATTATTTCTCTTTTCTTCATCCTGCTACCTTTCTCAGATTCATGCCCTTCTCCATCAGCTTTCTCAAGACCTGGTGCTCTTTGCCATTTTACATCTCTTCATCCTCAGGGCTACTAACTGAGGCCATCACATACTATAGCATTTCCTTTGCTGCTGCTGACAACCTCAAAACATGTCAGTGCATGAAGGTTATTTCTCATGTTTAATGAGGTGCTGTGATTATACTGGAATTTCTAGTGTTTGCTGTGATGTTAAAGAGTCACCCTGTCTGACACTGTAAGTGAACTTTATTTGCAAAGTAAATATTTTCTCAGAAGTTTCATTTCCCAAAGAGCAAATTTGAAGCTGCCTAGCATTCATATGTACTGGTGTATGATTGCTCACTGGCCCATGTGCTCTACTCTGCAACATTCCTCAAGCCAAGAGCCAAACTAAACCACATAATTATAGTCACCTAGGTGACTCTTGGTATCCATGTCATTTATCTCATTACCTGTTAAGGGTGGCTGTTCTATACTGTACTATCCTATACCCTGTGTTCTGTGTATCTACCAGTCAGTCCACATTCAACAGGTCTCTGGAATCTCAAGTTTTCCACCTGGTTAAAAAGCATGATGGTGATGAAAACCTTGCACTGGGTTATATCAGCATGACATCAAAAACCCTACTGCTGATTAGCCTCGGGGAAGGAGGGTGCAGCTGGCTACTGTCCAGGGAGCCCAGACAAAGGTTGCAAGTGGAGGGTGGTAGCCCATGCAAAAAAGTGAGGTTTACACAAGTCTTCTCATTTCTCAGCCTTTCAAACGAAGAAACTTAATAGCTTTGTTCACAGTGACACTGGGAAATAAAGACATTAGTTGCTTGTAAGTTACCTGGAAATGCTCTGATTGAAGATACTGTGGAAGTACAAATTGTTTATTGTGCCTACAGCTAATATGTACCTGTGGGCTTGGCTTGCACAGAAGAAATGATGTGTTACTAGCACTGGCCAATTAACTGAATTTAAGGGTGTAAAGCAGACAAAGCACTCTGTATTTAATTTAGTTTCATCCTGATTTTTCTCTCTGCTTTTAGACAGGTGGGTGATGTGACCTTGTAGCCTTTTATCCCTCTAAAGTCCTTTTACCCTATTTTCTTAATGCATTTATAGCTGGAAATTATATTCATTTGACTGAAAATTTATTCTCTCATTCTATTATTTTCTTTGTGAAAAAGACTTGATTACGATGATACTAAGAGTTTTACTGTAAGTGGTACATTATTTTTTCCGTAATAAAAGTTGGATTTGAAATATTTCATTCCATGTTTTCATAACTCTGTCCCTTGTCCTGAAAAATCATTGACTTACCATTAAGTATACTTTATATTCAACAGGTTTGTATGAAAAAAATAAAAGATTAATTTTCTACTTAAAAAATTAATTCAATAAAACTTTAAAAACTATGGGAATGAAGTGTAACCACTATTTTCATTCACAATATCTCCCTGAAAGCATGGGCTGCTCTTATTCCTTTGGCCAAATGTCAAGTGTCTCCCAGCTTTCAAATTTGCTGTAAAAAATACAAACTTCTTTGGTGTGATGAAAAACTAATCAAGAAAAAGACTTTCTGCTAACCTTCTTCCACTTGATTAAAAACTCTCTTTTACAGAAATATTTTTAAAGAAAGCTTTTCCGGCGTGTAGATAGAAGGAACTCCTATTTTCTGGGTAAGATTAGCTATGGAAGTAGGGACAGCAGTTCCTGTTTACAAAATAAGTTTCTTTCCTTTACACAGTGAAACATGTTTTTCCCTTAGAAACATGATGTCATTGATTAATGACATTAATTAATGCCACTTTTCATGTAATGGACATATCCCTACTTGCATTAAGATTGTAGATATGCCTGGAGCACAACTTCTTCCAGGGACTCGCCACTGAGCAGGGATCAAGCAAGTCATCAAATGTAATAAAATCAGCAGCCACAGAGTAAGACTACAGGGGATCTGTGGGCTTTGCCAGGGGCAGTGAACACAGGGAGACTCAGGTGACCAGAGCTCAAAGTGTGAATAAGTACAAGAAGGAAGGTGCTACTTGTCTTGGAATGCTACCCCATGCCACTGTCTCTGTAAATTGCTCCCTGAATAGACAGCTTGGGATGGCGGGTTTTATTTCACAAAGAGGAGCTCTCTCCTGTCATAACTACTTATGTTATGCAATTAACTGCTAACCATAGGAAACAAACAGCATACTAGATTTATGCAAAAGGCTTTTGTTAAGCAGATTCCTTATACTTACCAGCCTCAGCAAAGAGCCTTGCTATGTATTTTGTATGATTGCTCCATAACATGAAATATTGACAAACATGCAGATTCTGTTTGAAGATAGTATAAGGATTTCTTGTGTGGGATCTAGATCTTACACAGCAATTCAGCATGTTGTTTACTAAATTATGCTCTCTGTTCATATGTTTCAACACAGCACAGACCTTGAAAAGACAAACTGTTCATTTGTAAGGTGTTTTAGGCATTTACATGGTTCAAAGAAAGAGTAAACTTGACAAAATATAATCCTTCATATATTTGAATTGTAATAGTATTGAATTATTTTTAAGGGACTGGAGAAGAAACAGAGGACCTCAGAATCCTCTGAGTTTTTAAGCCTCTGATACACTCTGATACCCAGTGCCACTTGTGCACTTTTTTTCATACTTATATCTGGGTATCCTAGAGTGAGGAACAAGAGGAGGGCAATAGTGTCTGCAGTTCAAAAACACTGTCTGTTTCTCCCTCCTTCCTTCCTTCCTTCCTTCCTTCCTTCCTTCCTTCCTTCCTTCCTTCCTTCCTTCCTTCCTTCCTTCCTTCCTTCCTTCCTTCCTTCCTTCCTTCCTTCCTTCCTTCCTTCCTTCCTTCCTTCCTTCCTTCCTTCCTTCCTTCCTTCCTTCCTTCCTTCCTTCCTTCCTTCCTTCCTTCCTTCCTTCCTTCCTTCCTTCCTTCCTTCCTTCCTTCCTTCCTTCCTTCCTTCCTTCCTTCCTTCCTTCCTTCCTTCCTCCCTTCCTCCCTCCCCTCCTCCTCCCTCCTCCCTCCCTCCCTCCTTCCCTCCTTCCCTCCCTCCTTCCCTCCCCCTCCCTCCCTCCTTCCTTCCCTCCATCCCTCCTTCTCTCCTTCCTCATCTGCCTGTCCAATCTGTCTGTCCCGCAGCTATTGTTTCCATACACATAGAGAAATTGCAGTCCAGTTTTTGGCATGCAGCAGAAGGCATTGGACAGAGAGCCACTGGAGTGGTGTCAGGGTGTCTAAGTCCACATTGCCATGGTTGCAGATCTTGTCTTCCTTCCTGCTTCTGGCAGATGTGCAACTCCATTTCTCTGCCCAAGTTTGGCTGCCAGCTTGAGGATTCAGCTGGTCCTGGGAGTTTCAGCTGCAATAAAGTGATTAGGGCTGACTATAAAAGATTCTTCTTCACCTATTGATCCCTAAACAGTCAGTAAGGATTGAAGCTACCTAAGTTTGTCTTTCAAATTCTTGAGATGAAAGTGTCCAGTGACTCCACTGTACTGTTACACAGACCTCCAAAGTCTATTTTTTTCTCCTGTTATGTCCCAGCAAAATACAGGCTTTTGTCCCTTTCTTTTGGGAAATCTGTCTTAGTGCTTTTTCTGGCTCCAGGATCAGGGCACATGGGATTTCTTCTCACAAAGTGATTTGTTCAAGTTAAGAGCTAGCCCTGGCACCAACATGTCTAAACACTCTTTAGTTTCCTTGACTTCTCTCATCATTTAGATTATGCAAATTCAGGTTCCACAGACTTTCTTTAGAGCCACAAATTTATGCAAATATTGTCTCTTTCTGGGACGTAGTAGTTCAGTTTTATTGTCCATCTTTCTCAGATTTTCCATTCATCTTTGCAATTCATCGTGAGAACTACTTGGGGCTGCTTTTTTATCATTAAATGTATTGCTATAGCCACTAGACAAATAGTACTACAAGCTAAAACAAATGCAAATGTTAATCCAGTGCGAAACCTTAGGATGTTAGTACTGGTTTTCTGGAAATACCTCAGCACTTCAGGGCCGTAGTGCTACTTTGCTACTTATGGAGGATTCTGGGCTTGTTTGTCTAGGTGGATTTTTTAGGAAGGGCTCCCACATATTCTTCCTGTGGGATAAGAGTGGAGTGTTTGAGCATTTGACAGTTTAAACAAAGCTCCTGCCTCATCATGAAGAAGGCAGGCAGCAGGCACAGACTTTAACTGCATTTCCTGCATGCTCTTACTTTGCTGTAGAAAACATAACTTAGTGATTTCACTGCTTGTGACATGATGTGATGGGCTTGGCTGGAGCAGAGCTAATTTTCTTCACAGTTTGGGATTTTGCTTTGGATTTTTGCAGAAAATTATGTTGATTCCCTGCAAACAACTCAGGGCTGTTTTCAGTTTTGCTGAGCTGGGCTTGCACAGCATGTTTTCTGCTCCTCACCCAAGCAGTGATTGGGCTGGAGGCGCACAAGGAATTGGGAGTGGACAAAGCAGGGACAGCTGACCCCAAATGCCCAAAGGGATATTCAAGACCATATGGTGCCATGCTCAGCCAAAAATCTGGGAGAAGAAGGAAGGAAGGGAGAGCATTCAGAGCAATGTCATCTGTAACATATGGGAAAGCTGAGTTTAAATACATTTCTCTGTTTGTGCTTTATGATCCATCAGGAATGCATTAGCCTCAGAAACCTATTGTCCATTCAAAGACAATATCAGAATATCTATTATACTGCATAGGAAGAAAACCTCAAATGAAGGTTTTAATGAGATTCATTCTTACTCTACTGGGGACAAGGAATTTCCTGCAGAAGTTTCTGGAACTGGGTGTTTTCTTATTTATGTGTGTCCCTCTGGTAACAAATACTACCAATGCATTTTATTTACAGAATTTTGCTGCTTTTTGTGCTTCTTTCTGTGGCACTGGATGAGGAAGTTTTCAAATGCACTTTTAGAAATTCTGTACTGAAATTTCCATCAACATTTCCTACATGAATGTCATCAGCAGGAACCCATCCCTCATTAATCTCCTAGTAGACATATTTGCCATGAAATGCCTAAATCTCACCTTGTCCAAAGACTCTCTAGAGATATTCAGCCACAGATACCTCAGTGACCATCTGTCATCAAATACAGAATAATTTGCAGAATGGTGAGTACTTGCAGATATGTTTGCCACCAGGAAATAAGGAAATGCTGAGCATTTTCTGCTGCTAAGGGAATCAATGAAATCTGTGTTGTGCACCTTGTAACATGCTCTAGTAAAGCTAATCCTTTTGAGAAAGTCAGCTCCTCCCTCCTTTAAAATGGACACTTACAATTAATGCATTCTTCTGAACACTTTTATTTCACCATGACCTATCTCTCCCTACCTAAGACTAGGAAAATAACAACACTTCATTTGATGGAGATTATAAGGATAAAGGCAGTCCTTACAAAGCTCTTGGATAATGTAGTGAGAAGAATTATAGGAAAATCTATGAGGAAAATAATGATTCTGCACTGAGCACAAGGATTGACTGACATATAATAAAAAGCAAGGGTGGTGACTATGAATTCAGAGGTTGCAGTACAGTCTGTGAACTGAAGAATATAGAGGGTTACAGGGGGAAAGACTATAGGATTACATTGTCAAAAACTATGTAAAGGCAGAGTAATTGACATTTTATCCTCTTGAACCCTATTGTGGTCAGCAGGAAAGAGTTCCTTCTGATTTTAAGAAGGTCTGGCTTCAAACCATTGGGTCAAGATGGGGATCCCAAATGAGATTATCAAAGTGGTGCCAACAGAGGGTCCATGTACTGCTCTTTCACTGTGCGTGGAATATTGTGCAGAAACCTTCACTCCACAGTGACATTTCAAACCTTTTGTCTTTTGATAGAGATATCTGGGCAGGGTATGCATGTAATTAGGCTCACTGCGAATTCAAATTAATTCAGAAGTTATTTGGGAAATTTTGGGAGCACTTGGGATGGATTCAACCATTTTGTGCTCCACTTAATAAAAACAAGGGAAAGATGAGGTCTAAAGACTGGAGAAGGGAAAAATATAGCTATTTATGCTTATTAAGATTCATCCTTAAATTGCAGTAATAATTTAGAAATGAAAGCACATATTTTGCTTATATGTGTACCCTTACAAGAAAAAGGGTTTTGAAACAGTAAGAGAAGACAAACAAGGCAGAGTGTACTGCCTGCATCTGCTCTTCCTCCTAACAGCAGAAGTCAAGAGAGTTGCCTTTCTGAGTGTCAGCAGTGAAAATCTTCAAGCCCCAATTTTGTTACATTAGGTAGGAAAAGTAATTTTCAGATTTTAGTAATATATATTTTATTGCATGCGGAGGAGAAGCTGCATTGGCCTCATATCACTGTGATGTAAAAGGATTCACTTAATAAGTCCAAAAATAAAATAGAGTTAATTAAAACTTCAGTATAAATGTCATGCTGCAAGTTTTTGTCAAAATGAAGGATCAAGCAAAGGCTTTAAATAGGAGTAAAATATTCCAAGTGTGTTTCATGCAAACTGTAAATAGTATGTGTGATGAGTTGACACTGACACTGGCTGGATGCCAGGTATCCATGAAAGCCACCATGTCACTCACCTCCTCAACTAAGCAAGGGATAGAAAAATACAACTAAAAGCTCATGGATTGAAGTAAGAGCAGGGAGAGATTTACCAACTACTGTCACAGATAAAACAGAGTCCAGGGAAATAAATTAACTTAATTCATTACTGATCAAATCAGAGGAGAATAACAAGAAAATAAAAACCGAATCTTAAAACAACTTCCAACACACATTTCTTCTCAGGATTTATTTTCCTCACAAATTCTGCACCTGGGCAGCAGCACAGGGAATGGGGGCTGTGGTCAGTTCATCACACGTTGTCTCAAGGGGAGAACTCCCCTTGCTTCTCTCCTGCTCCACAGTGGGGCATCTCCCAGAAGAAACAGTTCTCCATGAAATTCTCCAGCCTGAGTCCTGCCCACTTGTTTTACAAACTGCCCGAGCACGTAGCCCCTCCTGCTACCAAAACCTTGACATAGAAACCCAGCCCAGCATGGTATTGGAGAGGGCATAGATTTACGGAGCCTAGGGCAGAGCAGGAGGCTGTGCTTCATGCTTAGGGTACAAAACTTATGTTAGAGAAACATTTCCCAGTCATCATCTTCCACAGGAACATTCACAAAGGGTTTTTCTATTCCCTGCTGTACTTCCCATCCTGGTCTTTCACAGGATACACATGGAGCAGCTTCCCCACAATTCTTTGCTAGCATTCCAGACTGTGGTACCTCCCATACAGGAGGAGATATTAACATACCCTTTTCCCTGGGAAGGAAGTAGAGAGGCAGAAGAGAAGCAGTAATTGCAGGAAGTCAAAAGTAATTCATTTTTTCAAGGATCATGCTACCAACACTGCCATTTGCCTCACCAAGTCATTATGCCATAAGCCTTTCAGTTTTCTGAATCTATTATTTCAAAGGCTCTAAGTGCTCATGTTTGTCTTAGGGCGATATTTGTCCTTTGAAGGAGTGCTTTAAAGTGCAATTCCTTTGATAGACACGTGTGGGAGGGGAGGGGGGGGGGGAGGGAGGGGGGGGAGGGGAGGGAGGGGAGGGAGGGGGGAGGGAGGGGAGGGGAGGGGGGGAGGGAGGGAGGGAGGGAGGGGAGGGGAGGGGAGGGGGAGGGAGGGGAGGGGAGGGGAGGTTCTGATCTCTGGCAGGCCAGTTCAGCTGACATTCTATCAAGCACCATTTTCATTAAGACATAAGTTGAAAAGTTCATATGATTAATCATGGATGTTCAAGTAATGATGTTGCAAACACATATAGGAGAAAATAGACCCCAAGGTTTTAGGGTAAGTGTAAAATATTATTTCATTGAATTAATTTCAGTCAGTCTGACCTATTTTTGAACTATTTTAACTAAATTATAGGGTTTCAAGTACTCTTTCTTTTTAGAGAACTCAAAACCATCTGTAATTTTTGAAATAATATTTACAGTTAAATCTTACCAAATGGAAATGAATCAGGTTTTTCTTCCATTTGAAAAGTATATATACCCAGATCACATTCTTTCCTCTACAAAAGCAGATATCATTCATGCGTTTAGTTTTACTTATGTTTTAAATGTTAGAAATGGAAATATTAAAAGTTTCTTGAACAGAGTAATGGATTTTAACTGGTCAATTCTAACACAGTCAGTCCTAATGAATCAATAAAAATCAAAATGGTTTACTATAAACACTTTAGAACAATCCTGGCAATCTTCTTCCCTCTAAAGGCTTCATTAAAACTGTTGTATCTTCATGTGACATTGTCATCAAATATTATCCATGGGCATTGAGATATAAGAAATGCTAAATAAGACAATTAAGAACTTGTCATGAGATATTCTAGGCAAATTTAAAGTATGATTAGTGAAACCCATCACTTCTCACTTAGCACTGCATGTATGAGTTTCTTCACCTGAGGTCTTTGGCTGTCAGTTTTCTGCCATGAGTTAACATAAGTAATCAAAATGTTTTATCTATTTGGAACCTGCTTTCAGAAATACTAATTTCCATATGGAAGATCAAAACATTCATGATGGAATATGCCAAAAGGGTTTCTTTCATGGGTTTTCTCTAGACTGCTCCTCCAGAGATGATAACCTTCATGAGTACCACAGGCAGATGGAATTTATTTATTTGCATAATATTTGCATAGAAAGCATTCATACCTGACTACAATGGGTACCTTTACCACCCCTTTGCAAAGGGATTTTGTCTGCCTCCATGTGAACATGAAACCCCTTCCTTCAGGGAGACACAGCTGCACAGAAAAGAGGAGTGTAATTAAACTCTTCCTTCCCATAAATGACTGGAACACTGAGAGCACAC
Organism: Emberiza elegans; assembly: GCA_024865655.1. Classification (NCBI taxonomy): domain Eukaryota; kingdom Metazoa; phylum Chordata; class Aves; order Passeriformes; family Fringillidae; genus Emberiza; species Emberiza elegans. The sequence continues at coordinate 620,067 of JALJVW010000661.1, read as the reverse complement.
GCCCTGCCCAGCACAGACATTGAGTTCAACTTTATTTTTCAGACACAGAGAAAGGGGGCAAGAAGATGCTGGGAAAAGAAAGATCTGCATTCTTGTTCATCATAGCAGCCTGACTAGTGTTTTATTTGGCTGGAGTCTGTTGTACAGAATTTTCACAGTATGAAGAAGGCACTGTCCATCTGAGTCTAGGTGTTTTTCTAGGATACTCTCATAGAAATTAAATGCAAAATAATTAAATAGTTAGGAAGTATGTTTGATACTATGTTACTTTATAATATAAGAAATAAAAATGTTACATTTTCAACTTTATAGACACTTTAGGATACCGCTATCTTGCACAAGCTGGGGAACTTTGGCTCAGCATGTGAGGGCAATGAGTTATCTCAGTATCAGTGACAGAACTGGTGATCTGGGACTGATTAGTCTGAGCAACCCATTTGCAAATTTGAATGAAATAAGTGATTTGTGTCTTAGGGAGAGAGAGTAATATCAATAATGTAAATCCCTACAGTAAAAAGTAACATAGAGGCAGTGAATTTCCCCTAGACTTACCTTACTGGCTATACAATGGCAGTAGAAACACTAAGACTGTCTAGGTGACTGCTGTCTTTTAAGAGAAACATCAAAGTAACTATTAAAGCACACGACATCACAATAAAGTGAAGTTTCTTACTCAGTCAGAATAACTCACAAGTTACAGACAATAAAAGTTGTGGTTTTGAGTGGGGAAAACTCAGTTACCGAGGTATTCTTGAATGGGAGCGTCCTTGACAATGGGATTAAAATGTGAAAAACGCAGTGATAAGGAAGATGTTAATTAATTTTGTGTCTTCCTCAGAACATATTGCTTTTCTGCATTAGCACTGTAAGAGAGTACACTCTTGAGGCAAACATCCTTGGTCCAGAGATTATTTGTAAAAGCAGTAACTTTGGAAAAAAAAATAAAAACCTACAAAAATAGATATAGTGAGTGGAGTGGGAATGCATAGTTTTAAGTGAAAGGTCAGCAAAGCGAAATACAAGGCAGGGTTCAGACCTCCAGTTGTACTTTACCTAAATTCATATTATTTGTAATGTTTTGTTATTATTTCTGTAATGTTTTGTTTTGCTGGGAAATTAAAGTACAGTTGACCTCCTTTTCCTTCCGATGTTTAATTTTAAATTTAAAATGCTAAAATGCTGTGGTCTATTAGATAAAATTACACTGTAAAGGCTATTAGTTGAGTCAAAGCTAACTGTCATGACTTGCATATCAGTTATTTTATTTATATTAGTATATTGCATGTCATTTTTTTTCATCTAGATGTCAAACAGGTAAATTATGTTTACACATAAAATGTCATCTCTGATACTCAGACAGCATGGACTGTAATTTTGATTTACAGAACAAGGGGTTACCAAGTCCAAAAAGACCTTTGAGGTCAAATTATTTTGGAGTTTAGAGAAGCATGTGTTTACGTCTCTGTAGGTTGACTTGTTTGTTTGTTTGTCTGTTTGATACGGAAAAGAAGATAAATATGATTGCTTTGCTCCTCATCATCCCCACTATTCACAACATTTCTTTTTGGTCAGCTTTCACTGAATTTGACAGACAGAAGGGATCTTAAGGAAATTAAGTTCCCATACATTTAATGCCTTTGACAGCTAAACAAAGAATTGTAACCCTATTATGGGACCAGTTTTGGGACAAAAGAGGGAAAAACAGCCATATGCACTTGTCAGCTCCAAAGCAACGTAGGGTGAAGCACCACCAGTGCTGTTTCTCACTCAGCTGACATGCCAAGCAGGCAGGAGCACTGAGAGAAGGGAGGATCATGTGCTGGAAAACCAGAATTAAGGGAGCTCAGATTACTGCAGTGGTGGTCTCGGGAGCTGTGGAAAAGCTGAGATGAGAGTATAAGGTTATAAGGACGTTATGCACTCTGTCTTGTGAAAACACTTCTTAATTCCTGCTTTCTTACTAAAATACTGATTTTGCTTTGCCATACTTCTCCCTCACAATCTCTCATCATTGAGAAAGAGAGTACATTTTCTCATGCATAAAAATCCCTTGAATTCATGTGTTAAGAAGATGGGGCAGAGCAAAATCCGGAGGTCATAAGAAATTGTTTTGAGGTGTTGCAGGAATAAAACTGTAGCTCTCTGGCCACAGACTTGTGGGAGGGAAGGAGGAAGGGTGAAGCATTTTGAGTCCAGAATATTGAGCAGGTCCCATGCCAGTGCCAGAATAACAGAAAAGAGGCAGGTGAGGGCAGAGTAGGTTAGAAAACACAGACAGCAGCCTGTGCAACACAGTAGGAAAAATCTCAGGTCGCAGGGTTGGCCTCCTCCTCTTGAGCAGGTACCTTAGAGTGGAGCACAATGGAGTGATCCACCTCCAAGAGCTATCGTAAGAAATCTGGCAATCCTGTTGTAGATAAACTGCTGTTCTTGCTATTTCCACTCACACTTGGGGCACATCCAGCAAGATGACACATGCTGAGAAAAAGGCTTAGAAGCAGTTGTTTGCCAGCCTAAGAAGCCAAAGAGAGTAGGGTTTTAAGCATCACAAAGGGATTGTTTTGCTTTTCTTTGTCATCTCCTGAAGTATGAATGATTCCAGAAGACCAAAATTTTTTCAATACCCTGAAGAGCTGAGGTACTGTCAGTGACTGCAGCAGCTGCATATTTCACCCGTTAATTTTGCTGTACAAACAGAGCACGTGGTTTAAGCAAGGGATTCATATGGGAGCAAAAAAAAAGGGAAAAATATGTAGTGTCACTTTGGTCCTTCCAAGTGACAAAGTCTGAGCTTGAATTAAGACACTCAGATTCAGCACAGATTACTTTACTGGAATCATTCACCCTCTCAAAGATAAGCATATGTCTGTATGCTTTGCCACATGAGGTGCATTTTAGCAAAACAATGTATTCTCAGCTACCCCATTTACAGAGGCTAAAATGACACGTCATTTTAGTTAGACCATTTCATTTGCTTTAGGAAATGAAACACTAAACTGAAGTATAATAAGAATGAAACCTTGTGATATTGATTTGTGCAGCAGTCACTCATTTTGCTAGTATCTCATGGAATATCCCATGGAAAAAATATGACAAAACACAAATCATATTGGATATCTCTTTGCTGAAGTATTTATCTGTCAGATGTTTCTGCAGTACAGCTCCCCATGATTCAGCTATTGCTTTCTTTTGGGGACATATTAAAGAGGAGCCAATGAAGAGTAAAGAAATGCTTGTCTTCTATATAATCTGGTTTTCTTTGTTTTTTATTTTTTTTCCAGTGTTTCTAGGGAGGAGGTATGCTGGGGGGCTTTTGGTTGTTTTGTTGGGGTTTTTTTTGTTACTGGCAGCAGTGGTAGGAGTCCTGAGTGCCAGTCACTGTTATCAGCCACTTGGTTCAGTTCCAGGAAGTCACACTGAGCAAGCCACTATCACATGTGAAAATGGTGCGCCAAGTATATTTCACACTCCCCTTGAATCAGATGGGCAAGAGGAAATTTAATTTTGCTCTAACTTTATAGTACACAATTTGCATCTGAATCTTTAGGCTTATTACAATATGAAAAATACAGAAAATTAGCCTATTTGAGCTGTCAAAATTAAGTGACTTTCAGCCATTCTGCTGGAAGGAGCTAAGGTTGAACCTTTGAAGAATGCTATGTAACACATGTCACATTATTTGGGTTTCAAAACTACTCAGGGCCTACTACCAATGGGCAGGAAGCAGAGATCTCCAAGGTATTTATTACCTGACGATGCAAGGCAATGTGACCTAACAGTTTGAACATAAGGATTGAAGAATTTAGATCTCCTCTGTCACTGATCATCTATCTGCACTGAAATAACTTTTATTAGCTTTTTTTTTTACCTCAGTTTCCCCTAAAAAGTTGACCTCAACTGGCTGTCAGTCAGTCAGTTGATAAAAACGGCAGGCTGCAGTAGGCTTTTTCCCCCCATCCTGTGTTAATACTGATTATTTGTGGTCCATCTGGTCTTGGAATATCCCAAATGCTTTTTGGCACACTGAAAACTATTGTTTCTGGAAATAATCACTCAATGATATTGCTGATAACCTACATGAAGCTGTTTGTCCAGGTGTGGCCTTCCCAGCACAGACCTATTTTGCCCACTGCCAGCCCTCACCACTGCATGGCAGAAATGACCAGGGGGAAGCTGGCGGCAGCACCACCTCCCTCCCTCCCACAGGGCCTGTTGGGTGACCCATCAGGTATGGCAGAGATCCTGATGTGCAGAAACAGTAGTTTATCCTGCTCTTCTCGTCTTCAACCAGCGGGTTCTGCCTGGATTCAGCCTTCCCTCGCCCTGGCACAGACATGAATTGAGGGTTGGCATGGATGCAGAACATAAGCACCCCTGAGGAGTCACACCAGCACCTGGAGCTCCTGAATTTCGGTGGAGCAGGCACTGCAGGCTGTGGGAATCTGCAGTATCTGACAGATTCTCTTCGGGACAAACCTGTTAGGCAGCATTTGTTCCTTATCAGCATGCAACTGAGAATAGCTTCAGGCCTGAGACATTTCCTGGGATGCTGTAGAAGTGTTTAAAGCAGTGCCGTGCCATTCTATGAGGAGGGAGACTTTTGCAGAAATGTTTGGTAAAAGTCTCCTCTCAAAAGTGCAGAAAAAACTCAAGCTAAATAGCGCATCTTCTAAATCTCACATCCTTCCACAAAATAGGGGGAGTGAAAACACAGCTGCGAAAAACCACGGGTTGTAGCAGCAACTTCTAAATTTAACTTTGCACCTCTACGTTGCAGGAGACAAGAGTAACACACTACAGGGCTCATACACATCAATGCACCCTCTATTTCAAAAGTCATGTTTGAGTGCCTCAGGCCTAATTGTTGGTTCAGTTGTCATAAACCAAGGGGAATGCTGACTGAAGGTCTCATGGCAAAGCAGCATAGGGGTATTGTGTTTAAGTTGCCTAGGGCACACAGGACAAAGGCCTCCTTGTTTAAAGCAGAGTAAACTCATCAAGCCCACATTGTTTCAAGTTGGGGTTTACCCTGGGATCAAAAATTCTTAGAATGACCAAAAGCACAAAAAGACAAGTGATTTACAACCCCGTGGGGAAAAATTACATTAAATGCAATAATAGACCAAGAAGCAAAACATCTTTCTTTATTTTTCTTCCATATTCATCTGTATGTGGTCGTTGTTGTCATCTCTGCTTTGTAAAGAAAGAGACTGAATTCTATCACTAGTTAGGTTTTGTGTTCTGTTGGTTTGGGTTCAAGGGTTTATTTCTTATTTTTTGGCAGTTTTTTTACTTTGTGAAGGGAAGAAAAATCTGAAAGATTCACATAACATGACTGCTTCCATGTCTCCTTTTTTTTTTGTTAATCAAGGAATAAAAGGTTCAAACACACTCTGAATCCTGCACTAGAAAATAGAAAGTGCTCACTCATGACTCTTTATGTTGTAATTAAGCAGCTAATGCTCCAGATGGCTTAGTTTTCAAAATTAATAAATTTCAGCTCTGCTGAACACTTTATTTCAAATAGTGCAAAATACTAACCAAAGCTTTTAAAAACTTCAGTTTTAAATGTTTCAAAACAGTGTAGGCTTTATGACATCTGCTGCATGGGCCAGAGATGTAATGAGCTTTGTGCTCTGCATAGCAGCATGCCACTTGGCTCATGCCGCTCCCAGGATCCAGCCCGCACCCAGCAGCCCCTCTGGTGCAGATTCAGCACTTCTCCCAGTCAGGCATTCCCTCTTTGCATCAGTTTTCAGGGGTGGACTGAGACTTTGGCAATAGGTATTTGAAGGGAGATATCTGGCCCTAAAACACCAGTCAACATGAGATTCCTGCTGTGGCTTGGGAAAAATAATGTGCAGTAGCACCAGCACCAGCATTAAAGCAATTTGCCACAGTTGCTCATGGAGGTCAACTGAACTGAGTTTACATTTGTTCCCTGTCTGTGGCAGCCATCTGCCTGCCCTGGGAGGTAGTCTGCAGATACATTATCATGGGCTTGTCCCGCACACTCAGACCTGAGGGTTTGTGCCCTTCCATGCTTCTCTAGACCAAGTCAAAACCAGCCTTCAAGCTAAAATTCCTTTATCAACAACTTAATGTGTGTTGGGGAAGGAAAATATTCCTCTGAATCTTTTGTGCGGGCTTTTCTTATAATGGCATGCACATGTGAAAATGCTGTTCAGTGGATGATATGTTATTTCGTGTTTCACGCTGATTGTTCCTGAGGATGAACTACTTTTACAAATAAACAATGCATTGAGCTTAGAAGGCTTCATGCATTATAAATGCTTTTTTTCATATCCTACACTATTTTTGCTGGATCATTTGTGTCAACCTTTTTTATGCAGCTCGAAACTTAAAACAACTCAAGCCTGAGAGCACCGAAAGGCATATTGCTTGTATTTTCCAATGTCTTTGCTAAAGGCATGCCACTTAGTACTTGGGTTGGAAAAGAAGTACTTGTCCACAGTATGGTTTTGGGAAGGTTTCATAATTAAGATTCATTTTTAAGGCTATCAGTGATGTGAGTGAACGTTGCAGTAACAAACTACTGAACCAGCATCTCGTACAGAAAACCACCGAAAGGAGTGTGGTTGTTTTTCTGGGTCAGAGAAGACACAGAGCATTATCATTGCTACTACTTCCTTTAAAGTAATTCTCCAATAGAGCTGGGACACAGCTGGTTGTTTGTACTCTCACATTCCTGAGTTGATAGTACTGAGTGATTGCAAATACCTTGTACGAAGGAAAAATCACTTTGTGGAATTGATTCTGGTCAGAGTCCAGGCTGTGCTCACTGTCTCTTGGCAGAATCTGCTCCTGGCTGCTTGCTCACAGCCAGGAGTGGAGCACAGAAGATGCACAGTGTCTTTGCTTTGTGTCAGTGTCCAGAGGTCTCCTAAGGACACTTAAGCAATCCAAATTTGTCTTTCCTTGGCCTTCCAGTAGCTGAAAGTTGTTGCGTGAGGCAGTGTGTAAAGCCAGTGTCACCTGAGGATTTGATTTTGCAGATGATTTATGGTTCTCACATCAATACGTCGATCCACATGAAACTGCTGCAATGCGGTCAATATTGTGGGCCACCATTTGTGATATTTTGTTCTATTTTGCATTTTTGCAAATGAAGACTATTCAATATCAGACCAAGCTGGTTACAAGCAGCTTGGATTGTGCCTTCTGGTTTTATATCATATTTTCAAGTGCAGGTCAGTCACAGTCCTTTTACCATATTTTCTCTGAAGTTGCATTCATAAAAGAGCTTTGACTTTTATTCACCACACCCCAAACACCTGTTTCTGCCTCTGAAAACAAGCTCATTGTAACTGATTCAAACCACAAACGAGAGGACAGGGAAATGGATTGTTTTATTTACTGTAAAGCCACTACGATATTTATTTCAAGCTCTGATAAACAGACTTCTCAAAGATCTTAAAAAGCATCTCTAGGACCAGGACCTCTGTTTATTCGTTAGACTCTTAACCCACTTGTGAAAGTTTTCACTTAAATGAAAACAATTCCTTTCTGAGACCCTTTGTGGTGGGCTTCACATCCTGCACAAGAAGTGCTATGTGTGCACAGAAGCATGGAGCATTGCACAATCGTAGAAAGTGCAAGACTATGGCAGCAGTGTAAGAGTAACTTGCAGACTCGGAGATGAAATAATTTCTAGTTGATTTTAGAAAAGCTGGGAGTTGAGAGTGGGAGCAGAAAATGAAAAAGGCAAAGTTTTCTAAAGGATTTTAGCCCAGCCCAGCGCTGCGGTGCCTCTGCTGAGCCCAGCCCAGCGCGGCGGCCCCGCACGCTCCATGCGCACCATGACCAGCCTGCTCCACAGCACCTGAGTCCGCACCCGGACTGCTTCTAAAATCCTACACCCCCGGGGTGGCTCCCAACATTCCTGCTTGAGTGAATATTTTTTTGTTAAAACCAAAAAGAAAAAAACAAAAAAAAACCCCACACTGCACCACCACACCAATTTCCTCCTTCAAAACAAATTAGGAACAGAGTTGTTCCTAGACATCCTGAACTATTAAAATGCTGTGGTATAACGAACAGCATTCTAGCTAGAAAGATCCATTTAATTATTCTATTGGGGAGCTGAGGCTCAGTTTAGGAAGATTAGTTTCTAGTTCAGGTCAAGCATGAAATAGTTTGTTTTAAAGTACATCACTTTTATAGTTAGCTTTTTATTCCAGTCAAAATTCTATTTCTATAATTTTCTTCTATGTCTTTTTCTCTCTTCTACAATTCTCTAAAACACTGGTTTACCAACTGAAGACTAAAATCTCAAACATTTACAGAAATTTAATGCAAAGTAGCCTTACTGTGGTAATATTTAACAGAATTAAACAGTAATATGTAGGATTATACATTTATGGGTCTTTCACAGGGTTGCTTTATGTGAACAATGTCATGTCATTGAATTCACCCTATTGAGTGCTCTGCTGCATATCTTGCAGTCAACAAAGTTCCTCTGAAAGCATATTACCATTGCAGACCTCTTTTGAGTCACTCAGATCTCAAAATCTGTCACAGTTCACCCATCACCCATTAAAAGATAATCAACCCTCAGATAAGTCTACAAGCTTTGACAGAGCAAAATTACCAAAAATATTATCCAATGTTTCATCAAATATTATCAATGTTTCAGTACAATTTAGGACTTAGTAAAATCTGGAAATCTGCTAACTGGAATGGAAAATAAGTGTTTGTGTCAGCCTGAATGACTGAGAAATTCAGTGATTTGTGTGTTATTCTCCAATTTGATGGTTCCCAAAACAGTAAGTACTTTTTAAAAAATCATACCACAACCCTGTGTTTGAACACCCACCTCTTTCCCAGACTTAATCTAGTCTGTTAAAAAAAAATTATAAAAATATTCTTGTTTCTGAGCTATAAAAGTGAACAACCCAGGTGCTGTGTTCTATTATTTTTATTGCTTTTTTAGAAACCAATTTTACATTTCCATGAGATTTTGCCTCACTTAAGGCTGTGACCTATTTCAATATTATATATACTGATCATTAAATGTGGGACTAATAATGACAGCTTTGAGACAAGTTGCTCAGGCAAGACTAGTTAATTTTTGAGTGTTCTGCCTTCACGGGCAATGCACAACCCCCTGGCAGGGATGGTAATCACCTGACTCATCTCAGGTTAGCCTTGGGAAAGACAATGCCTGAAGGAGAAGCAGAATTCTCCTCTGATCTTCTGAGCAGTGAGGACGCTGCCCATGCCCAGCTCTACTCAAAGGATGGAGCAATGCCACGGTTGTTTGCTCCAGTGTGTTCAGCTGAGTGTTTTGGTGACTCAGCCCCACTTTAAGGTCACCTAAGACCTGGAGGAGCATGACTAAGCCCTGCTGCTGCTCTGGGTGCTTTCTCTGTTTCTGTCTGGATAGATGATAAGCACAAATAAGTAGCAATAAGTAGGGTACAAGTGGGATATATTTGTAAAATACAGCTGAGTACAAGTTTAAGACAGCAACTGAATCACACAGAAGAAATTGTTAGAGAATGAATTTCCACTTAACCTCTTCTTTTTCCCCCCTTTGTCATTCTTAATGCAGAGGGGAAAGAAAAATTGACATTCAGAAATGATCCATGAGGTCCATTTGTGAGGGAAAGATCTTTTGGTAAAAAAAAGCTGTGGTCACATTCCAACCCACAAAATATTTGAATAAACATTGCAATATTTTAGTGTTATTGAAAGCCCTTTGAAAGTAAAAATAAATAAATACTGCAATATGCCATTCTGATATTTTTAAAACAATTCTGTTTCTAAAACAAAAACTGATGTATGAAATGTTGTTTGAAAGATGTCAACTTTACTGAAACGCCTGTTTCTGGGGCAACCCTGTTTGATTTACACTCTCTGAACAGATTTTCTCTGCAGAACTTTCATGCCATTAACTTCTATTGCACTCTGTAGTCAAAATCTCTTCAGTACCTATTAGTCTCCTACCCTTTCTAAAGTGCTCTGTAGTAAGTCAAAGTAAATGGGTTGGGAGAAATGGCCTTTAATATTTTACTGAGCAAACCTGGTTATAACCAGCCTCCCGCCACACAGCCTTGGTTCTTGAAGTGTGTTTCATTAATTCTTCAGTGTGTCCTGTGATATCCTTTCTGATCATCATAGGATAAAGTTCATTTCCTTCACACTCTTTTTGGAGCTCTTTGAGGTGGTTTTCATTTTTGTTTCCAGATGTACCAATAGTTTTGTGCTTCTAAGCCAAATATGGTTTAAATTTCCCTTCTATTCAGGATATGAACAAAATAATCCATGGCTATACTCATGTAAAGCACATCATTTGTCTCCCAAGTGCTTGAAGTAGAGTCAGAAAAAGCAACTGAGCACTGGCTGTCCTTAGCAAGGAAACCCTCTAATTTCTAGCCTAAGACCCATTAAAGGGCTGAAGTGCATTCTAAAAAGAAATTTTAAAACATTTTATCATTGTGTCAGGCACATGAGTTTATTAATTTAAAAGACAGCAGGGATATTTGAGGGAGAAGCTTTAGTGCTTCCTCCTCATCATACACATTTCATCCTCATGCGCAAAAGCAAACATTATTTCATCTCAAAGTTTAAAGATTTGTCTGGTCCCAAATCATATCAGCATATCTCTGCACTCTTCAGACCTCTGGTTAGACACCCGGCTCCTGCTGTCTGTGGCAAGGAAGTGTCAGGAGAAACATCCTTTGGCTGCAATGGGAGGGAAATCTCTGGGGAGGTTTAGGATGTGAGAGCCCAGCTGCCCTCAGCCCCCGGCGTGAATCATCCTGCAGATGCTGCAGTCTCTCTAGCAGCAGACATTTGATGAGTTGCTTTCTAACCCAGTAACCTGGCAAACACTGTGTAACCTTTGTAAAACCCAGACAGTCTGGATCAGACCTGAACATTAGGCAAAACTTCTTATTTTTGTCTTCCACCCATGTATATAAGCACCTCATTCATAAATGGTTATTGTTTAGCTGAGCAGAGGGAGCCCTAATGTTTCTAAAATATGAGCAAGCTAATATCTTAGGGAAATATGTTCAAAGCTAGACATAGAATTGCTCACTCTGTGAGTCAACTAGCATGGGAGAAAATGTGGACACTGTTATATGCTGTCAAGTAAATGCAATTATTTTTCCTGTCATTCCTTGAACACACACATAAACTCACTGTTCAGAGACAAACTTGCTGTTTGAGGGTTGTATGCTAGAAAAAGAGGTAGGCGATTTTTGTTTAAACAAAGAAACAAACAATAAATCCTCGGGGTTTGCTCCAGTGGGCTGAAGCCAAAAGTCACTACAAATACATTGCTGTGCATATTTCAGATTGACATGAGGACCCATCTACAGGGAAAAAAAATTATAAGCCCCTTCAAAATAACCTATCTTTTAAAACAATAAAATCCAAACTACTGTGATTGGCAGCACCAGACCTGGAAATTTTTATTCTCATGGGTCGTACAAAGTCTCTGTCTGACACATTATCTGTGGACTTCTGGTTGTCTGGAACAAATGGACAGATTACTCTGAACTGACTCCAGACCTGGCAGGTATCTTTTCCAGCATGTGTGAGCTGCACCCGAGATATTTTGGTACATTTTTAGTATGAGAGTGGGACTCAGGAAACAAGGGGGCACTCAATTTCTTTTCAACAAACAGCATCAACATCTTAACAGGTGTAACAAAGATAAAAAGTTTGCAGAGTCCAATATTTGGGGTAGAAGTTGTTTCTTGCTGCAGTTTGAAAGCCCTTCTTTTCATGGCTGCCTGGAATGGGGTGATTTGAGAAGTGCTTGGAAGCAGCTGGAGTCTCCATGATTCAAAACAGTTCAACATATTTCTGTTCCTAATTTATTCTGGAAAAAATTGAAGTAATGATTGGGTAGGAGTTCAGGATGTAGTCTCCAACAGCCAAAACTACTCTTAAAACCAGCAAACATTTAAACAGATGGGATGTTCTTCTCTTGAATTTAATAGGCCTCAGACAGACAGCCAAAACTAAACTTCTTGTAAGAGTAAAATTTTGTGATCCAAGAAATAGAGATAACAAACTAATAAAAATTTCTAGCTTCATATGATATACAAACTACTATGTTGTGTGTGGTTACAAGAGAAGAGCTTTTCATGTGGATCACTTTATGGCATGTCGGCAACACCCTGATCCTCTAGCCTTCCACCTGGTTCTCATTTTACTGAAACACAGAGTGGTCAGGATGCACACAGTGCCTCCTTCACACACAAGGGCGTTTTCTAGTCCTTTTTCCTACACCTTTTCATGAGATTAGGTCTCATTCTGCTCCCAACTTATGGACCAAGCCACATAATCAGCTTGTCTCAAAATGATTTTATGAAAGATGAATTGGCATTAAGCATCTAACAGGACAAAAAAAATCTTTTGTATAGTTGGAAGATTTATACATCACTTAAGTAAAATAAAATATTCAAACCAATAAGGTAAATATAAATTGTAATACTTATCTGACTGCTTCTTAAATGAGATATATTTTGAAAACACCACTGCTTTCAAGACTTAAAGAGAAGTCAAGTAATTTAAAAACATTCAGGCTTATGTGGTATATAGATTACAAAAAAGGCAATCATAATGCAAGATATTCTAAAGTACCGGTTTAATTAATTTTTAGCCTCAGAAAACTCCCTTTAAAAATGAATTAAATGGCTTTCACCTTTAGAAACATGAGGAATTGGCCATGGAAATCTTATTCAGGGCTTCTCAAAACTGCAGTTGCAGTCTGTGGGTCTTAGATCAATCAATAGTTTAAGTTTCTTATTTTATCTTAGCATATTTGATTTCTCCATTTAACCAGTCGCCCTTTTAGAGACAGCTTAGTAGAAAGACAGCTTAATTGATCATTTCAATCTTATTTGCACATAAATTCTATGTCAGATTGTTTTCTTTCAATCAGAAAAGTGGTAGGTATATTAGAGAGACTCTCTCTGAATGTTAATTTAGGTTAATTCTACTCTGCATCAGACCTCATTCTCTCTATCAGGTGAGTAATATTCATTTGTCTCACCTCCAGACTGCATAGAGACACATAAATTTCCTGTGCAGTTGCAAATACATTGAGTCTTTATCATTTTTGACAGGCTGCTTTCTCCACAGGGAGCATGTCTCAAACCACAGAAAACATCTGTCTACTGAGGAATACTCTGCAACAAGATATGTGGGTCCCTTATAATTTTTGGTCCGTGTTGATACAGAGCATTTTCTTCTCTAAAACCTTATTTGTAACATGATGTCTATTCTCTCAGACTACAGAAATTAATCTATGAGCAACAACAGTTTTTCTTTTCACAAGTAATTCCTTCCCTTGCATTCCTCAAATAACACATAGGAAATGTTCAGCTGCACTACTTTTTTGCTATAAATCGTTCCTTCAGATATCAGCAAGCATGAAAGTTAACATGAGTTTTGGTATCCCTGACAAGATATATATCAGAAGGTCAAACAATTTTTGGCACCCTCATTACCATTGTCATTATTATCCCTACTGGACACGTTAATCACAGGATCAAATAGCAGTTTGTCTACTGCAATCTGCCACAGAACCCAGGTGTTTCCCAAAGACTCTAAAGATGCACAAAGTTTCAGTATTCACCTGTGAAAATGTATGATTTTTCCAATGTCCCATGAAATACAAGTCAATTGAAACTACTCTCAAGGATGTGTAACACTAGAAATTCCCAAATACTCTGCCTCTTAGTGATGGTGTTCTTAGAAATTTCAGTGTTTAGCAATACAGGGCCTGAAGGCAGATATTAATTAATTATTCCTTTCTGCATTCCTGGCCCATAGATTATTTTTAGCAGTACAGGGAAGCAGAAATGCAGAGCACAGTCTGAGATTCTTTGAGAAATATAGAGATTAGGAGCCAGAAACTTACCCAAGTTTTGCTAAACATTATGCGGTTTTGCACTTAGATAAAGATACATTTGTGCTAACTCCTCCTGATCTTCTATTCTGTGATATGCACAGAGGAATATTCTCCACACAACTCTAAGTGCAAATAGACATTTTTTTAAACCATGATTGACTTTTACATGACATATACTGAGGAAAAGCAAATAGAAAGCTTAATTAAAACTGGGCTCAGTCATGTTGAACCTGCAACCTTTGAAATAAGTGGTGAGGCTGTTGTCCACTTGGATATCTGGTCTCCATAAGTGTGTGTGTTTATGATATATATATATATATATATATATATACATGTGTGGAATTATATATACACATATATATGCATGTATGTATGTGTATCTGTGTATATAGGAGTTTCCCTGCTGCACTCATGTTCCCAGAGAATAATAGCAACCTGGAGAGGATACAACATTAAAAATAATTTTCAAAATCAAATATAAGTAGTACTCAGTTCAAACAAAACTTATTCCCTAATTCATACAAAGATTTAAGTGCATAGACAATTTAATGAAGGTTAGATTTGCAGTAATAGTCTGTTCCTTTGCTTGAACCAAAGATATTTGAGTACTTTTAAGAGCCAAACATTAGCACTATTCAATACATGAGCTACCAATTTCAGTGGGATCAAGGTTTGGCCCCTCGTAGCCTATTTTGGAATTCTAATGAATTTATTGTTTGAGTGCTTTGAAAAGTCTCTTGGCGATGAGCTGTTGCAAATATAATGGTTTGATAATGAAGGGCCATTTTTTTCCCCTCTATGCTGTACTGGCTGTACTTTTCAGCTATTGTGGATTAGAATTTGTTCAGCAAAAGAGCTATATTAACATTATAGAGGGAAGTTAATTAAAAGTCAGTTGTAAATGCTGACAACATTGAGTCCTTGCTTCATAATTCCATACGTAAACAAAATATTTTAAAAAGTGAAGGTAATCTACTGTCATTTTATCAGAAATAACATCTCTGAAAATGAATTATATAGTTCTTTAATTCTTAATCCATAAATACTTGCAGATAAATGGCACCAAAAAAGTGACTTCAGGATATGGGAGTGATCGTGTCTGTCTGCGCAAGCCCGTCAAGGGACTAATATTTAAGAGTTTGGTATTAAAGCTCATATTTGAATTTGAATTACTTCTGGGTTGTCAGAAAATATTTAAGACCTAGAAGAGAGTATACGCCCCATATATCCTATCTTGTTTATGTGAGTTCTGTAGATTAATATGCTTTTTCTCTGTGAATGTTTTTTTTGCACAGTTTGGGGATTTTTTTAATTCCTGTGTAGGTAATGTGCTATTTCATTCTTCTAAGTTTTATTTTGAAGATATAAGTATTTCTGCTCCTAACAAACTGTGTTTTTATATGTTTCTATTCTCAGTCATTACCCCACATCTCTCTGGTGTGTACATTGTCAGTATGGGAATTTGGGAATCTGAATTACTTCCCTCAAATATTCTGCCCTCTGTGTGTGAGATTCCTGGCACAAGTAACTGAAGTCATGCAGGGGTTCTAAGTGAACTAACAGTATTAAAAAATTGCCATGAGCTTCCTTAATATCCAGCTTTTAATGGCTATCTGTGATATCCCTCTCAATCACACACACACACACACACACACACACTCTTACACAAAACCCCATTCCTTATGAAATGAAGTATGCCTGGGAAGTATTCAAGTGCTGTGGATGGCTGCAGCAATACTGTTTTTGACTACAAAACTATTTTTCATATGCAAAAACAGGAGATACTCTCTCAAGTGTCTTCTTACCTACACCATATTCAGGAAACTCCCTATTCAGCTGAGATCAATCAAGCATGATGAGAAAGATATATGTTAAAGTTTAGTGTAGGCTGATGAGTTCTGGTTTCAAACAGCCTCTCTGAAATTTGGCTTTCAGAGAGGATCCTCTACAGCAGTAATGTGAGAAAGGTAGAAGAGTTCATTTTGTCCAGCTAGAGGCCTCTGAGTGAAACAGACTTCATATCTCACTCTAATAACTCCTCGAAGGAGAAAGTGAGAGGATGCTACCACTGCTATGAACATTTTTTACATCATGCTTCTGGAGAACATCTGTCCTAAATAATCCATGTTTGCTGGCAGACTGAGCCAACTTAATGAAATATTTTGTGTGTATGATGGTCCTCTCCAATCATATGTAGAAAAAGGAAAGAGAATTCAGTGAAATTGCCAAAAAAAAGCCAAAATAGCTGTTGTGTTTTACAGAATATCAGGGATAGCTGCAAGTGTTTCCCATTTACATAAACCATGAAGAAATTCCAGCATAATGGACAGGGAAGGGAACACAAGGGCATTAATGTGGTTTCAGGGCTTCAGTAGCCTATGCCTTAGCTACAGCTCCATTGTGAGGCCTGGGCTATTCTCACTATCCTTTGCTAAAGCAGAGGGTTTATGTGCCTCACTCTTCTCCCCTCTATCATTTGAAACCTATATAACTTGTTGGGACACTGGCAATTCAGCCAGGTTGACAATGTCACCAACTGCAGCTGGAACAGGTTTTATTTTAGCATATGTTTTGGCAATAGTAGCATTCTTGCTGACAGCACTAGGACAGTCAACAGAATGCCCACCCTCTCTGCAACTCAGCTGCAGTGGGTGACAGAGCCCAGACATAGAGTCTTTGCGTATTTTAACTACATAGACAAGTCAATATGTTCTTGACACACAAGATTGTCAAGAACACAACATTGTCACCATTATTGTTCAAATAGGGGACTTAAATCACAGAAGAAGAGCTCTTTTTTAATAATTCCTGAATGGCAACACTCAGAGAATGAGGATATGAAGTTATATACTTAAGCTTCCCATCTATAAGTACACTGCAAATAAAAACATTGGGTTACTTTTGGAAGAAAATATTCCCCAGTCCTTGGACAGCAAAGCAGGTTTGTGCATAGTTAGACCATGTATAGTTACTTTATCCTTTTCTCCTATTGGTCTTGTTGTGTACCTCTGTCTCTCACTGAAATGTTCTTTGTGAAATTGTGGGAACTAACAGCTATCCAGAAAAGAAAAACTTATCAAGAGAGAAAAAATTATATGACTCCTGAAAGAGTGTGTTAACCTTAGTGTATGAGCCTCCTACAAACACATAACTTTTAAGGGAGAAAAGGAAAGGGAGAAAGGAAAAGGAAGAGGAAGAAGAGGAAGAGGAAATGCACAAGATCTCAAGCAACAGTTAAAATTACCTGAGTGTGACTAGCATGACTTGCTCTAAGATGCAAGAGCTTTTCAAGCAGTATTTCTCCAATGAATCAGCAATGTACTGCAGAATCCTGGTAGCATTGGGTGGAAATCAGAGAGAAAACACCTTTGTAAATACATTATTTAATGATACTTACAAAGACTCCATAAACATTTGTCTTATGTTTCCTCATAATTTTTAATACACAGAAAATATCTAAGAAAAACATTTAGGGAAGAATGAAAATAAAGGAGAAGCAGAATGCAGAAGCCTTCTGATTAGCTGTAATCCCAAGATAAATTACACATGTTTATGCAGGAGGTCAGTCACTACTGTAGCAGAGAAGAGATAAATATCTGGTTAGTCAGGCATAACAATTGTACTCTGAATGCTTGGCAATAGATGGAATTCACCATTTGATGAAAATGTTTACTTAAATTCACTCAGTAGGAATAGCCAACATTTAAGTGAGGCTATATCTCACAGGGCATAATCTATGGAAATGTATGTCACATCCCATGAATACTAAGCAAATTCATTATGAACAGCAGTATTTCCCAAGAATCTGCAGTGATGGAACCTTTAAATTAAATTGAATCTCTTGACTTTACATTGTAATCATGTTCATCAGCCCATTCCGTTTCTTCCTTCTTTAAGTCATCAAAGCCATGAGCTCATCAACATACAACAGCATATTTGAGTAGCTCAGCCCAAGAACAAAATGGGGGAAGAGACAAAAGAGTCACTCCTCACATCATGGAGCATCAAATTTTTTACTGTAAAAAGCACAGTGAAAAAAACCCTGGTAGTAAGAAATACAGAACTAAATACCCATGGTAGAGCAGTAGAAAGGACTTGATTTCCTAATCTCTACACTACAAAGCTATTGTAATACTTGAGAGAGACAAGATACCCTCTGACACTTGGATCAGTCAGCAGGATTTCTAAAAGGCAATTGTTATGAAGCTTAAACCAGTTTCCTCCTAATGAGACAAGCTCCTGAATCATATGGTAACAGAAAAAAAAACCCTATTATTTACCTCTCAAACTTTCCCAGGAGCACCTCAGTGCTGTCATCAATAGCCTGCTTGCACCTCCACTGGTCAGTGAAATATTTCCCTCATCTGACCGCAAAGTGCTTTTTTCATTGGGTGAATTACCTGACAGAACACTTATCCAAGTGGCATATGAATTCTTTCATTTCTTCAAAATAACCATCAAGTCATCAGAGAAACAACAAATTATTGTTTTAACTACTGTCCCAGCATTATACAAGACCTTACCCACCTACACCTACTAGTGACAGCCTCTTTGTGACATTCTCTTCCAGTGTATATCACTACCTGCAGGCCTTGCTTTCTCAGTGCTCAAAACCTATAAACAAGGCAACACAAGGCAAAGGGTACTGATTCTGTACAGCTAACAGTACAGAGTTTATCCTCTTATTTCCAGTAGACTGATAGGACATGTCGATATCAGCACTCTTCCTTTTATCTAAATAGGGAACATGCATATGAACACCTTGAGTGTCTTACATCTTTTTTTGAACATTACAGCCGTCTGGAACGTATGCTTTCAAGCAAAAAGTTCTTCAGCATCCAGAAGAATTGGTGAAAAGAACTTCTATTGAAAGTAAATGGCAGCTTTTATCACTTTAATTGTATTTAATTGTATCAGTAAATCTCTGTATGGATTTCAATATTTACCCCAGTGAATATCTTCTTATCTTCATTTCTCTGTCAGAAATATTTTTTTTTGCTGTATAAAAAGTATGATTTTATTGTCTCAATCCAGTGCATAAGTACATTTTAAAGCAGAGCAGAGATGATACTTGACCTTTTTTTTTAATAAATGTACTTATATTTCTCACAAATATTTCAGTATGTGTATGAGATACACAAAATTATAAACATGGTTGAGTTAAAAATTCCTTTGGAAATTGAGTCATTAAAGAATGATTTTTTAATTTTGGTTTTCATTTAGCTCTCTTACTGACATGGTATCTTCCTTTTTTTCACCTAACTTTTTATTCAGTTGCAGACATGCAAAAGGACACCATTTGTCATATCAAATCAGCCCCAAGGTCTATCTAACAGTGTGTGTCTCCTGTGGGTAATGATAAATGTTAGATGCACCAGAGAAAGTTTAGGACAATGTCAAATAAACTGTCCCTTGATCTCTCTTAATAGAGACTGACTAAAATCTTGAGGATTGTGATCTCTTTCAAAGTTTTGTCACCACTTTGAAGTCCCTCTACCGTTCAGAAAATTCACAGTTTCTTGTGTAATAAAGTAATAAAGTAATAAAAAATCCTGAAAAAAGTTCATGTATTTCATACTACGGGGCGATGTCAGTTGCCCAGACACTAGGTTTCTAAGGGGCTTGGTGCAGCCAACACCTGCTCGCTCCCGAGTTCACCTTGCTCCCTTCAAACACTTATGTACTTTTGATCTGGTTTTCTTTGCTGCATCTCCCCAGAAGAACTAATATGATAAAAGGTGTTCAGTGCTTTGTGTGACCTTTCTCTTTCACTGTGGAAGGACTGCAGTAAACACATATCTACAGGAAGTAGGTAATACAGCAGCAGAGCTGGGGTATGTTACTACAAGTAGAAATGGCTTCATGAAATTACTTCTCACTTTCCATTGTCCTGTGAAATGCTGTTTCAACACAGATTCCTTCTAACCAGGATTTCACTGCCGTGGATACATTCTGTTTTACATGCTTTCTCAGTTTGGACAGATGTATGTTTTTGGCAATATTATATTCATCTGTTGAAGTCCCTACATGTGGCAGCACAGCACTGTCTGAGCTGCGTATGCCTAACTCTATGCATAAGCCTGGATTTCTGTTGCTGGCAGAGAAAAATCCCTTTTGATCTTATAAAGAAGGCAAAGCAAATCTTAATAGACTTAGCTGGTATTCATTTTCCA